>JAHRHZ010000046.1:708374-720604 GCA_024137785.1 Ginglymostoma cirratum
TTGTTATCTCGGATTCTCCAGCATCTGCAGTACCTTTTATCTCTGATACAATTTTAACCCCACTTCGAAGCCTCTTCTAAGGATGCCTACCCTGAAGAAGTTACCCTCCTCCCTCCGGACAAACCTCAGGGAATCTCTCTCCCACTGCAACTCTCTCATAATCTCCTCGGCCTTGAAACTGCTCGACCACGTCCTGAAGCAAACCAGGTACTACAACCACATCCTTCTGATAGTGTGGCGACCAGAATTGAACACAATATTACAAATACGGCCTATCTAATGTTCTATAAAGCTGAAACATTGCCTGCCAAATTTTAAGCTCAATGCTCCGACCGAAGAAGGCAAGCATGCCGCATGTTCAAGCCTTCAATCACAGTAGTAAAATAACTGAGCATTCCAATCACTGTCTCAGAAAGACATCAGAATCTTTTCTTTTATTCATTCATGGAATGTCAGCATCACTGGCAAGGCCAACGTTTGTTGCCCATCCCTAATTGTCTTTGAGAAGGCGATAGCATGCAGCCTTCTTCAATCTTCACAGTTCATCGGAGTGGGTCACAACCCAGTGTTGTCAGGACTGTTCAACAATTAATGTTCTAAAGCTTCATATAAACCAGTAATTATTTAAAAATCCAAGCTGTCAAATTGGTCTCAGGACAGAAAGAATGAAAACTGAGGTAAAATATTCCCAAATTTCAACCTGAATTTTCACATATTTGTCTACATCAGAACACAGATTGGACCCAATTCCCATTTTAGGCCATTTTTATTCCTGCAAGATGAAGAGTGTACAGCTTAAACACAACCTCAGCTTTGGGAGTTTTATTGTGGGAGTGAACATTTCAGAATTGCTATAATTATGATGGAGTCAGATGGATTTTGCAGGAAGTAGGTCATGTGACTTTTCAGGGCAGACTTGAGCTGTGGAACAATTAACAAATGCCCAGGTGTTTGTTTTACTAATTGATAACATCACAAATCTATCCTCTAAAATGACTAACGCACCCAGTCTGGCAGGAGCTGTTTTACAAAGTTATAAAGCTGACTGCTGGTTTAGTTTAGCTGACAATTTTACTAGATGTAATAACTTTATCTTTCTTTGGAATTATTTTATATTGGTTATGTGTTTGCTTGGAACCAATTAAGAAGTATGTAGCCATTTAAAGTCTTTTTCATTCAGAG
This sequence comes from Ginglymostoma cirratum, assembly GCA_024137785.1. Lineage (NCBI taxonomy): Eukaryota > Metazoa > Chordata > Chondrichthyes > Orectolobiformes > Ginglymostomatidae > Ginglymostoma > Ginglymostoma cirratum. The sequence continues at coordinate 709,557 of JAHRHZ010000046.1, forward strand.
AAGAAAGGGGTGCCATCAGTTTTAGTCGTGGATGTCAACATCTCCTCCATCCATTTAACTTAAAAACACAGAGAATAGAACAGGAGTAGCCATTCGGTCCATCAAGCCTGCTCCACCATGCAATATGATCATGGCTGATCATTCTACTCCATACCCATTCCCCACTTCCTCCTACTTTTGATCCCTTTAGCCCAAAGACATTTATTTATCTTCTTCTTGAAAACATTCAGTGTTTTGGCCTCTGTGATAGAGAATTCCACGGGCTCACCACTCTCTTGGTGAAGAAATTTCACCAAACCTCATTCCTAAATGGCCCACCCAGTATCCTTAAACAGTGACCCCTGGTTCTGGATTCCCCAGTCATTGAGAACGACCTTCCTGCGCTCACTCAGCCCATTTCTGTCAAAATTTTATCAGTTTCTATGGGATCTTCATTCATTATTCTAAACTCCAGTGACTATAGTCCTCATCAATCCAACCTCTATTTATAAATCTTCCCTGCTTTCCCAGCGAAATTTAAATTCTATTCCTTAGTTTGAAATCAATTTGACAACTGGAACCTTATGCCTATTCTTGCTTTTACAGTCTTTGAAGATTTGCTTACCAACTAAAGTGGAGGCACAAGACTTGCTTGGATCAAAGGGACATTTGTTTCGCCCATACTCAACTTGCTGAGATTCCAACTTGAAGATTCTGTCCTGCACATGGAATAAGGTAAAGGAAAAATATAATATAATTAACAGCTGGTTAGAATTACATTAAACAGTGAGATTCAATTGGCAATCTGTCAAGATTGGAGAAAATACCTCCCAAGTCTTCTCACCAAATGCCAGGAGAAACTATAAAATAATGTCCCCTTAAACCTTGGCTTTCCACTTACTAAAATTAATACGTATTAAATCCTTGTTGGGTTGTGTATAATGCTGCAGTTTATGCTACAAGGCAAACAGAAGTTTACCTCTAGGTAATCACCTCTAGATTATCACATAAATTGAAGCTTTACCTGCAAGGGAAAGAGACAAGGTCCAGGTGTTGGGGAAAGGGTTCAGCTTCAATGTGGAGAGTAACAATCCATTCCACGTTCTGATGTAATGTGTGTGGTGTGACAGAATGGTAACGGTTTCAAGTTTGCAAAGCGTAGACTGAGCATCAATTTTTCTTATATTTACAGGAGAAGCCAGAGACTCAAATAACAGGACTCTGACCGGATTGTATTCGGAAGAGCACAATACCTTTGCTCAGATCCATTACTGTGCAAAGAACATCACAATCAGATCATTCGAACTTCCAGAGATTAAAACTATTTAAAACCATAATAACTAAAGAAATCTTAGGAGACTGCAAAGTGCCTTGAGCTGCTCCTTTATTCAATATGGCCATGCCACACACTCCCCGTGCTCTTCAGTTCCCTGAGAGATTAAAACTCTGTCTTTTTTAGCCTTAAATAGATTCAGTGGTGGAACATCCACAACACTCTGGGATAGAGAATTCTAAAAGATTCACAACCCTGGGAGCAAAGTAAATTCTCCTCAGCTCGGTCTTAAACATTCAGTCCCTCATCCTGAGGCTGTGACCCCTGCCCTGCATCCCACCGCAGGGTAGGTGCAGGGGCAGGGCGAGGGTGGACATCTTGTCAGTTTCCACACTGCTGCTGCCTTCAGAAACTGGAATGCTTCAGTGTTTCCACACTGCAGGGATTCTATGAAAAAGATCCTTCCCATTCTACTCAACCTGATAGAATGTCCAGTTTATTCAGCACAATCAATCTGTAAATGCTTCCACGAACCGGATTGTTTTATATTTATTTTTGTGAGCAACACGAATATACTAAACAACATTTTGACATTCCTTCTATAAGTATCCCTTGTTATATCCTTCTCTTAGATGTAAATTTAGGAATCAGAGGCAAAGATTACTGAAAATGATGACTGTAGGACCACGTTCAGAAAGTGATCAATAGGAGGCTATTTTTAGTACATCTGATCTCAATCATTGCTGCTTCAGACTGTCCAACAAGTCAGAGGAATAATACGTCGTATTCTGCCAATGTGGATAGTGATTGACAGAGATTTCAGGTATGCTCCTTAAAGATATACACCTCTCACTGAATGATTTGCACTGACAGAGCAAAATGCCACTGAGTGACCGGACCATTGTGTTGTTTCCTGGATTAGTTTATATTATTTTAATTTAAACATGCGCCATGGATAGGGTGGAATAGGCCATACAACCGAAGATTAGTGACACTAATTGTGGAAGCACAGGTTCTGCTTTCTGAAGGGAGAGACTGACAGCAATATTGATTCATGCCTAACCCTATACTTTAGTGAAGGATATTTATCAAAGACTTTTCATTAAAGATTACTCAATCATTTATGATTAATAATCCTCTCCATAGAAGAATCAGTGATTTATTTCTGCCAAACCCAGCTGTTTGGGAGAGAGAGTTCTCACAGCAAAGGAAGGATTTATCTTCCATATTTTTGTTATCAAACAGCATCTGGATAAAAGTTTCTTTGGCCATTGTCAGTGTAGAATGTTAGAAAAGAGAATAAAGCAAAAATATGCCACAAAGACGTTAAATTATCTCTTTAAATCTTTAAGGAGGCTCTGTTGTTTAAGACTTTCATCCCATATTTGTATAATCTTTGAGAATCTTATTAATATCAATATTTGTCATCTTACATTAATACGGTAAAACTTGCTGCTGGTATAATTATGCATTTGGGTAATATACTTTTATTAAACTCCTGTCTGCTATTTTAACTAATTAAGACAATGGGTTCAGGAGCATGGCCAGGGAGTCATCAGTTTGGACAATTTGCATTATAACACTGTTGAAGGAACATTTCTCATGTAGTTCCTTTCTTTTGGAAAGGACCAATGATTTTTCAAAGTTAACATTTGGGCCCATTTTTCAGTTTGCTTCAGATACAATGGATCATCCACTTCATGCAAATAGACTCATTGCCAGTTACTCTCACTCCTTGTTACACATGGATCCATGTCTGGTGGGGTTGCTCCCAGACTGATTGACAGGTTGTGAGGGGCGAGTAAACTTTCCCAGGAGGCTGTGAGTTTTTAAAACAGCACTCCTCGAGATTTTGTGATTTCTGCAGGATGTCTGTGTCCCTTTCCCAATTGATAACAAGGATTTGGTGTATGGCACAGAATGAAGCTATTTGGCCCATCATGTCCATGATAGCTAGCAAAGATCGACAAAACTAATCCAATTTTTCGGCTCTTGGCACATAGTGCCGGAGTCTGTGGTAATGCTAGTGAGTATGTAAATATTACTTAAATGTTATGAGAGGTTCTGACTCTACCCTTCTTTCAGCCAGTAAGTTCCAGACTCCACCATCTTCTAGCTGAAAACACTTCTCCTCAACTTCATACAGTCATACAGCATAGAAACAGGCCCTTCAACCTACCAGATCAATGCCAATCAACAAACATCAAACTGCATTAACAACAGCATAAGCATCAAGTGATAGACAGAGCTAAGTGATCCCTTAACCAATGGATCAGATCTAAGCTCTAATATCCTGCCACATCCAGTCATGAATGGTGGTGGACGATTAAACAGCTCACCGAAAGAGGAGGCTCCGTCATCCTCAATGATGGAAGAGCCCAGCACATCAGTGCAAAAGATAAGGCTGAAACATTTGCAGCAAACTTCAGCCAGAAGTGCCAAATGGATGATTCATCTCGGCCTCCTCCAGTGGTCCCCAGAATTACAGATACCAGTCTTCAGCCAATTCAATTCCCTCCATGTGATACCAAGAAATGGTTGGAGACACTGGATACTGCAAAGGCTACGAGGCCCTGACAACATTCCAGCAAGTGCTTCCAGAAGACTTGTGCTCCAGAACTTGCCGCTCCTCTAGCCAAGCTGTTCCAGTACAGCTCCAACACTGGTATCTACCTGGCAATGTGGAAAATGGCCCAAGTACGTCCTGTACACAAAAAGCAGGACAAATCCAATCCAGTCAGTTACCACCCCATCAGTCTCCCATCGATCATCAGTAAAGTGATGGAAGGTGTCATCAACAGTGCTGTCAAGCAGCACCTGCTCAGCAATAACCTGCTCAGAACATAGAACACAGAACAGTACAGCACCGTACAGGCCCTTCGGCACATGATGTTGTGCCGAACTTTTACCCTAATCCTAAGGTCTATCTAATCTCCACCCGTACCTTATACTATCATCCATATGCCTATCTAATAGCCACTTAAATGCCCTTAATGAGGCTGACTCCACTACCCTCTCCGGCAATGCATTCCACGCCCTGACCACTCTCTGAGTAAAGAACCTACCTCTGACGTCTCCCCTATATCTACCTCCACTCATTTTAAAACTATGCCCCCTCATAATAGCTACCTCCACCGTAGGAGAAAGTCTCTGGCTGTCCACTCGATCTATATCTCTGATCATTTTGTACACCTTTATCAAGACACCTCTCATCCTTTGTCGTTCTAAAGAGAAAAGCCCTAGCTCTCTCAGCCTTTCTTCGTAAGACCTTCCCTCCATTCCAGGCAACATCCTGGTAAATCTCCTCTGCACCTTTTCCAACGCTTCCACATCTTTCCTGTAATGAGGTGACCAGAACTGGACACAATACTCCAGATGTGGCCGAACCAGAGGTGCCCAGTTTGGGTTTGGCAGGGCCATTCAGCTCCTGATTTCATTAGAGACATGATTCAAACTTGGACAAAAGAGCTCAATTCCAGAGGTGAGGTGAGGTGAGAGTCCTTGACATCAATGCTGCATTCAACCGAGTGTGGCATCAAGAAGCCCTAGCAAAACTGGAATCAATGGGTGTCAGGGGGCAGACGCTCCAGTGGTTGGAGTCATACCTGACACATAGGAAGAAGGTCGTGGTTGTTGAAGGTCAGTCATCTCAGCTCCAGGACATCTCTGCAGGAGTTCCTCAGGGTAGTGTCCTTGGCCCAACCATCTTCAGCTGCTCCATCAATGACCTTCTCTCCATCATAAGGCCAGAAGTGGGGATGTTTGCCGATGATTGCACAATATTCAGCATCATTCATGACTCCTCAGATACTGAAGCAGGTTGTGTTCAAATGCAACAAGATCTGGCCCACATCCAGGCTTGGGCTAGCAAATGGTAAGTAACTTTCGCGGCACACAAATACCATGCTATGACCATCACCAATAATAAACAAAGTAACAAATGCCCCTTGATATTTAATTGTGTTACTATCACTGAATCCCCCATTATTAACATCCTGGGGGGTTTACCATTGACCAGAAACTCAACAGGACTCACCATGTAAACACAGTGACTGCAAGAGTAGGTCAAAGAGTAGGAATACTGCAGCAAATAACTGACCTCCTGACTCCCCAAAACCTGTCCACCATCTTCAACTGAGAATGTGACCCTTCACTAGTCTGGATGGATGCAGTTCCAATAACACTCGAGTAGCTTGACACAATCCAGGACAAAGCAACCCACTTGACTGGCAACACATCCACAAACATTCACTCCCTCGACCACTGATGCTCAGTAGCAGCAGTGTGTAGTATCTACAAGATGCACTGCAGATGAAGAGGAAGGATAAACATGGCAAGGTAAGCAACTCTTGGATAATGAGAGAGGTTTTGAATTTAGTCAAAAAGAAAAAAGAAGCATATGTAAGGTTTAGGATGCTAAAATTGAATAGGGCTTGCGAGCGATATAAAAAAAACAGGAAAGAACTCAAGCAGGAAATTAGCAAAGCCGGAAGGGCCCATAAAATTACCTTGACAAGTAGGGTTAAACAGAATTTCAAGGTATTCTATACATATATTAAAAACAAAAGGATAACTAGGGAGAAGGTAGGACAACTCTAAGATAAAGGAGGGAACTTGTGATTGGAGGCAGAAGATGTGGGCAATATCATAAAAAAGTATTTTGTATCAATATTCACCCAGGAAAGGATATGGAGGACAGTGCGATTTTCGTGGGGCATGCTGATATGCAATGGCATTTTGAGATCAAGAAAGACGTGGTGTTGGGTTTCTTGAAGAACATTAAGGTGCAAAAGTCCCAAGGGATTGATGGTATCCACCTCAGGCTATTGAGGGAGGCAAGAGAGGAGATTGCTGGGGCCTTGGCCAAGATCTTTGTATCCTCGCCAGCCACCGGAGAGGTCCCGGATGACTGGTGAGTAGCTAATGTTGTTCCTCTGTTCAAGAAGGGAAATAGGGATAATCCAGGAAATTTCAGACCAGTGAGTCTCACACGGTGTTTGAGAATCTATTAGATAGATTTAAGCACATTTAGAAAAGCATGGCCTAATTAGAGACAGTTAGCATAGCTTTAAGTGGGACTAGTCATGTCTTACTAACTCGAATGAATTTTTTGAGGGGGTGACGAGGGTGGTCAATGAAGGTGGGATTTGTCTACATGGATTTTAGTCAGGCTTTTGACAAGGTCCCTCACGGTAGGCTCATCCAGAAGATTAAGATGCGTTGGATCCACAGTGACTTGGCCACTTGGGTTCAGAACTGACTTGCTCATAGAAGGTAGAAGGTAGCAGTCGAGCGAGATTTTTTTGGCTGTGACCAGTGATGTTCCACAGCGATCCGTACTGGGACCTCTGCTGTTCGTGATTTATGTAAGTGACTTGGATGAAAATGTAGATGGATGGGCTAGTAAGTTTGCAGCTGATACAAAGATTGTGGGAGTTGTGGATAGTGAAGGAGTTTGTCAAATGATGTAGCAGGATATTGATCAGTTGCAGATATGGGCGGAGAAATGCCAGCTGGAGTTTAAATCGGACAAGTGTGAGGTGTTGCACTTTGGGAGATCAAATGTTAAGGGAAAGTAAGCAGTTAGTGGCAGGACCCTGAACAGCACTGATGTAAAGAGGGATCCTGAGGTTCAAGTCCATAGCTCCCTGAAAGTGGTTAGATCGGGTGATAAGGCAGGCATATGGTATGCTTGCATTTATTGGTCGAGGAATCGAGTACAAGAATCAGAATGCCATGTCGCAGCTTTATAAGACTTTGGCCAGGTCACACTTAGAGAATTGCATTCAATTCTAGTCACCACGTTACAGGAAGCTTTGAAGAGGGTGCAGAAGTGGTTTACCAGGATGCTGCCTGGATTAGAGGGTATGAGCTATAAGGAGAGACTAGAAAAACTCAGGCTGGTTTCTCCGGAGCAGTGGAGGCTGAGGGGAGACCAGATAGAAGTCTATAAAATTATGAGATGCGTAGAAAGGGTTGACGGTCAGAATCTTTTTCCCAGGATTGAACTGTCTAATACTAGGTGCTGTGTATTCAAGGTGAGAGGCAAAAAGACGAAGGAGATGTGAGGGGCATGTTTTTTGATGTGAGTGGTAGGAGTCTGGATTGACCATTCAGGAGTGGTGGTGGAGGTAGATGTGGTCGGGGTTTTAGATAAACACACGATTAAACTTGCTATGAAGAGAGGTTGAGTAGGTTAGGATTGTTTTCATTAGAAAAAAGGAGATTGAGGGGGGACCTGATTGAGGTGTTCAAAATCATGAAGGGTATAGACAGGGTTGATAGAGATAAGCTTTTTCCCAGGGTGAGGGATTCAATAACAAGGGGTCACGCGTTCAAGGTGAGAGGAGAAAAGTTTAAGGGGGATACACGCGGAAAGTACTTTACACAGAGGGTGGTAGGTGCCTGGAACGCGTTGCCAGCAGAGGTAGTAGAGGCAGGCATGGTAGATTCATTTAAGGTGCGTCTGAACAGATGCATGAGTAGGTGGGGAGCAGAGGGATACAGATCCTTAGGAATTGGGCGATAGGTTTAGACAGTGGATTTGGATCAGCACAGGCTTGGAGGGCCGAAGAGCCTGTTCCTGGGCTGTAAGTTTTCTTTGTTCTTTGTTCTTTGTTCTTTAAGCAAGGAATGGAGGGATATTGACCATGGGCCAGCAGAAGGGATGACCTTAATTTGGCATCATGTTCATTACAACACTGAAGGCATATGGGACACTTGCCCTAACTGGAGTACTGTGTACATGCTTGGACACCACATTTTAGGAAGGATGTGATTGCGCTGGGAGAAGGTACAACACTGTGGGCCAAAGGGCCTGTTCCTATGCTGTACTGTTCTATGTTCTATGTAGTTATTTGCCAAAGATCCTTAGACAGTACCTTCCAAACCTTCGATCACTTTTATCTAGAAGAACAAGAGTTGCAGTGACACAGGAAGCCCACTGCCTGCAAACCAGTCACCATCCTGACTTGGAAGTATATTGCCATTCCTTCACTCTCACTGGGTCAAAATCCTGGAATTCTATCTCTAATGGCATTTTGGGTCTGCCTGCAGTGGTTCAAGAAGGCAGCTCACCACTACCATCTCATGAACATGTAGTGACTGGAAATAAATGTTGGTCAGTCAGTGATACATATGTCCCATGAATGAATGAAAAGAAAAGTCCCATTTATCTGCACTTGGTCCATAACCACTACACCCTGACATTTAAGTGTTTATCCAAAGGTTTCTTAACTCCACTATTATAACAACTCAACTCTTAGCCTTCAACCTTAAATTGATGTCCTATGGTTATTAACCCTTCTACTAATGGGAAAAGTGCCATCTTAGCCACCCTATTCATGCCCCTCATAATTGTATACACCTCTATCAGACCCCTCTCAAACTTCACTGCTCCATGAAAATGATCCTAGATTCTCCAATCTTTCCTGATCTGCCCAGGTAATATCCTAGTGAATCTTCTCTGTACCTTCTCCCAGCGCAATCACATCCTTCCTAAAATGTGGTGTCCAAGCATGTACACAGTACTCCAGTTAGGGCAAGTGTCCCATATGCCTTCTTAACCATCCAGCAGGGGCTTGAATTTCATTGAGTTCCATTGCGAATGTTCCATCCTCCTGACTAGCCTATTGATATTCTCCTGCAATTTGTGCCTATTCTCCTGACTGTTTACCTGCTAATTTTCATGTCATCCATTAACTTCTTGATCATCTCTGACATTTAAGTTCAAATTATTAATGGGCACCAAAAACAGCAAAGGTCCCAGCACTGAGCCCTTTGGAATCCCAATGGGAACAGGCAACTAGTGACAGAAAATTGCCTCTCCCAACACCCTCTGCCTCCTGCTGCTTACCCAGTTTTGGATTCTCTGTGCCTTTTTGCCTTGGATCAAATGGGCTGATATTTTCATGACTAGCTTGCCATAAGGGACCATGTTAAAATCTTTGCTAAAGTCCAAGCTTTGCTGAAGGAGACTAGGTGATTTGTCGCATTGCATTTTGTATCGAGTACGTACTACTGAAAAGAGGCATCAGCAGTGTGGGAATTGAGCATACAAGTTGATGGTTGGACTGCTTAGTAAACAACCTGCTTTCTCTTGAAAAGTAGAACAGAATAGCCTTTATTGCCATGTGCACTGGAATGAATTCAGTGAACAGTTTGTAATGTCATCTCTCGGCACCATCTTAGGTACAGGGTATCTAGGTAGAGATACTTTAAGTGCTGTTACACAATTGAAATAATTTTTAAAAAATAGGCTAGCATGGGAATACAGAGTTTAGAACGTCCAAAATAAGCTTAAAAAGTATCTTTAAAGCACTCAAGTTATAGTCCTTTTTCACTGAGCCTGTGCCCCCTGGGGTTCAGAACATGAAGCCATGCTGCCTCCACTTGCTAGCATCTATCCAGGACTCAACCCCCAGTCAGCCCATGCTCACTCAGCTCCCACTCTGGCTGCGACTCACCTCTCATGCTGGGCTGGTCTTGGACTCCGTTCTCCATTCTCCCCAGGTAGGGTACTTTAAGAAGTTAAAAGTTGGTAGGGGTACGTGGGGGGAAGAAAAACTGCAGCAAGAGGGAAAAAAATGAAAAAAGTGGAAAGGGAAAAGCAGCAGTTGAGGTCTTGCTGGAGCATCTAACGATACTGCCATCTTAACCGGGTGGGATTGCTGTTCAAGTGTCAAGTTTCATGAGTAGTTTGTAAAATCTGGGTAGGAACAATTGAACAATTCTGAGGGTCATTGAATGTTTTCATTTCACTATATTGCAAATCCAGTAATAGCGAGGTTGGTTGGGTTTGGCTTGCTATCCTTGTGTTGTAACATAATTCAACTGGAAGGAATAAAATGTAAAGAGACTAATTTAAGGGTGAGTCATGGCACGAGAGCTTGGCCGAGTACACTGTTCGTCCTGTGTGATGTGGGAACTCAATGACCCTTCCGATGTTCGTCGTGATCATGTGTATAACAAAAAACAAAGAATGTCGAAGATCACAGCGGGTCAGGCAGCATCAGAGGAGAAGGAAAGCTGACAATTTGGGCAAAAGGGTCTAGGCCCGAAACGTCAGCTTTCTTGCTCCTCTGATGCTGCTTGGCCTGCTGTGTTCATTCAGCTCTACACCTTGTTATCTCAGATTCTCCAGCATCTGCGGTTCCTACTATCTCTGACTTTCAAGCTGCTCCATACTCTAATGTTTAATATAATTCACAATACAGTGCTAACATTGATTGATCATTCACTTTCAGTGTAACTCAGGTTACTGAGCATTGCTGAGGAATGAAAAGGATGGATTAAGGTTTCAAGTGTTTCGTATCATCCAGCCTTTAAAAAAAATGCTTATATAAATTCCTCAACCATAGGGTATGTTTCCATTTAAATTATTCTGAGAAACATAATCTTCATATTGATGAAATACAATTGGTGTTTAAAGTAAAATGAACTGTTTCAGCAAGCACAAATATTTTCTTTTTAAACTAAACTATCATTTAAAATACTATTCTGAAAATGAGCTTCAGATTCTTTTGAAAAGGCAACTTAAACAAGGGGTATAAATCATTAATGATTTCTGCTCAGTACCAGCTTCTTTTCATTACAAACTAAAACATAAATCAGGAAAATCCATTTTGGTTATATTTACTCAATACAGTGTTCAGTGGTTTTGCGACTTTGAAATATTTCTCAGCATTATCTACTGGACAGATTTTGGAAGTGTTTCCCTCAAAGGGAACGAGGTGTGGAGCTGGATGAACACAGCAGGCCAAGCAGCATCACAGGAGCAGGAAAGCTTGATGTTTCT
>JAHRHZ010000046.1:721004-745236 GCA_024137785.1 Ginglymostoma cirratum
CCTGCTGTGTTCATCCAGCTCCACACCTTGTTATCTCGGATTCGCCAGCATCTGCAGTACCTATTATCTCTCCCTCAACGGGAACATGGATTACAGAATTCGGTTGTTGAATTTCCAAATATAAACCTGAAAATATTCCAGAATGCTCACACAACACTTTGGTTTGCTCTGCCCCCAAATAATCCTCAGAGAATTTGTTCTCATCTGAACACCGATAAATGGCTACAAGACAAACAACCAGTTCTGAGGAAGGGTCACTGGACCTGAAATGTTAGCTCTAATTTTTCTTCACTTTTGTTGGTCAGTGCATTGAGTACTGGAGTCCTGAGGTCATGTTGCAGCTGTACAGGACATTGGTTAGGCCACTCTTGGAATACTGTGTGCAATTCTAGTCTCCCTGCTATAAGAAGGATGTTGTGAAATTTGAAAGGGTTCAGAAAGATTTACAAGGATGTTACCAGGGTTGGAAGGTTTGAGCTATAGGGAGACGCTGGCTAGGCTAGGGCTACTTTCTGTGGAATATCGGAGGGGTGACCTGAAAGTGGTTTATAAAATCATGAGGGGCTATGGATAAGGTAAACAGACAAGGTCTTTTCCCCAAAGGATGTGGGGGGAATTCAAAACTAGAGGGCATAGGTTTAAGTGTTCAGAGAAAGATTAAAAAGGGACCTAAGAGGCAACTTTTTCATGCAGAGAGTAGTGTGTGTAAGGAATGAGCTGCCAGAGGAAGTGTGGGAGGCTGGTACAATTATAACATTCAAAAGACATCTGGATGGGTAAATAAATAGGAAGGTTATAGAAGGATTTGGGCCAAATGCTGGCAAATGGGACTAGATTAATTTAGGATATCTGGTCAGCATGGGCAAATTGGACTGAAGGGTCTGTTTCCATGCTGTACAGCTCTATGGCTCTATGCTGTCAGACCTGGCGATATGTCCCAGCAATTTCTGTTTTTGTTTGAAACAGTTTGCATATTTGACTTGTATCATACAAACAGAAGGAGCTGAATTTGAGCTGGTAGAATTTTAATAGCTTCTGTGGTTTGTCTCCATGAATGCCCCGCCACAAGTTGCATGGTTCATAGTCTAACGTTAGATTTATGCCTTTTGACCAAGGATGTAAATGGCAGAAGGTGATCTCCAGGAAGAAGATCTCAGTGGGTAGCACACTTCCTTAGGGAGCACGAGCTCATCCCTGCTCATCATTCTGGGACCTTCATTCAAGCAGAAGCTAAGAATGTTACAAAGAATGGCAGATCATTAAACAAAGGAGCTGAAGTAGGCTATTCAGCCCATTGAGTCTGTTCTGTTTCATGTTTCAGATCAATAGCATGACATGGCTATCGTACATATAATTTGGAGATTGGTTTTATTCAAAACTAATCACTTGTTGTAAAAATCATAGAATTCTACAGCACAGAATGAGGCCATTTGGTGCATCTGTGTGTGTTCGTTCTTTGATAGAACAAACGATTTAGGCCCACACTCCTGCTTCTTCCGTCATTGCCTTGCAATTGCTTTTCCTTCAGATACTTACCAAGACTTTGAAAGTTTGTATTGAATTTGTTTCTTAACCCCATTCTCCTACCTCCTTCCCGTAACCTTTTATCCCTTTCTGATCAAGAGCCTATCTATTTCTGTCTTAAGTGCACATAGTGACTTGGCCTCCACAGCCCTCTACGGCAACGAGTCCCACAGAGTCACCCCCTCTGGCTGAAGAAATTTCTCCTCATCTCAGTTCTAAAAGGTTGTCTCTTCATCCGAGGTTGCACCCTTGGGTCATCATCTCTCCCACCAGTGGAAACACCTTCTCCATGTCCACTCTATCCAGGCCTCTCAGTATTCTATAAGTTTCAATTCAATCCCCCTTCATCCTTCTAAACTCCATCAAGTACACACTCAGAGTCCTCAACTGCTCCTCATATGACAAGCCTATTATTCCCCAGGATTATTCTTGTTCCCCTGGGATCTGTCCAAGACCATCACATCTTTCCTTAGATATAGGGCCCAAATCTACTCACAATATTTCAGATGTAGTCTGACCAAAGCCTTATATGACCTCATCAGTACATCCTTGCTGTTGTATTCTAGTCCTTTAGAAATGAAAGCTAACATTGTATTTGCCTTCCTAAATGCCAAATGAACCTACGTTCTAACTTTAAGAGAATCCTGAAGTAGAATTCTCAAGTCCTTTTGTCCTCCTGATTTCTGAAACCTTTCCCCTTTTATAAAATAGTCTAGGCCTCTAATCTTCCCACCAAAGTGCATAATCTCACACATTCCCACATCGTATTCCATCTGCCACTTCTTTGCCCACTCTCTTAGCCTGTCCAAATCCTTCTGCAGTCTCCTCATTTCCACAACATTACCTGTCTCTATACCTATCATTGTATCATCAGCAAACTGAACACCAATACCCTCAGTTCCTTTGTTGAGATCAATAATGTATAATGTGAATAGTTGTGGTCCCAACACTGACCCTGCAGAACTTCATTAGTCGCCGGCTGCCCTCCTGAAAAAGATCACTTTCTCCCTACTGTCTGCCTTCTGTCAGTCAGCCAATCCTCTATCCATGCCAGTACCTTATTCCTAAGATAACCCTTCTGATGAAGGGTCCAGGCCCGAAACGTCAAGCTTTCCTGCTCCTATGACGCTGCTTGGCCTGCTGTGTTCATCCAGCTCCACACCTTGTTATCTCGGATTCTCCAGCATCTGCAGTACCTATTATCTCTTATACCTTATTCCTGACACCATAGGCTGTTATTTTATTTTGCACCATCCTGTCCGACACCTTGTCAAAGGCCACCTGGAAATACAAACAGATCATGTCCACTGGCTCTCCTTTGTTGAACTTGTTCATTACCTCCTCGAAGGATTCTAACATATTTGTCAAGCATGAATACCCCTTGACAAAGCTAACTCAGCCCTAATTTACTATGCACTTGCTCTGCAAGATTGCTCCGCAATCTCATCCTTAATAATGGACTCTAAAATCTTACCAACGATGGAAGTCTTCCTAACTTCTTAAACAGGAATGTTACATTATCCGTTTTCCAGTCCATTGTGACAATCCCTGACTCCAGTGATTCCTGAAAGATCACCACCAATTCTTCCACAGTCTCCTCAGCTCTCCTCCAGAACACCCAGGTGTAGTCCATCTGGTCTGGGTAATTTATCCACTTTCAGATCTTTAAGCTTCCCCCAGCACCTCCTCCTGAATGATGGCTGCTACACTCACCTCTGCCCCTGACTCCCTTGAAGTTCTGGCATGCTACTGGAGTCTTCCACTGTGAAGACTGAAGCTAAGCACCTATTCAGTTCCTCTGCCATTTCTTTGTTCTCCATTACTACTTCTCCAGGCTCATTTTCCAGTGGTCCATTGTCCACTCTTGCCTCTTTTACTTTTCATAGATCATTAAAAATATCTTGCAATCTTCTTTTATGTAATTAACTAATTTACCCTCATGTTTCATCCTCTCCCCCATGTATTGTTTTTTTCAGTTGTCTTCAGCTGGTTTTTAAAGGCTTCCCAATTCTTTAATGTCCCACTAATCTTCACCACATTGTAAGTTTTTAAATTTTGCTTTCATGCTGTCCCTGACTTCCTATGTCAGTCATGGTTGCTTCATCCTCTCCTTAGTATGTTTCTTCTTCCTTGGTCTTCTTCATCCTTCGGATATGCTGTGCCTCCTGAATTATCCCCAGAAACTCCTGCCATTGCTGCTCTGCTGTCTCCCCTGATATTTTCAAAGTAATTATCAAAAAATAATTCTGTACTCTGCTGAAACAATGTGTTGACATAATAAATATTGCCTACTTGTAGACAGTTTTTCATAGGTATTGACTACAGTACAGGAAACAAAATTGAATAAGAAACAGGAAAGTTTTATGTTCATTCTACACATCCTCACTTGAACCTTGAAGAATCAAATATTTAGGTCAACATGGCACTCCAAACATGTATCCCGAAAGTTGTAAGCTTTTTTTACCCAAGATATTTATTCAATTTGACATGTATTTTTTGAACACAATCAAAATGTTCACAAGAACATTGATGTGACACCCAGCCTAATAGCTTTGCAAGTGACTGTCAGCCATAGATTTAGCATCCAGTCCCTTTAACATGGAAATATTTAATTTAGATTAACACCTTTCATTGAAGAGGAATCCAACTCCCAAAACTCATTAATCCTTGCAGTCTTTAAATGAACAGAACTGTACATGACACACATTCACAAACCTGTTCCTCTATTCCCCTCCCCCCACCAAACCCCATATCTCAGAAAAAAAGCAGAAATAAAAACAGAAGTTGCTGAAGAAACTCAGCAGGTTTGGCTCCATTTGTCGAGTTAATGCTACAAATCCAATAACAGTCTTCTTCAGAACTGAAAAAAAGTTATAAAATGGTTTTTCTTAATAGTGTTGACAGAGAAGGAGAGGGAGTAAATGGAACAGATTGTGAAGGCACCCAGAACAATAGACAAAGGGAGTGCTTGGGGGTAAAGGAGAGGTGGAGATGTAAAATCTGTGTTAATGGTAGATTTCAAATGAAGAAAATAGAGTGAAAATATAATTTCTCTGAGGGGTTGGCGTGGGTGGATGGGGTGCACAGCAAGGACCAAGTCCATGTTAACTGAATGATTTCTTTGCAGAATATGCCTACATTTGGTTTGTGAAAATGACCACAAATTCAACAGACCACCATGTTTCCCGGCCAATATTTCTGTCCTGGGCCAGCTGCAGTGCTCCAGGGAGACTTGCAGGCAGTAATCAGTGGGGCGCTACAGGGATCAATGCTGGGACCCCGGCTATTCACGATATATATTAATGATTTGGATGGGGGAACAAAATGTAACATCTCAAAGTTTGCAGATGATACCAAGTTGGGTGGGAGGGTGAACTGTGATGAGGATGCAGAGATCCTTCAGCATTATCTCGACAGTTTGAGTGAGTGAGCAAATCAATGGCAGATGCAGTATAATTTGGATAAATGTGAGGTTATTCACTTTGGAAGCAAAAACAAGAAGACAGATTATGACCTGAATGGCTGTAAATTGGGAGGGGGGAGTGTGCAGCTGGACCTGGGTGTCCTTGTGCACCAGTCGCTGAAGGTAAGCATGCAGGTGCAGCAGGCGGGAAAGAAGGCAAATGGTATGTTGGCCTTCATTGCGAGAGGTTTTGAGTACAGGAGCAGGGATGTGTTGTTGCAGTTATACAGGGCCTTGGTGAGGCCACACCTAGGATAACGTGTGCAGTTTTGGTCTACTTTTCTGAGGAAGGATGCTCTTGCTCTCAAGGGAGTGCAGTGAAGGTTTATCAGGCTGATTCTGGGGATGACGCATCTGACGTATGAGGAAAGATTGACTCAATTGGGAATGTTTTCACTAGAGTTCAGATGAATGAGGGGGTATCTCATAGAGACTTATAAAATTCTAACAGGACAGGACAGAGTAGGTGCAGGGAGAATATTCCCAATGGTGGGTGTGTCCCAAACCAGGGGTCACAGTCTGAGGATTCAGGGTACACCATTTAGGACGAAGATGAGGAGATATTTCTTCATCCAAAGAGTGGGGAGTCTGTGGAATTCATTACCACAGGAAGTAGCTGATGCCAAAACATTGACGCCCTCAAGAGGTGACTAGATATAGCACTTGGGTGAATGGGATCAAAGATTATGGGGAAGAAAGCAGGAATAGGTTATTGAGTTGAACGATCAGCCATGATTGTGAAGAATGGTGGAGCAGACTCAAAGGGCTGAATAGCCTCCTACTGCTCCTAGCTTCTATGTTTCTAGTTTTGATGTTTGACACAGACTGGAGGAATAACCTGTTTGCTTTAACTGTTTCAGACACATTATATTGTCAAGATAATCTTGGGGTAAACTGTGCATCTTTCAGAATCAAAAGTGGCACTCTTTGGACCAATCATGAGAAATGATCTGATTGGGTTTGTCATTATCTACAAAAATGACTTTAGTACTTTTTTTTCTCTATTCGTTTGTGGAATGTGGGTGTCACTGGTCACCATTTCTTGCCTAATCCCAGTTGCCCTTGAGAAGGTGGTGGTGAGCTGCCTTCTTGAACTGCTGCAGCTCAACAGCTGTAGGTTGACCCACAATGCCATAAGGAAGGGAATTCCAGGATTTTGACCCAGCAACACTGAAGGAAAGGCGATATATTTCCAAGTCAGGACGGTGAGTGGCTCGGAGGGGAACTTGGAGGTGGTGGTGTTCCAATATGTCTGCTGCCACTTGTCCTTCTAGATGGAAGTGGTTATGGACTTGGAAGGGACAGTCTGAGGATCTTTCTGAATTTCTGCAGTGCATCTTGTAGATAGTACACACTGCTGCTACTGAGCGTTGGTGGTGGAGGGAATGGATGTTTGTGGATGTGGTGCCAATCAAGTGGCTGCTTTGTCCTGGATGGTATCAAGCTTCTTAAGTGTTGTTGGGGCTGCACTCATCCAAGCAAGTGGGGAGCATTCTATCACACTCCTGTGCCTTGTAGATGGTGGACAGGCTTTGGGGAGTCAGGAAGTGAGTTACTCGCTGCAGTATTCCCAGCTTCTGACTTGCTGTTGTGAGTCCAGTTGAGTCTCTGGTCAATGATAACCCCCAGGATGTTGATAGTGGGGGGATTCAGTGATGGTAACAACATTGAACGTCAAGGGATGGTGGTTAGATTGTCTCTTATTGGTGATGGTCGTAGCCTGGTATTTGTGCGGCATGAGTGTCACTTGCCACTTATCAGCTCAAGTCTGGATACTGTCCAGATCTTGTTGCATTTTAGCACAGACTGCTTCAGTATCTGCAGAACTGCGCAATCATCATTGAAAATCCCTACTTTTGACCTTGTGATGGAGAGAAGGTCATTGATGAAGCAGCTGAAGATGGCTGGGCCTGGGACACTACGCTGAGGAACTCCTGCAGAAATGTCCTGGAGCTGAGATGACTGATCTCCCACAACCACGACCATCTTCCTATGGGTCAGGTATGACTCTAACTACCGGAGAGTTTGTCCCCTGATACCCATTGATTCCAGTTTTGCTAGGGCTGCTTGATGCTTTACTCGGTCAAATGCATCCTTGATATCAAGGGCTGTCACTCTCACCTCACCTCTGGAATTCATCTGTTTTGTTCATGTTTGAACCAAGGCTGTAATGAGGTCAGGAGCTGAGTGCCCCTGGCAGAACCCAAACTGGGAATCACTGAGCAGGTTATTGCTGAGTAGGTTCTGCTTGATAGCACTGTTGATGACACTTTCCATCACGTTATTGATGATCGCGAGTAGACTGATGGGGCAGTAATTGGCCAGGTTGGATTTGTCCTGCTTTTTGTGTATAGGACATACTTGGGCAATTTTCCACATTGTCAGGTAGATACCAGTGTTGTAGCTGTACTGGAACAGCTTGGCTAGGGGAGCTGCAAGTTCTGGAGCACAAATCTTCAGTACTATTGCTGGAATGTTGTCAGGGCCCATAGTCTTTGCAGTTTCCAGTGTCTCCAACTATTTCTTGATATCACATGAAGTGAATCGAATTGGCTGAAGACTGGTATCTGTAATGCTGGGGACCACTGGAGGAGGCCAAGATGGATCATCCATTTGGAGCTTCTCACTGATGATTGCTGTGAATACTTCATCCTTATCTTTTGCACTGATATCCTGGGCTCTTCCATCCTTGAGGATGGGGATATTTGTGGAATCTCCTCCAATGAGTTGTAGTGTGTTCTATTTCAACATCAAGCTTGCACAGTTGTGATGATACTATGGCTTTGAGAGGTATGTTTGGTCCTTTCTTTTCAAGAGACATTTTGAACCAGAGATACTAAACTGTCTGTTTGAAGCCCTTAAAGTAATCACTTTTTGAGATCTTGGGTTTTTTTTTTTAAAAGCTTAAACAATAGGAGCAGCATGAATGGGTGGTGCCAGGCTCCCACATAACCATGGGATTTAGTTTAGCTTTCAGCAGTTGGGGTTTTCAAGTTGGCTGTGGAAGCTGCTATATCTCTGTCAGCCACAGCAAAAAGCTAGAGTTCTCTTTCTCTAGCAGAGCTTTCTTCTGGTGTTCTTATCTCCTGGACTGGAGAAACGTCACATGTGAGACAATCTATTTTACTTCATTTGCCTTTGCCAAAGGTGTGTTAATGGGATGTTACTATATTGGAGCAACTACTGCTCTGTAGATAAATAATCTATTTTTCAGTTAAGTTTTCAGGAGAGTTAAAGTTAGATTAATTCATCTTTCTTTTGTTTATATGTTGGCTGTGTGTAAGAATAAAGTATATTTTGCTTAAAGTCAATTCATGTGACTAATCGAATTACATCTGGAACACATCACTTTCCACTTGCCTTTAGATAAAAGTTAGGGTCTAGGCTATCTTTTTGACTTACTTGAAGGTCAGGTATATAACATGGTGAAAAAATAAATAAGGGCCTCTTAATAGCCTGTAAACCCAATCTTACAAAAATTGGAACTCTATCTATCTCAAATCAACAAAATAGTAATCGGCCATTTGCTGGGTCATTTTAATAGGCTATGCCAGTACAAATCAGAGTCAACCTGTTTGGTCTAAAGTTTAAACAAAGCCTAGTAGTTAAGTGTCAATCATTATTACTTGGTGTCTTCTCCATGGTAATGCTTCTACCAGTCAGAGTCCACTTGCCAACCAATCAGAACACCCCACTCATGCAGGATAAATGTTGCTTTACCCTTTAAATTCTTTGAGAAATTATGTCTCTTTCAGCAAGAGTTGTAATTCATTAAACTTGGCAGGAGTTTCATCAGTTTTTTGGATCATTACATCAGAATTAATACTTTCAAACGCATTTTTATTGCAAAATAATCTTTCCTTTTGCTTTTTGGATAAAAAGAAATTTATTCCTTTCTGTTCCAGCTACTAAAGGTAGCTTCACTGAAAATCCAGATGTAACAAATATTGTCAGTTGGTATCTTTATGTGTTTTTTATCTTCTGATTGTTTTTGTAATGAATTGTTTGATAAATATGTAGTGTAAGGTTTTTGCTATGAGAGATAACATTAATCATGACTAGATATTTTACTGTTTTTTCATTTCTGGGTACATTGCATTGAACTGATTAAATGTTTGGGAAAATATTGTCCCAAAAGTTAGAGGTCATCTGTTATTTATGTTTGTGGTAATTGTATTAAATGAGGCAGACAAGAGCAATTTGTCAAACCTTTTTCCCATCAAATAAATGGGGGAAGTGATGGCCTAGTGGTATTATTGCTGGATTGTTAATCTAAAGACCCAGATAACATTTTGGGGGCCAAGGTTCAAATCCCACAACAGCAGATGGTGGAGTTTGAATTCAGTAAAATATGTGGAATTAAGAATCTAATGATGTCTTTGAATCAGTTGCCAGAAAAGCCCATCTGGTTCATTAATTCCCTTTAGGGAAGGAAACTGCCATCCTTACCTGGTCTGGGCAACATGTGACTCCAGACCCAAATGTGGCTGACTCCTAACTGTCCTCTGGGCAAATAGGGATGTCCAATAAATGCTGCCTAGCCAGCTATGTCCCTCATCCATGGATGAATAAAAAAACTTCTGAGAGTACTTGTGCACTACAATAACACACAGTCAATTAATCACATTCTTGGAAGTTATTGCAATTTGTTGTGGATACACTGGGAATCCAGCCATGGTAATTATCTTATTTCTGTACAAAAGAACATGACCATTTCTGCATTTTCCTTCAGATGCAAATCCAGATGTCAAAAATAACAGAGATAACAAGGTGTAGAGCTGGATGAACACAGTAGGCCAAGCAGCATCAGAGGAGTAGGAAGGCTGACGTTTCGGGCCTAGACCCTCCTTCAGAAATGGTTTCCAGCTCTACACCTTGTTATCTCAGATTCTCCAGCATCTGCAGTTCCTACTATCTCTGTCAAAAATAACAGTCCATTTTGCAAATTTTATGTGACCCAACTTTTGGCTTAACCCTTGTCTCAAGCCTTGCTCAAACTGTGCATATCTACCATAGTGTATCATATCAAATAAACCCAACTCTCCACCTTAGAGTTTGTAGATTGTATAGAAATATGACATAAGACTGTATAAACATAAGACGTAGGAGCAGAAACAGGCCATTCAGCCCATTGATTCTGCTCTGCTATTCAATGAGATCACGGCTGATCTGATAATCCTCAGCTCTACTTTCCTGCCTTTTCCTTGTAACCCTTGATTCCTTTACTGATTAAAAATCTATCTATCTTAGCTTTGACATACTTAATGACCCAGCCTCTATGGTTCTCTGCAGTAAATAATTTCACAAATTCACTGACCTCTGAGCAAAGAAAGAATTCTTCCTCATCTCTATCTTAAGTGGGTGATCCCTTAATCTGAAATGTTACCTTCCTACACTCTCCCACATGGGGAAATAAATTCTCTGCATTGACCCTGTCAAATCCCTGAGAATCTTGTAAGTTTCAAAAAGGTCATGTTTCATTCTTCTAAATTCAGTGAGTACAGGCGCAACTGCACAGTATCTCTTCATAAGGTAGCCCCTCCTTACCAGGTATCAGCTTTGTGAACCTTCTCTGGACAGTGTCCAATGCCAGTATATGTTTCCTTAAGTGAGGAGCATAAAACAGTTCACAGATTTCAGCAGTACTCAAGAGTGTTTTGCATAGGTTTTGCAAAACTTCTCACTGATTATATTCTATTTAAATCTCAAATAAAGGCCAACATTCTATTTGGCTTCCCTGTTACCTGTTGAACTCTTTTGTCTCTCATGAGGATTTGGATTAGACCATTCAACAAGCAGACGTTAGTCTAACAGTTTCTTTCCCTCTCAGTGTGACTGTGTATTGTCAAATATTCCATCCTACATTTGTATTCCATGTCTGTTACATAGTAAACAGGAAACGAGAGAGTGATAATCACTCCAGGACTATTATTAATATTTCCATGATTAACACTGCAAAAAAACTCGAATTTGTATAATAACTTTCACAATTTCAGAATGTCACAACATTCTTCCCAACCAGTAAATTGCTTGAAAGTGTATTCATTTGTTGCTGTGTAAGTTTATAGAGCAGTTACTCTACACACAGCACAATCTCACAAATAGCAAACAATTTCTGAAGAAGGGTCCTGACCTGAAACGCCAACTTTCCTGCTCTTCTGATGCTGCCTGGCCTGCTGTGTTCCTCCAGCTCCATACTGTGTTATCTCTCCAGTTCGTATTATCTCTGACTCAACAGTTAGTCCAGTTTGATAATGTTAGTGAGGGATGAATGTTAGTTGGGACACCAATTCTTCCTCACGTGCCAGAATGAAATTGCCTTTCATTTACCTTGAGACAGGGTCTCAGATTAGCATCTCCACTGAAAGGAGCACCTTGGCACGTTGACAAGCACATTTCTGTGCTTGTCTTGCTCATGTCCTGAATTGAGGACTGAAGCTAGAGGTGGGAGTATCATCAGCAAATCCAGATGTCAGAAATAACAGTCCATTTTGCAAATTTTATGTGACCTAACTTTTGGCTTGACCCCTGACTTAAGCTTTGCTCAAACTGTGCATCTGTACCATAACATATCATATCAAATAAACACAACCCCTCCACCTTAGAGTTTGTAGATTGTATAGAAGCATGACATAGTGACAGCTCTGATGTCATGACACAAAATATTAACTTTGCTTACTGTCCATAGACGCTGCTGGACCTGCTGAATCTTTGCCGAACAATTTGTTTTATGCTTTTTATTTTCAGCTTTACCTATTTCTCCAGTTTCAGAGGAAAATTGTGGTGTCTACATTGTAAAATGACACTAACCAGAAGGGTCCAGACCATTTGCTTTCCTGCTCCTCCAACACTGCCTGACCTGCTGTGCTTCTCCAGATCCACATTGTATCGACTCTGACTTCCAGCATCTGCAGTCCTTGCTATCTCCCAGCTTAATTAAGTACAGCTTTTTTGAACATTTGTGTGAACTACATACATAATTAGATTTCAAATATATACTTCTAAAAAAAATGCTCATCTTCTTCCATCTGTTTCTAAACCTCATGGCAACAATTCGCTCTGAGAGTAAGATCTGATTGA
Organism: Ginglymostoma cirratum; assembly: GCA_024137785.1. NCBI lineage: Eukaryota > Metazoa > Chordata > Chondrichthyes > Orectolobiformes > Ginglymostomatidae > Ginglymostoma > Ginglymostoma cirratum. Next base: position 733,072 of record JAHRHZ010000046.1, read on the forward strand.
AGCTATAATTTAGGTGCTACAGCATGGAAAGTGCTTTCTCTTTTCTTACATAAAGAATATTAGAGCTACTGTTGTAAATGTTTCAGAGTCTCAGGGATGAAGGTGAAATGTGTAATGACTTAATAAATCTAGAAAAGGTACATTTCCCCTTCTCCACCTGTCAAACTGAATGAACTCTCATTGCTATACTTTAGATTTTCAATTACAGTAATGATACGGGGAAACACAATGCTATGTATTTTTATTGTCAATGCTCTCACCAGAACAATGCATGCTCATTAAGATGTGGATCCAGGTACAGTCTGCAAGAGCTTTCCTGAGTTAATAATTCACTTTTTGGACAATAATATTTAGTAGCTCAATGGTAGGAGCTGTCTGAATGTTCCAGATAACAAAATGTTTCTATTTGCTGTGACCTGGTAAATCTGAATTCTAAACCATGGCTTAAGACAGTGTTCTGCTCACTGCCAATTCCTGATGGAAGATAATGCTTCTTGGTTCTGCAGTGCATGTGGCAAGGTCAGCCATTTGGATGTCATAGAATATGAGTTCCCTGATTGGGGCTGTTAATCTGGTCCAATCAGGGAGCCCTGGCTGACAGATATAAACAGGAGTGTCAGAGGTTCTGTTCACTCTGAGAGCTGGCTCTGAGGAAGCTGGACGGGTGTGAAGAATATTCCACGTAAAAGAAAGAGTGACATGGTGATGGGATACCAGCCTCTGTGGTGTCATATCATGTTCCAGTTCTTCTTAATTTATAAAGTGATTGTACATAACGACAAAACACATGGTCCCTTTTCAGCTCCTTCCAGTTCCTGTAGCCTTTCTGGAAAGGGCCTGGGAGAAGGGTAGATGGTTCTAATGACCAGGGCCCATATTCTGTGGGACCTGGGTCACTGAACATATATCAATACCCAAACACACAGGAGAGATGGACAATCTACCCCCAAACATGCAGGAAAGGTCAGTCATGGGCACACTATTCATTGACCGATAGAATCGCTGAAGAAGTGCTCCTTCAATTTGAGGCTGATTTCCTCTCATTCTTGCTGCTGATAAGTCCACATGGCAGAGGTCAGGGGTCATATAATTGAGAGGGAGGGGTTGGCAGGGCCTATGAAACCCAAGTTACGAAGTTGGTCAGGGACAGAGAAAGACAGAGAGAGAGAGAGAGAGAGACTGACTGACTGGCTGGCTGCAGGGGGGAGAGAGGGCTACATGGGGTGTGAAGAGGAGGTAGAGGGAGGCCACAGAGTACGCAGAAAGGGAAGGAGCTATGATGGGAGAGAAGCTGCAAAACACTATGTACTATGGCACTGATTGGATGATCAGACATGATGATATTGAGTAACAGAGCAGGCTTAACAGGCTGAATGGCCTATTCCAACGCCTTTTCTTCTATACTTTTAAGAACAAACTTGTGAACAAAGGAATATTCAGCTAATTGGTAGCCCAATAGACTGGAAAGCACAAGGCCATGAATTTCTTGCAAAAATATGCGGAAACTCTAGCTTAAGATGTTCAGGAGCTACCATACATAGGGGAAGTAGAACCATTAGAATGTCCACATTTTGGAAGCAGGCCATTCAGCCCATTAAGTCTGCACTGACCCTCAAATAGCATCCCACCCAAACCTAACCTCCTACCCTATCCCTGTAATGCTGAATTTCCCATAGCTAACCCACCTAACGTGCACATCCCTAGACACTACAGGCAATTTAGCATGGCTAAGCCACCTAACCTGAGCATCTTTAGACTGTAGGAGGAAACCAATGCAGATATAGGGAAAATGTGCAAACTTCACACAGACAGTCGCCTGAGAATAGAATTGAACCCGAGTCTGATGTTGTGAGGTAACAGTGCTAACCACTGAATCACTTTAACGAACACTGCATTAAGTGTTAATTTAAATCTGTGATACAGTGAAAAGGGAAGTGGCTGTCTGGAGTTTAAATTTCATACTTTTGCCATATGCAATGGAAACACTTCAGCTATCACCTCAACAGTTTATGGCAGATTTATTTAGGGTAATGGCTTTTAGTGTGTGAAATTATTTCAAATATTTTCAGAACAACTTTTGTTGCTAACTTTTATCCATTGTCTTGTGCTAATTTGAATCCTGCAGACTCCAGAGACTGGATGCTTTCCTTATGTGTAATGGCTTCAGGATCGATGGTAGCCATGATGTGAAGATGTTGGTGTTGAAGTGGGTTGGACAATGTCAGAAGTCCCACGATACCAGGTTATAGTACAACAGACTTAATTGAAATCACACAAGTTTTTGGAATCACAAAAGCTTGTGTGATTCCAAATAAACCTTATAGTTCATAAGTTCACAAGAAATAAGTGCAGAATTAGACCATTTGGCCCATTAAGTCTGCTCCACCATTCGATCATGGCTGATATTCTCCTCACCTCCATTGTTATTCCTTCTCCTCATAACGCTTCAACCCATTACCAATTAAAAATCTGTCTAACTCCTCCTTTAACTTACTCACTATCCCAGCATCCATCGCACTTTGGGGTAGCGAATTTCATAGATTCACCACGTTTTGGGAGAAGTAGTTTCTCCTCAATTCTGTTTTAGATTTGCTACCCCTTATCCGAAGTCTATGACCCCTCATCCTAGAATGCCCCACAAGAGGAAGCATCCACTCCACGCCTATTTTATGTGCACCTTTTATCATCTTGAATACTTGAATTTGATCTCCCCTCGTTCTTCCAAAATCCAGAGAGTTTAAGTCTAAACTGTTCAATTTCTCTTCATACGACAAGGCCCTCATCTCTAGGATCAATCTAGTGAACTTCCTCTGAACTGCCTCCAATGCCACCACATCTTTCCTCAAATAAGGGGGCCAAAACTGTGCCGAATACTCCAGAATACTCTCACCTTTGTTCACTTTATTTACTATCTGCTGTACCTGCATTCTGGTTTTCTGTGACTCATAAACGAGGGCACCAGATCTCTCTGCACCTGAGATTCCAAAGTCTCTCCCCATTTAGATAGTAGTCGCCTTTCCATTTTTCCCAACCAAAATGCATGACCTCACACTTATCCATGTTAAACTCCATCTGCCACATTTTGGCCCACTCTCCTAACTTATCTATATACATTTGTAAGGTTCTTATTTCCTCTTTGCTATTTACCATGCTGCCTATTTTTGTGTCATCTGGAAATTTGTCTACAGAGCTTTCTATCCCTGTATCCGAGTCATTAATGTAGATTGTAAATAGCTGGGGTCCAAGGACCGAACACTGTGGCAACCCACTAGTCACTTCTTGCCATCCAGGAAAAACTCCATTTATCCCGACTCTCTGTCTCCTGTTCATCAGCCAGTCACCTATCCAAGCGAATAGATTACCCCTAATCCCATGTGATCCAACTTTGTGAATTAACCTTTTGTGTGACACCTTCCAATTTGCTTGTTATATCTTCGAAGAACTGTAGCAAATTAGTCAAACATGATTTACCCTGCATAAAACCATACTGACTTTGGTGGATAGTATTTTGACTTTCCAAATGTCCTGATATTGGTAATTTCCCACATATTGCCTCCCTCCCTTTTTGAACAGGGGCGTTATATTAGCATCTTTCCAATCCATTGGAACCAGGGAATTTTGGAATATTGTAACTAATAGATCCACTATCTCTGCTGCTATTTCCTTTAATACCCTAGGATGTAGGCCATCAGGCCCAGGGGACTTGTCAACCCTCAATCCTAATAGTTTGCTCAGTACCTTTCCCCTATTGATGTTGATTGTTCTAAGTTCTACCCTTTCTATTGCCTCTGACGTGCCCGTTCCAATAGGAATGGTCCCATTTTCCTCCATCGTGAAAACTGAGGCAAAGTATTGATTTAGCTTCTCTGCCATTTCATTGTTCCCCACTATTAACTCTCCAGTTTCATCTTCAAAGGCACTAACATTCACTTTTGTGACTCTCTTCCGTTTTATCTACTTATAGAAGCTTTTGCTAATCTTTTTGATGCTTTATGTTAGTTTTCTTTCATAGCTGTTTTTATTAATTTTTCAGTATCCTTTTGTTACGTTTGAAAGTTTCCTAACCCTCCTGATTGCTGGACTATCACCTGGTGTCGTGTGACTTCTGACTTTGGCTCTCGGTCTAATAGAGAGCTGGTAATTATTGAGGATATTGATCCAATCTTCCAATTCTGCCTCTGCGCCAGTCCACAAAACTTGTTTATCAATATAAATACGATGACTATCTTGCTGAATAAAGAGTGGAAAAGTAGCTACAGAAATTAAAATGTAGCCCTCAAGAAAATCTTAAGGTGGGGCCTTATGGAGAAACAACTACTATGACCCTGTCATCAATTTAGAAAGGTGGAGGAGGTTTAAATATTGGGAATGATTAATGAAGGTGCCTGGAAGCAGGAAAATCTGAGGCTACGTGATTTCTCTCCCTAGCCCTGTTTCTGGGTAAGGTGCCACACTTTTATAATTACCCTTGTGTTCAATTTGCAGGAAAGTGATAATGCTGATGTTATCCTGGACCACAACAATATAAAGGTAGACCAGGAAACTTCCCACCTCACAGTGTGAACAATTGAGAGAGAGAAAGGATAGCAGATCAAACCATTTCAACATCAGTAGACCAGAGAAACTCGAAATATTCATGTGTGTAATAATTTTAAAAGAACATGAAATCTAATCTGGGATACATTATAAACAAATTTCTCCTGTTTTGATAGAGTATTGCAGATTAACCCTTTAGAAGTAATTTTTCACACATTTATTATGTAAAATATGATCGCATGGTCAAGAGTAATATATTTGGCTGTTTCCCTGGCACTGAATCCTACCTGTTGAAGGCACATTTAGGAAACAGTGTTCATATATTTTATGGAAGTATAGTAGCACTCAAGACCAATGTATCTGGATTTTTGACACTAGGGGAGTGTTACTGGGATAAGCAGTCAGGACTGAAGATTGGATGGAAGTGTTTTATGTTGGGTCTTCGCATCATTTCTGATTGTGTTTCCTTGAGAAGTTGGAGCTGGTATCTCTTGCACTCCCCTTTCTGCATTATACCATGGAAAGAGACAGATCTGTTACCCAGCCAATAAAATTCATGTCCCAGGAGTCTCTGGCATCATAAATCAGGTGCTGCCAGCTGGTAAAATAAGACCACACTGGAAAGGTCAATCATTGAACAGTTACCTTTTGTAAGGGAAGAATTACACACAATACGTAAACCATCTTGTGAGCAGCTGTCCCAATACTGGATTGTGTGTCCATTTGCTGAATTAAATGCCTTTGGTCTTGAGAATTTCAAAAGGAACCTGTGGCCAGTTCACAGAAGACCTGTCCAGGTGCACAGTAGCAGCACGCTGAGACCAGAACATCATTCAGGTCTGGTAAAGCTCAACACAGCAGTGCTTAGCCTCAGTGTGACAGGACGTAGGCTACATAAGACAGCACCTTTCAACCAACTCAGTGCATCAATATAGTGTGTAGACAATCCAACTGTCAAAGAATTAGCTTACAGTTTCAAGGCAGCAAGCTCACAAGTACATGCAGCACAAGGATGTATTTGCTCAGAATAGTCCTTGTTTTTCATTTTTGATTGGATTTGTGTCTTGTTGACAAAATCATCAGTTGCTGCCTGCCTCTAATTGCCCGTGTTCTGAGTGACTTACCCAGCCATGTCAGAGGGCAGTTTACAGTCAACCACATTACTATGGATCTAGAGTTACGTGTAGGCCAAACCAGGAAAAGGTCAGCAGATTTCCTTCCCAACAGGATATTAGTGAACCAGATGGGTTTTATAACAATTACCAATGGTTTCATGGTCATCATCATGATTTCAAGTCCAGATTTATTGATTGAATTTAAATTCTATTGGTTGCCATGTTGGGATTGGAATCTGTACTGCAACAGCATTGATCAGGGGCTCAGGAATCCTCACCCAGTGACACTATCATGACCCCACCATCTACACCGGTTGCAGTCTGTGTTTGAGGAGAGGGTTGGACCCAGGTCAAAGTCATTTTATGTCAGCTGGATCAGTGCACTGGACCAGTGCAAGGGAATCAAGAGTAATGGGGAAAAGGCAGGAAATTGGCATTGAGGATTATCAGATCAAGTAGTAATATTTCCCTCATTGATTGGTGGAGCAGACTCAATGGGTCGAATTTGTTAATTCCCCTCCCGTGTGTTATGGGCTGCTGGTTTGTTCATTCAGGCCTCTCTAAGATCACAATCAATATGTTTGCTTCAAGGAGGAGAACACTGTCCCATCTACATCAATGGAGCTGAGGTTGAGAAGGTGAAGAGCATCAAGTTCCTCGGAGTGACGATAACAGACGATCTGTCCTGGACTTCCCATGTAGATGTGACAGTCAAGAAGGCACAACAGTGCCCCTTCATCCTCAGGCAGCTCAGGAAATTTGTAATTTGCAAACTTTTACAGATGCACCATTGAAAGCATACTGTCCCGGTGCATAACAGCCTGGTATGGCAACTGCTCTGCCCAGGACCGTAAGAAACGACAGAAGGTGGTGAGCACGGCCTTGACCATCACGGAAGCCAATCTCCCATCCATGGACTGTACTTACATGGCTTGCTGCCACGAAAAGGCTGACAACATCATCAAAGACCCATAGCACCCCGGTAATGATCTCCTACAACCTCTTCTGTCAGGCAGAAGATACAGAAGCCTGAACACATGCACCAGCAGGTTCAGGAGCAGCTTGTTTTCTGCTGTTATCAGACTGCTGAATGGACTCTAGCCTTAAATAATGTAACCTGTACGCCTCTGACTCTTTTTGATCTTTACATTATTTGATTGCTATGATCTGTCTGTACCGCTCATAAACAAAGCTTTTCACTGTATTTCCGTACACGTGACAATAAATCAATCAATCAATAAATCACTGCCAAATAACCCTGATCATTAGTTCAAATTGAATTCTAAATTAAAAATATTGATTGGCTTGAAAAACAGGCCAATTTTGCCCACATCACAAAGACAGTATGGATAAGAACGCAGACTTGCTTCTTGAATATCATACAGTTTATCTTTGGAGCTTTAACTTCCTGGAACTTTAGTATTTATTCTATATGAAGTAGTATTTCCCGTGTTTGTATCATTAAACATGTCAGCTGTGAGACGTTTGCATCATCCTAATCAATGTTACCTGGATCCTTGGAGTAGGAAGTCACAACAAAATTTAAGGTGAGATTCCAAGTGTGGAAAGAAGGAAGAATAGAGGGATTGCTTTTGGATTGGTGCTTTCAGATAAAAAAAAATAAATTGAGTGAATGATCAGACAGGAGCTAATGACCTTCACAAATTGTGATACTGGCCATTACATGAGGTCTGAACAAACAGGACAGTTTCCATTATGTTGGTTTATGGTTATTTTGTTTTCCAGATTTAGAGTAATATTTTAGAAGGATATTAATGTATACACAGATCAGTTTTCTGTAGTAAACTATTTGTAACCAATTCCAGTATCAACCATTTCAGAAACTAGCCCAGAAAAGATGCAGTCATTAATGCTAGGGAAATGTTTGACTCCTTTGTCTGAAATTGCTCACTCTGCTATTGAGTGTTTGATCATCAGCGTGAAACAATTCGACATTTCAATCCATTAGATTACAGAATCTGTTTGGACGTTTCTCTGGTTAGTATTGTAATAATAAAGTTATCTCATCATGTAATCCCATCAAAAAGGTTACTCACAAAGCCAGAACATTTACGAGTCATCTTTTTGTCTAATTCCAGAAAACGCTACCTCAACCATAACGTTTAACAGTGTTCAACAGCACCCTTTAGACCAGGAGTTAGATATTTAAGTAGTTTTATTCATTTCACCATAAACCTGTAACCCTACACTGCACGCTGCAGCGGTTTCATACCAGGAATGTATCACTCACGCATTTACCTTACCTCAGCCCAGCGACCCACTCTGATAAAGGCACAGCCTGGATCGAAGGCTCCTGTTCCACAGGCCAGGAGGTGAGATCGATTGTATGAATGAAGAACACGGATAAAATTTGCACATTCCAACTGCAGACAAAGAGAAAGAGTGAAGTAAACAATGACAGGATACCTCTTTTCATTCATTCACATGATATGGTCGTCACAGATTGGGAGTGTATTTATTGCCCTTCTCTAATTGCCCTGCAGAAGGAGGTGGTGAGCTCCATTGCTGCTGCACTCCAAGCAGGGTAGGGACCACCACAATGCCGTCAGGGAGGGAGTTCCAGAATTTTGACCTAGTGACACTGAAATAATGGCGGTATATTTCCAAGTCAGAATGGTGAGTGGTTTGGAGGGGAACTTGCAGATGATGGTGTTTCCATGTGCCACAGAAACAAATAAAAGAAGAATAGGAGTAGGCCCTTCAGCCCTTCAAGCCTGCTGCAACATTCAATACGTTCATGGTTGTTCATCCAATTCATTCCCCTGTTTTAGCTTTCGCTGCAGACCCTTTGATCACTTTAGTCCTAAGAACTATATCTAACTCCTTCTTGAAACACTTTGATGTATCTGCAGCCCTTGTCCTTCTAGATGGTAGAGATTTCAGGTTTGGAAGGTAGCTTTGTGAGTTGTTCCAGTGCACTCTGTAGATAGTACACACTGCTCCTACTGAGTGCCGTTGGTGGAGGGAGTGGATGCTTGTGGATGTGGTGCCAATCAAGTGGGGGCTGCTTTGTCCTGAATAGTGTCAAACCTCTTGAGTGTTGTTGGGGCTGCACCCATCCAGGCAAGTGGGGAGTATTCCATCGCACTCCTGACTTGTGCCTTGTAACTGGTGGAAACATTTTGGGGAGTCAGGAAGTGAGTTATTCACAGTCTCTAAACTGTTCTATCCACCATTATTATGTATCTAGTTCAGCTGATGTTTGATGGTAACCCCCCAGGATATTTATAGTGAGGGATTCAGTGATTGTAACAACATTCAATGTGAGGGGCAGTGGGTGGATTGCCTCGTATTGGAGATGGTCATTGCCTGGCGTGAATGTTACCTGCTACTTGTCAGCCCAAGCCTGGATATTGTCCAGATCCTGCAGCATTTGGATATGGACTGCTTCAGTATCTGAGGAGCTGTGAATGGTGCTGAACATTGTGAAATCATCGGCGAACATCCCCACTTATGACTTTATGATGGAGGGAAGGTCATTGATGAAGCAGCTGAAGATAGTTGGGCCTCAGAAACCCTGAGGAAATCTTGCAGAGATGTCCTGGAGCTGAGATGACTGGCCTCCAACATCCACATGTGCCAGGTATGACTCCAACCAATGGAGAATTTTGCCCTGATTCCCTTTGATTCCAGTTTTGCCAGGATTCCTAGACGCCACACTCAGTTAACTGTGGCCTTGGTATCAAAGGCTATCACTCTCACCTCACCATTGGGATTCAGCTCTTTTGTCCATGGTTGAACCAAGGTTGTAAGAGGTCAGGAGCTGAGAGGCCCTGGTTTAACAAACTGCAGCAAAATCTGATACAAAGAATGGAACCACACAAACCACCCATTGACCAAGGAACTGGAATAACAATGAGAAACACAGCCTTGTTGACCCTGCATGGACTTCCTTCCCAAAACTTAAGTCTTTGTGCCAAAATAAGGGGAGCTGTCTCGTAGCCTATTCAAGTAGGGCTGGTGGCACAATGGTCTACACGGAGTTGCCATGGGAGTCATCAACATTATCACTCAACCCATGCACTGAGAAAATGTAGCACCAACACTGCAGATTCTCAAGAATTTAATGTAGTAAGTAATAATTAAAACAGGGAACCATTATCAAACAAAAAGATTTGTTTACTGCTTTACATTATTTGGATAATCTTAAGTGGACTTCTTTAGACTTGAAACTTTAAAGTTTTGTCTGATTAACCCGATAGTTCAGTGAAGAAAAGTGATAAAAACTTGGATTAAATCTAAATAAACTCTGAAATTAAAACAAAATTAAGTTTCAAATACTGTAAAAGTACAGACTTACAAAATTAAGAAAACAGTAGGATATTCTCAGTTTAGTGTCTGGGAACTTGTGTTGACTTTCCAGTGAAATCTAAAATTACCTGATCAAAAGCATTTTGTTTCAGTTTTGGTTGAAAACATCTCACTGCAGACTCTTCTGAATTATTTTCAATTAAACAATAAAACAAAACCTAAAAGCTGGTAAATGTTCTTTGTTGAAGTGGGTTATCTGTCTGAAGACACACTGCACTGAAAGGTTTCCTCTAAACCAAAGACCCAGTCAAGAAAACCTAACAAAAAAATTTAAACATTATACTGTTTGTAAACTTCAATAACTCATTTCAAACATTGGTTAAAAACAAAACACTGCAAATGCGAGAAATCTTAAAAAAAATGGACAATCACTGGAGAAACTCAGCTGGTCTGGCAGCATGTTGTGGAAAGAGAAACAAGATTAATATTTTGAGTTTGATATAACGTCTTCAGAACTGACCCTAAAGCAGGGTTATTGGACTTAAACTTTACTGAAGAAGGGTGAACTGAAATTGAAATGCTACACTGTTTTTCTCTCCACGGCTGCTGCTACACCTGCTAAGTTTCTCCAGCACTTTCTGTCTTTGTTTCAGATCTCCAACATCCACAGTTCTTTGTTTTATTTTACTAAAACCACGATAATTTGTGAGCATGCTAGTCTAACTAACTGTTCCATACTTTTTGAAAATAATACCATCTTATTTATCAAATTGTTTAAGCTTCTACTTGTTTTAACAATAATTCAATTTCTATACAATAAGCTCGTAGGGTTACTGAATATTTGAACATTTTGATCAGGTGTGTGATTTATAGATATTAACTTCATTGATTTTAGAGTTTGGGTTTTAAACAACTGTCATGTGGTTTTGGTCTGTGAGTAAGAAGGGGTTTAATAATTAACCTGACAGAATTTCTGGAGCCATGATTTTAAACAAGTTTGTGTTGGAAACCAGGTGACGAGGGCTCTTGCTGAGCGATAATGGGAATTTATTTGTACTGTGAGAATTTTACAATCGAAGAAAGCAAACATTGAAAAGAATAAGCTGCTTCTGCTTGAGAAGAATCACTGATTGATTTCTGCTGAGAAAGAAACTGGGATTTTAGTCCTTCGGGTTCAAAAAGATCTGGGTTTTTAAAAGGAAGACCTGACTGAGGCCAGATGTAAGAACAGTATCTTGTGGAGAAAGGTGTTAGATTAGAACAGCCAAAAAAAATTGTTACCTTAATGCAAGGGTTTCAGGAAAATTCCTGACCAATAAGCTTGGGTTGAAACCTTGAAGGTTATACTTGAAGCTAAATAAGTCTAAACTTAGTTGTGTGAATAATCAAGGAAAAGACCATTAAACTATATAAACCCAGGAACTGGAAGACACAATTAATTCATAACTATAGGTTTGAGAGAGAAGGAAACTGTCTCTGATACTCCAGTCCTGTAAAGTCATGGTGTTGAAATTGATGGATTTTGTTCTGCCATGTATTTTGAAATATTAAAAACTATGTTATGTACCAATTGTTTGGTTTGTTCTGTTTTACCTTCATTTCTTTTATCTAATAAACATCTGTCTTGTTATTAAAACTGAAACTTCAGCAATGTGTACTCATGCTTTAGTGAAAGACAACTTTGTGAAATTAAACAAAAACAAATCAGATTTCAGACTGAGATCTGACCCTTTCAGTAGTAACATCAGCTGGGAACATTACATACCATTGAGTCTTTGCCTTTTATTCTGCATCCTTCAATTTGACTTTTTGTAGCTGGCCAGTAAATCTGAAATAAGAAAACAAGAACAATGGTAATTATAAAAACACACAGCTATCTCTACAAGAAAGGAAGCTGGCACAACTTAATTTACTCCAAGCCCCATAATTCAAATGGTGAGCTCATAAGCAAACAAATAACTTTTCAGATTTCTCTACAATTCTTCATGGAAAGCTACAAATGGTGCTGTTCACTGTCTCCTCTCTTTATTTCAAATGAAAGGTGTTTGATTTTAAACAGGTGCAGGTATTTTTGTAAGGGGAGAGGGAAGGCATGGGGTGATTAATATGGTGTGGAAAAGGTGTGGGCGTTTAGAGTTAGGTTCCTGTTTCTGGACATGGGAGTGCTGCTCTGTGCTGGTGGACAGGACATATCTTAACAAGATAACAAGGCGTGGGGCTGGATGAACACAGCAGGCCAAGC
>JAHRHZ010000046.1:745636-765727 GCA_024137785.1 Ginglymostoma cirratum
TGATGCTGCTTGGCCTGCTGTGTTCATCCAGCCCCACGCCTTGTTATCTCGGATTCTCCAGCATCTGCAGTACCTTTTATCTCCCATATCTTAACAAGAATGGGTTCTGACTTCATGGAACCATTGGATACACAATTCCATTCCTACAAAAAACCTAGGGAAATCTGGATTGTACCAAACCCAATGGGACTCAGTAGAGTGGTTGAGAAGCTGAAGGAGGTATTTAATTTCCCCTTCACAGGACATCTGTTAGAGCCAGGAGCTCTGGCCTGTTCCTTCTCCTCTTCCATTTCTGAAAAAGGGTCACTGGACATGAAACATTAACTTTGCTTTCTCTCTACAGATGCTGTCAGGCCTGCTGAGTTTTTCCACTAATTTCTGCTTTTTTTTTTACTTGATCCAGTTTCAGTGAAGTCATAATGTCATACAGACCCTTCAGCCCAACTTATCCACGCTGGCCAGGTTTCCTAAACTGAACTGGTTCCATTTGCCTGTGTTTGGCCCATTTCCCTTTAAAGCCTTCCTACCCATGCACCTGTTCAAATGCCTTTTAAATATTGCAATTGTACCGGCCTCCACCACTTATTCTGGCAGCTTGGTCCATATATGCACCATCCTCTGTGTGAAAAAATTGCCTCTTAGGTCGATTTTAAATCATTCCTCTTTTACCTTAAACCATTTGGGACAGTAAAATGTAGGGTATGCAGGGTAGATTGATCTTAGTAAGATAATAGGTCGGCATAACATCATGGGCCGAAGGGTCTGTACTGTGCTGTACTGTTCTATGTTCTATGATCTATGCCCTTTTGTCTTGGACTTCCCTGCGCTAGGAAAAAGACCTCGGCTATTCACTTTATCTATGCCCCTCATGATTTTATAAACATCTAAAAGGTCACCCCTCAACCTGCTATGCTCCAGGGAAATCGTCCCAGCCTATCCAGCCTCTCCTTATTACTTTTGAGTCATAAACATAGGCTAGGACTTTTTTCACATGTTTTTATGTTCCCAAACCAAACTACTTGCCTGCACTTGGCCCTTATCCTTCCAGACATTTCCTATCCACTAATTTATCTAAATGTCTTTTAATTGTTGTGACTGTATCTACATGAATCACTCTGTTTAAAAATGTTGATCCTCATGTCTTTTTAAAATCTTTCTTCTCTCATCTTAAAAATATGCCCCATAGTTTTTAACTTGCCCCACCCAAAGGAAAAGATCCTTGTTATTCATCTTATCCATGTCCCTCATGATTTTATAAACTTCAATAAGGTCACCCCTCAACTTGCCACTGTCCAGTGAAAAAGTCCCAGCCTTTCCAGCCTATCTTTACAACTCAAACCCTCCATTCCCAGTAACATCCTGTTAAATCTTTACTGGACCTTCTCTAGTTTAACAATATCCTTCCTATAAGAGGTTGTTCTGAACTGTAGGCAGTACTCCAGAAGAGGGCCCACCAACACCCTATACAACGTCAATGTGATGCGTCACCTCCTCTACTCAAGGTCTGAACAACGAAAACAAGCATAAATACCTTCGAACCACCCTGTCTACATGTGACACAAATTTCAAAGAATTATGTACATGCACCCCTAGGGTCTTACCATTAATTACATAAGTCCTACCCTTGTTTGTTTTACCAAAATGCAATAACTAACATTTATCCAAATTAAACTCCATCTGCCATACACCCTGTTGACCCAATTGATCGAGATCTCTTTAGACCTTGAAGTAATCATTGATTTGAGATTGCTTCCTTTCCCCACTCCCTGTACTGTGCACCTTTGGCTCTTTCACTCAGCTCGTAAATGCCATCATCACCTTTTACTGTTCTCAGCCCTACTGTGGGAGAAAGCCGGTTTCAATCACGGAAAAGTGAAGAGGAGTTCTAATGTGGTCATTGCGTTGCGCACATTTTACGGCAATTTACTAACAATGTCTGTTAGGATTGATTGTCAATAGTCTGCTTTTACATTTCCACTTTCTTCACCAACTCTTTATGTCACTCGTCATCTCTGAAAATATGTTTAATCTAAACATTTTGAAACCGGCTAAAATATGTTTTTTGAACAAATGTGTTATTATAAAATAAAACTGCATTGTCAACTTGTAAGTAGTTGAAAAAATATTTCAGCACCTGATCGGCCAATCATTCCATCTGCTACAGATAATAGTGATTTTTAAATATGTTCATTAAAAAGCAATAATATTTTTGAAATTGTTCAATGTTCATATTCTGAAAGTTTTGCCATGTACCTGTAGTTTGTATCACATCCTTAGAATCATCAAGCCATAGATTCTTACAGCACAGATACAGGCTGTTCAGCCCAAACTGGTCCATGCTGCCCAAAATGTCCATCCACACTAACCCCATTTCCCTTCCCTTGGCCTTAAATCTTTCCTATCCAAATATTCATCCAAATGCCTTTTAAAAGTTGTTAATGTATGCACCTTAACCACTTCTGCTGGAAGCTCATTCCCTCTGTGTAAAAAAGTTGCCCCTCAGGTCCCCATGTATTCTTTCCCCTCTTACCTTAAACTGGTGTCCTCTAGTCCTCGATTCCCCAACTCTGGGAAAAAAGACTGAGTGCATTCAACTTATCCATGCCTCTCATGATCTTAGACACTTCTATAAGATCCCTCTCAGTCTCCGACACTCTAAAGAAAAAGGTCGTAGGTTGTCCAACCTCTTCCTATAACTCAGTCCCTGGGGTCCTGGCAACATCCTTGTAAATTTCTTCTGCACTCTTTCCAGTTTAATAACATCCTTCCTATAGCAAGCTGACAAAAACTGAACACAATACTCCAAGTGCGGCCTCACCAACTTCCTGTACAACTGCATCATAACTTTCCAACTTCTTTACTCAAAACCCTGACTGATGAAGGTCAGTGTGCCAAAAGCCTTCTTCACTGCCCTGTCTACCTGTGACTCTACTTTCAGAGAACTGTGCACCTGAACTCCAACGTCCCTCTGTTCCACCGCACTCCTTAAGGCTCTACCATTCACCACGAAATACCTACCTTGATTTGTCTTTCCAAAGTGCAACACCTCACACTTATCTATATTAAACTCCATTTGCCATTTCTCACTCCCCCAGCTGATCAAGATCCTGCTCCAATTTCTGATAACATTCCTCACTGTCTGCAGCATTACTTCTTTTAGTGTCATCCGCAACCTTACTAAGTCATTCCTTGTACATTCTCATCCAAATCAGCAATGGGCCCAGCACCAACATCTGAGGCACACCACTAGTCACAGGCCTCCAGTCTGACAATCATCCTTCCACTATTACTGCTGCCTACCATCAAGCTAATTGTGTATCGTTTGTTATGATAAAATTTTAAGGATTACTGATTCATTGAAATCTAGTTTTGTTTGAAAGGAATCAATTTCTATATCCATACAGATTATTTATTAAGAACAGAGCTACATGCAGACTTAGAATAAATCAAGAATTGCAGGCTGAAATGTAGATCAGTACAAGCAGTAAGTAAATCCAGGTTACAGAATTCAGTCTCCCTGAGAAAACAGATGAAAAGTATTCATTCAAGTCTCTGTTAAAGTCAATATTTGAGCTGTACAATGATTTTAGTTAACACTTTCACTCCTTTAATTTTCAGAACACAGTGCTGCTTTAATACAATTTCAAAGTATTTGCTTGACAATTGCACTAAATCTGTTGAAAATCATTTGGAAGTAACTTGTTTGTGTAACTTGGGTAACTCACAATAAATAGCTCTCTGCCATCTCAGAAATTCCATTGTGTTGTTTTTCTTCATTGTTCCATGTCATTCCCGCAGCAGAACTCTTGATAATCTTTTTTTCTCAATCAGAGAAAAATGAGACCTGCTGCTTTCTGTTATCAAAGTGCACCATTTCACCTTTTATAGGCAAATGGCAGTGGCAGTAACAGAGTAACTGCTGTCAAGTGCTTTTGATCGCAGAGGGTATTCAAAGGTGATTAGTGTGTTGTGTCTGGAAACAGCTACAGGAAGAGCAGAGTAAATGTTTACACCTGTAAAAAGCAGCTTCCACTGACTGCAACAATACATCTATCTTATGTAAATAAGTGCCTTATTGCCTCTGTTTTAACATTAACAAATTCACCAGTTGTGAAGGGACTAAATTCAAATCTCTAATCCAAACTGAAACAAATGTACACCAATAAATACTTGATGTTCAAAAGGACCCTCTCAATTTCCATGGCACTGTTACTAGAATTTTCAAATTTTCTCTTTGCCCTCTGAAGCCTTCAGAGGTTCTGTCCATCCAGTCCCATTTCACAAAGAGAGCATAATTCAGGATAGTATTGCAGCTGGGATGTCAGGGATGTGATTAATATACTTTTAAATAACATTTATAATGAGTTTGGATTTTGAATTAGTGCATTTATGTTTAGTGTGTGTCTATGAGGGTTTTAATGTTTAAATTGTTGGTATTTCTGTCAGCATGGTAATTTCTTTCAAAACACAGTAGGAGAGTGTAATTTGCTGTGGAGACAAAGTGTTTTGATTTCATTCAGTGAGTTTACAAGTGAAGGAAGTCATTGGTTATGCAATAGGTTTCAGATGGAAGGATCCAGACATTTTTCTTTACTTTGGTTTAGGGGAACATGCATAGCTTGAAGGAAACCTTTCTCATTTGAGGTTTCCTGAAATCTTTACTAAATCTGGATAAGTAAGACAGTTGTTCCTGAAGAAAGAGAATAATTTAGAATTGTTAAGAAATAGATGACCTCAGTATGAGGAGTTCAGTTTGAAAGCTCCAGATCAGATGTTTTTGGTTAATATCCTGACAGGGTTGTTTGAAGCTGAGAAAGTCTAAGCCTAATTACACGGAGACTCCAGGGAAAGGTTATCAAATTTCAAGATGGGGAATTGAGGTCACATTGAAATTAATCCTGAGAGATTTGATAGGGAAGGGAATTCTCTCTGATGTGAGTACTGCAAAGAAATGTTGTTGAGATTAATGGAATTGTATTAACTGTGTGTTTCAACACCTTTGAAATTGTGTCTTAGGCAAATAATTAGGCTTACTCCAATTTCTCCAGTATAATAAACATATGTTTTATTGTTAAAACAACATTTGCAATACCTACAGCATTTGGTTGCTTGTATTTCAATGAAACATCACCATGTTTGGGGGTTGTGACGGCCTCGTGCTATTATCACTGGACTGTTAATCCCCAGACCCTGATAACATTCTGGGGACCCGGGTTCGAATCCCACCACAGCAGGTTATGGAATTTGAATTCAACAAAATATGTGGAATTAAGAATTTAGTGATGAGCATAAATCCACTGCTGATTGTCAGGAAAAGCCCATCTGGTTCACTAATGTCCCTTAGGGAAGGAAACTGCCATCCTTACCTGGTCTGGCCTACATGTGACTCCAGCCCCTCAGCAATGTGGTTGGCTCTTATCTGCCCTCTGGCCAATTAGAGATGGGCAATAAATGCTGCCTGGCCAGTGACAACCTCATCCTGTTAATGAATAAAGAAGTTCAAGCCAGGAAAAAAAATATGATGTATCAAGCCAGACATCAATTTGCATCTGGCTTGTCCAGTAATAATATCAGCTGGAATCATAACACAGTCCAGTACTGAGGGAGTGCAGCACTGTAGGAGGGTCAGTGTTGAGGGAGCGCCGCACTGTCGGAGGGTCAGTACTGAGGGAGCGCCGCACGGTCGGAGGGTCAGTGCCGAGGGAGTGCCGCACTGTTGGAGGGTCAGTGCTGAGGAGGCGCTGCACTGTCAGAGGGTCAGTGCTGAGGGAGCACCGCACTGTCGGAGGGTCAGTGCTGAGGGAGTGGGCACTGTCGGAGGGTCAGTGCCGAGGGAGTGCCGCACTGTTGGAGGGTCAGTGCTGAGGAGGCGCCGCACTGTCGGAGGGTCAGTGCTGAGGGAGCACCACACTGTCAGAGGGTCAATACTGAGGAGGCGCTGCACTGTCAGAGGGTCTGTACTGAGGGACCGTTGCATTATTAAAGGATTCGTACTGAGTGGGTGTTGGACTGTCAGAGGGTCAGTACTGAGGGGGCACTGCGCTGTCAGAGGGTTAGTGCTGAGGGAGGGTGTGCTGTCGGAGTGTGTGTGTATTGAGGGAGTGCTTAAAAGTGAGTAATAAAGTGAATGATGAATGTGTAAGAAATCGTTACTGAATTTTTGATGTCTGCCACTTCAAAATTTTGAATTGTTGAATGAACATCACACAATAGAGGTATTATTTGTTTGGGTCAATGAATCTATGATGGGAATTTAAAATTCAGTTTTTTTTATGCATGATCCCGTTAGATTTGTTTCAGTGCTTGCTCACTGATTCCAGGCCAAGATGCAAAATGAATGTGATTTATTGCTGATCCCCAGTTATCCTACAATTAGCCTTCATGTGGAACCACAGGAAATTTCTGATGCAATGGTGT
This sequence comes from Ginglymostoma cirratum, assembly GCA_024137785.1. NCBI lineage: Eukaryota > Metazoa > Chordata > Chondrichthyes > Orectolobiformes > Ginglymostomatidae > Ginglymostoma > Ginglymostoma cirratum. Next base: position 752,054 of record JAHRHZ010000046.1, read on the forward strand.
TTCCTTAATAAGTGTTCAGAATCATAGGGCATTGACACAATGGTGTGAAGCGATGGTGAGACAGGACTGATATAGGTGAGTGTGCAAGTTAGTGCCAATGATGTTCCTGTGATATGGTTCTCTTGTATTGATTGATTGATTGATTGTGGTCACATGTACTGAGATACAGTGAAAAGTGTTGTTTTACATGCTGTACAGGCAGATTGTACCATATAAAGTGCATCAGGGTAGCAGAACAGAGAACAACATACAGTGTTACAGCCACAGAGAAGGTGCAGAGAGTGTGATCTACATTAACATTTGAGATGTCCGTTCAAATACCTGATAATAGCAGGGAAAAAGCTGGTCTTGAATATATTTGTGTGTGCATTCAAACTTCTTTATCTTCTGCATGATGAAAGAGGGTGGAAGAGGGAATAACTGGTGTTGGACGGGTCTTTGATCATGGTGGTTGATATCCCAAGGTAGTGAGAAGTGTAGGTAGAGTCAATAGGTGGAAGAGATAGTAGGAACTGCAGATGCTGGAGAATCTGAGATAACAAGGTGTAGAGCCGGATGAACACAGCAGGCCAAGCAGCATCAGTGTAGCAGGAAAGCTGATGTTTTGGGCCCAGACCCTTCTTCAGAAGACCCTGAAGAAGGGTCTAGGCTCGAAACGTCAGCTTTCCTGCTCCTCTGATGTTGCTTGGCCTGATGTGCTCATCCGGCTCTACACCTTGTTATCTCAATAGGTGGAAAGCTGGTTTATGTGATCGACCGGGCTGTATTCACAACTCTGCAGTTTCTGAAGCCTTGGGAAGAGCATTTGCCTTACCAAGCTGTGATGTATCTGGACAGAATGCTTTCTATAGGGCATCTATAAAAATTGGTATGAATCTTTGTTAATATGCTGAATTTCCTTCACCTCCTAAGGAAGTAAAGATGTTGTTGTGTTTTCTTGACCATCATGTCGACGTGTGTGGACCAGGACAGATTGTTGGTGATCATCACTCCGGGGAACCTGACATTCTCGCCCATCTCCACCTCAGCACATTTGATGCCGACAGGGGCGTGACCTCCACTCGGCTTCCTGAAGTCATTGAGCAACTCCTTCATTTTGCTGACATTGATGGAGAGATTATTGTCTTTATACAATGCCACTAAGCACTCAATCTCTTTCCTGTACTCTGTCTCGTCGTTGTTTGAGAACTGACCCACAATGGTGGTGTTGTCAGCAAACTTGTAAATGGAGTTGGGATGGAATTTGGCCACACAGCTGTGAGGGCATAAGGAGTTTAGTAGGGGGCCGGGTATGCAGCCTTACAGGGCTATGTTTATTGAAGATTATGGTGTATGTCAAACAGAGATGTTATTAAAGTAGCTATAATGACTTGTTCTTGTGCATTCTTTATATTACACATAATGCAGTGGTCATACATAAGTTGGAGACTGAGTGCAACAACAGGAATCTGCTCTGTGCTGGATAATCCCTAGTTTCTTGAATGTTATTTTGACTCCATGTGCTGCTGAGGGATCCATACACTCCGTAGATACTGTTGAAACTTTGATGATCTTATGGGGTTAAGCCAATCAGAAAAGCCCAACCAGATCTCACACAGAAAATTCCAGAGGCTTCTTGCTGTAAGCAGTATTTTACTGGCGACACACTGTACTGGATGAGGTCGATTCCACATCAGTGCAGACGATTGGCAATGGCTTACAGATTTAAATAATGTACGCCAGCTTGACAGCAGCTAAAGGAAAACAATAACAAGGTTTGTGTCCCACTCCTGCTTGGGGTCCCCGGTGAAACATCACGCAGGATAATATGAAACCCTGTTGCTCAGCTGGGCACGACTGACCTCTCCCCCAGCAGTTTTCTTCTTCCTTCAGATTTCCAGCTGCTCCCTTTCATCTCCGACGTGTTCATGTATTTGAATTTGAGAATAACATACTTAGTGATGCCATGTAATCTGACAGATGGTGAATACAGCAATATGTAGTTAACCCTCTCACTCCTGGAAGTTTCCTGGAGGGATTTTCAGAGATACTGGGCAGAATTCAATGTTCCTCATGAGATGAGTTTGGAGACAGGAATATTAACTCAGGCAGAAGGGCGAGGAAAGCTTCACTGTCCCATGCCAACCTCAATTCAGTTTTAGGTGGAAGGCTAATGGGTCCTGACCCAAAACGTCAGCTTTCCTGCTCCTCTGCTGCTGCCTGGCCTGCTGTGTTCCTCCAGCTCTACACCTGGTTATCTCTGACTCCAACATCAGCAGTTCTTGCCATCTCATAGATTACCCTCCTGTCTCACCATCAATTAAAGTTATGTAGTGGGTAATTAATGCTCTTGTTATGCTGTAATCCTGCTATCGTTGGTATCCACCTGTTTCCATGTGGAGATGCAAAATTCTCAGGAGGGGACAGACATTGATTGTCTGATTGGAAGAGCTAGCATCAGGAAGAGTTATATTCAGACTCTCCGCAACTCCCCCAGCTCTATTCCCTATGTTCCACATCCTTACTCTGCAAACAACCATCCCACCATCACTCCTTGGGCCCTCTTAAACCTGGACTTTGGGAGGGTGCAGTACCAGCAACTGCCATAGCCACCCTGGTGGCACTGTATTGCTTCCAGTCTCTGATTGGCTGGCAGCACCCGGGAGGATGGGACTTACACACTGACAAATGGACAAGGGAAATAGGCCATTCAGTCCTTCAAGACTGTTCCACCATAAGATCACGGACTCTCTGTGTTCTAAATACCACATTCACATTGATGCTCCCACTAACAGTCTCTGATTTCTGGCCTAACAAGATTCTATCCATCTCCATCTAATAAATATTCAAACCCCCATCTCCACCACAATCTAAGGCAGCCTTCCAAAGTTACACAACTCCCTGAGAGAAAAAATATTCCCCTTATCTCTGTCCTAAAAGGACACGCTCTAATTCGACAGCAGTGTTTCCTCATTCTGGACTGACCCACAAAAGGAAACATCACTTTGATTTTGATTTTATAGACTTTGATAAGCCACCAACCCCACTCTGTCCCCTGTATTAGTCTCACCCATCCCAGCCTGATGTTTTAGAATCAACGTGCACCATTACAGTGGGTTCCAAACTGAAGACCTTATGATTGTATTAACCAGTCACAAGATATTTGAATTAAAAGATGACAGGTTAAGTTTGTGTGGATTAGTGTGTAGTCAGATGTGCTCAGATTCAATTCCATACACTGCTACCATTTACACTACCGCTGCTCCAGTGTTCTGGGCTACTTTTCACTCCAATATCTGGAGCAATTTTGTTTTTCAAATTGCTGTCACTCAGACAGATTTAACTGTTTATTTCACAGGTGCCTGACATTGATTTGTGTCCTCGATCTCTCCAGGCATAACTGGACACATCAGTGTTATTAATGCTTAAACCCTGCGGTTGGAGCCACATCCACAAATCAACATTGAGGTAAAAATTGAGGATTATCTTACACTGTTTCATGTTGAGTTCTGAGGGCCTGAGCTGTTACTGATTTGAACATCTTCATTTCAGTTCTAGACAGCCACACACAGAAATTACTTGATCAACTTTTCTAGCCATAACCACTGGGTAAAAAATGTTCTTGACCAGACTGAATATTGTAGGATAACAAGCGTGGGGCTGGATGAACACAGCAGGTCAAGCAGCATCGTAGGAGCAGCTGCGCCTATGATGCTGCTTGACCTGCTGTGTTCATCCAGCCTCATGCTTGTTATCTCGGATTCTCCAGCATCTGCAGTACCTTTTATCTCTGAATATTGTAGGACATTGCCTAGTTCTTGACTCACAGCTGGCTGAGGAAACCATGACATTTCTATGTCAACTCTTCAATGACACAGGGTAATTTTGATTTAATAAAACAGGAAATGCAGTAAATACTCAGCAGATCAGGCAGCATCTGTGACAGCGGCACAGTGGCTCAGTGGTTAGCACTGCTGTCTCACAGCTCCAGGGACCCAGGTTCCATTCCACCTTCAGGCAACTGTCTGTGTGGAGTTTGCACATTCTCCCTGTGTCCGTGCGGGTTTCTTCCGGGTGCTCCAGTTTCCTCCCACAGTCCAAAGATGTGTGGGTTAGGTGGATTGGCCATACTATATTGCCCCTAGTGTTCAGGGATGTGTAGATTAGGTGTGTTAGCCATGGGGGTTACAGGGAAAGGGTAGGGGTTTGGGTCTGGAATAGGATGTTCCGAGGGTCGGTGTGGACTTGTGGGGCCGAAGGTCCTATTTCCATGCTGTAGGGGTTCTACGATTTCAAAGGCCACGGCCATGGGCATGAGACTGGTGGCCCTTGGTTAAAAGGCTCTGCTGTTTGTGAGTGACTTTCACAACATCAAAAAGGTTGGTCACACTAAATGACAAGTGGCAGGAAGGCAATTAAACGGTGTCTTCTCAGCCTGTAGCTCAGAACTGCAGAAACATAAACCCTGCCATCAACCCCTCCCCTATCATCCCTCCTGTCATTGGACACAGGGACAACTTCCCTCCAAACCAAGGGTCTGGCAGCAATGGACATTTGGGGAAAGACAGATGAGTACCTGGGATAGCACCACTAGGTTAAGACACCCTCTTGTTTTCTTGTTGCATTGACAGTTGGCAGTGTTCAAGGATCTCCTTGGCTCTCTGGGATTGGTGGCTCATCACCATTTTCCACTGGCCAGTGAACTATTCTCATGGTTTTCATTTACTGTTCCTCCAAAAATCATGCCTGGTGGAAATTTCAAACACCGCAGTGCAGTAGGGTTCACATTTAATATGGTCATAAGAAGATAGGAAATAGGAACAGGATAAAAACCAAAAGAACTATGGATGCTGTGAATCAGAAACAAAAAATCAGAAATTGCTGGGAAAGCTCAGCAGGTCTGGCAGCACCTGTGGAGAGAAATCAGAGTTAATATTTAAGTTTCAGATCGGCGCAAACTTGGAGGGCCGAAGGGCCTGCTCCTGTGCTGTAATTTTCTTTGTTCTCCGTTGTTCTAGGTTCAGTGACCCTTCTTCAGAGCTCCATTTTTTAGGTTTTTATCCTGAAATATCAACTCTGTTTCTTTCTCCATTGATGCTACGAGACCTACTGAGTATTTCTAGCACTTTCTGTCTTAGTTTTAGATTTTCAGTACCCAAAATATTTGCTCGTATAATGGGGCAATTTTTAATTTGTTAATGTGTAAAACTGAGGCAAGGTGAAGCTCATGTTTCATGCTGCAGTGAATTAAACTGCTTCCTACTCCAACTTCTGTTCTCTTAACCCTAGGGATCAAGGGTTCTTTGTCACTTGTACAGAAACTTTTTGTTTGAATCTGTCAATGGTTAAGGCCATGTTTGTGACTGGTGATGGTTAGATGTTTGCTCAGGTAGATTGGGGTGTCAATGTTATATTTTCAGTACAATCTTTGATGGGACATATGTTCCTGTGTAATCACTTACTTGTAGCCCTGTTCCTGTCCATTCGATCATCAGAGTTCAGTGCATTGAGGAAAACCAGGTTGGAAAGCTGCAGTTCCCCATGTCTGATTTTCCATCCATTAATTTAAATGTTCCCAACTATACCCAGGCCAACAATAGCAACATTTGACCCTTTTGTTCCAAAACACCCCTTCCACCTACAATTTTAACTCTCAGGTCCATGTTCAGTATGACTGAGCTAATTACTCACAGTCTCCCCACTTATTGCTTTGGAGTTGCTGCCTTGTTTTGACAGATTGAATCATCTGAGATGATCCAAGTGCCATCAGATTACCACTTGTTCCACAGGTTTTCTTGATAATAAGGCTGAACATTTCTGGCAGGGATCTCGGAACCAGTTGCTACAGGAATGTGGAGCAGTCTTCCATTAAAGTCATTCTTCAAAGAGCAGCATCATAGGAGGGAAGACTATCCACTCACCATCTCAATGACAGTAGCATGGTTTGATGTTAATGGTAAGGGACTGGCTGTTAATGCCCACCATTAATAAATTAAATTGTGATAATAAATTCCGGAAATCTAGAAAATTCTCTCTAAGTCACCTCACACCTTGGCAGGATGCGTGCACTGCTATTTCAGTGATACATTTACTAGTGAAATATATATAACATTGTGAGGCTGGACAGCTTAATAACACTAAACATTCCAGAAAGTGTACTCAGGAGGCTGTGAGTGTTTAACATTGTTTAAATGTTAGTTCCAATTCATATAGAACCCATTCTGTTAGGACTGATTACATATTCTATATTCTCAACAATATTTTGTGCTGAATTTTTCTTTTTGGCTAAGTGCAAGATGTGTCCAAGCTTTTTGAAGTTATTCTTAGCATGAAGCGCAATGGGATCTCTCACTGTATCTTAGCAAGCTTGCCTCATTCACTCTTTACCCTGCTGTTATGATGTCCCTCACTACCCATTTGAGCTCCATATTACCAGGTGTCATTCCCAGGACAACGTACCACTCACCCAGTACCTCATTACTGGAGTAAGTTTCAGAATTTTGACTCACAGATACTAAAGGAGCAGTGATATATTTCCAAGTTGGGGTGGTGAACTGAACAGGTGAACAAGAGTTATTGAACTCTTTCACCAATAATACAGGAGATGGTAAACATTCAGGATGGACTCAGTGTGAAAGCTATTGCTAGGCTGGATCTTCAGGTTGTTATCTCGAGACTTACCAATTGCAACATACTCGGAGCTGGTTCATTATATTCTGCACTGGCCAACTCGAATCGATCCAAATTTTTCTACTAATTTCTTATTCTTTCTTTATCCATTCATGGGATGGGGACGTCACTGGCTAGGCCAGCATTTATTACCCATCCATAATTGCCCAGAGGGCAGTTAAGAGTAAACCGCATTGTTGTGGGTCTGGAGTCACATGTAGACCAGACCAGGTAAGTATGGCAGTTTCCTTCTTGAAAGGACATTAGTGAACTAGATAGGTTTTTCCTGACAATCAACAATGGATTCACAGTCATCTTTAGACTCTTAATTCCAGATATTTATTGAATTCAAATTTCACCATCTGCTGTGGTTGGATTCGAACCCAGGTCCCCAGAATGTTGTCTGGATCTCTGGATTAATATTCCAGTGATAATACCACTAGACCTTCACCTCCCCCTAACTTGTATCAACTTCACTTCCTGACTTGTATCAAATCCCAATCACATATCATCCCCTTTTTCATTGACAAACGTTGACATCTGATTAAGCAATGGCTCAATTTTAGAATTTTTATCTGTCCTCCAGTTCCTCTATGGCCTCGTTCCTGCCTAACTCTGTAATCACCTCCAGTCCCACATCCCTCTGGAAACTGAGAGCTGACTTTGTAGAGGTTTATGAAATCATGAGGGTAGAGATCAGGTGAATAGCCAAGGTCCTTTCCATAGGTTTGGGGAGTTCAAAATGAGAAGGCATAGGTTTAAGGTGAGAGGAGAAAGATTTAAAAGGGGTCTGAGGTGTAACATTTTCACACCGAGGGTGATGTGTGTGTGGAAATAACTGCCAGGGGAAGCAGTAGATGCAGGTACGGTTACAACATTTAAAAGGCATTTGGACAGGCACATGAATAGGAATGGTTTAGAGGGATATGGATCAAAAACAGGCAAGTGGGGCTATTTTAATTTGGAAAACTTGATCAGCATAGACAAATCGGGCTGAAGGGTCTGTTTCCATGCTGTATAACTCCATCTGCTCTTCTCTGATTCGGGCCATTTGGTCATTCCCAATTTTAATTGTTCTATCATTGACAATGGTGACTTCAACTCTTCGGGTCCAAACTCTGGAACCCCTTGCTAAACCTCTCCAACTCTCTATCTCAGTGAACTCCTGGAACCAAGGCTCTTTGACCAAGATTTTGGCAGTTGACCAAATATCACTTTAAGAGACTCAGTGTCAAATTGCATTTTAAAATGTTCTTGTGAAGTTTCCTGGGACATTTTATAATGCTAAAGGTGTTTTGTAGTGTATTTCTTTTGTTGAAATATATTCTTCAGAAAGTTTCTCGGTATCAGCCGGTCCAAGAAATCTACAATATGGGGATAGAGTTGGTGCAGATCCAAAGAAGTGATTGATTTGTCTGAGAATTTGATCCTTTGTTTTTGGTTTGCTGAATGTTTTAAAGAACAGTGAGAGTTTGAGAATTTGAGGGCCTGAGTGGAATGTCTGTCTGTGCACCTCCTGTGATTGAATGAGATGTTACCTCTTGGTAATCCTTGTTGATGTGATCCAAACTGAGCGAATATATCAGGCCTCTGCCTCCCACAAATAGACGATCCTGATACTCATCCAACAATACCGTTTGCAAGTCGATGAATCCTCGCGGCCCGTGGAAAACCGTGCTCCTGTTCAGCTCCCACAACTCTGGAAAGCAAGGAAAATGTGAGTGGAGACAAATGAGAAGAGAGTTGCTTTGACACGGTGAGAACGCTCTGGAAAAGAAACCAAAACAGAAATTGCTGGAAAACTCAGCAAGTCTGGCAGCATCAGTGGAGAGCAGTCAGAGTTAATGTTTCGTGTTGAGTGAACTTGCCTCAGAAAAGAGTGGGTTCATGATGGACATAATCTTAGACAACACTTCAGTGCAGTAGAAATAGAAGGAATGGCATTATCAGAGGTAAACTGAGAAATTATCTGGAGGGTCTTGGGGCAGGGCAGCAGAATTCACAGAATCACAGAATTATTATGGTGTAGAAAGGGGCTGTTTGGTCTGTCATGTCAGCTCGGGCTCGATTAAAAAAGGTCAAGGTTATAATGTTTTCATCAACTTTTATCCTGCAGCCCTATATCATTGATTTCCCAGTGATTTACCTCATTTCCTGTGTCACTGTGAAACAACAGCCATTGTGTTACCCATCACTAAAATACTGTGACCTGAGGATATTAATGTACAAAACCTTCTCTTGGAACAAACAAACTTTTTTTAATTTTCTCTTGATTGAGAATGAGAAAAACATTACTTATCATCAATGAACATTTACTAATTATAAAAAAGGAAAATGCAGAATGTGCTCTGCACTCTGTAGTTGTGCCCATGGCGAGGGACCTCTGGTTCGGGAATGTGCTGCCATACTCAGACCTCAGAGAGCCAGGAAATGAGAGGGAACGGTGATCTCAGATAAGGAGCAGCACTAGGGGCCCAGTGATTCCCATCCCTTTCCCTGTCTGTGCCACATACTGCATAATCATTCTTGAACAAACTGAGTGGGAAACATCAGCATGGTTACAAGACCAGTAGAATCGGAAAACAGTTATTCTGCTTCACTCAGTCTGTCCAAAAAAAGGCCCATCACATCAACAAACTGTCTGAGATGTTTGTGTCAGAATTTGGGGACAAGTTGCTGAGTGGGAGGGCTGTAAAATAAGGCTGTATATCGTTGTAGCAATAAGGATGTACTTGCCATCTACCCAGCCCCTCCCCCATTCACCTGCATTGTAGTTCTCCCAGTGGGAGTGATGGTTCATACCCCCAGTGGCCAGGTCATTAATTCATGGGCATTTAAGGCTCATCGTCTGCAGTTGCTGGAACTTGACCTGTGATTGAGGAAGGTTGGAATTGAGTGGTTGGCTGGTGGTTGGCTAAGGGGGTGGAAATGGAGGTGATGTAGGCTGGTGGGCTGCACTCTTTCCTTTCCCTGTACCCATCTGAGGCTCCAACAAAGTATTTACCCTCTTCTGCATTTCCTGAACCTCTGCCCTGTCCAATCCATGGGGTTCCTATAGACTGGAACTCTTCCTCTCCCTGGGATTAATGGCTTCTCTTCTCCAATGGAATGCTTGCAGTCCTCCTGTTGGGTACCTTTCCTGGTGACCATGCTGGGCTAAGAAAACTGCTGGCCATGTGATTGGTGAAGGGATGGAAAAGCCACCTTAAACTTATCAATGACCTTACAATCGTAAAATGGTTCAGGCCAAGAGTCCAGTGGGAGCCAAATTCACCAGTCACTGTAGGCCAGTGACAGGGATCTCGTCCCCAGTGACAGACTCAGTCTGAATATCTCCGCTCTCCCCTGAAATGTGCTTCACTATTTGCTTTCCAAACATGGTTTGAAGGGTCAATAATAATTTTAAAGTGAAAGACAGAAGGGCAAGAGGGAATTTGAGGGAAGCCTTTCTAATCCAGAGGGTGCTGGGAAATTGGAATGCACTGCCTGGGAGGGTAATTGAGGCGGGAAACCTCAAAATTATTGAAAAGGACTTGGATGAACATTTGAAATTTCATAACTTTCAAGGCTACAAGCTAAGTGTAGGAAAGTGGGACTAGTGTAGATAGAGGTATATTTTTTGGCAGACTTGATGGGCCAAAGGCCTCTTCTGTACTGAATGATTCTATGACTCTATGACAAGCAAATTGAAAACAAGGGTGGACAGACAGTGATGATCTCAAGAGCTACATGAAAGCCCAGAAATTGAATTCAGTTCAAATGTGGGAGTGATCCCGATACAGCATCCTATGTAAATGCCGAATGTGACGCTGAGTAGAAATCTTAACGTTCATCTCCAACAGGCTTTAAATGATGGATAAACTGTGCAAAGTGAGCAGCACTAATAAATGTAATTGACATGCAAAATATCAAAAGGTCTTAAAGTTTCCACCAAGTTCACCTGATACAGTGCAGGAGGATTTGACAGACTGAATCACGGAATTGTTAAACTGCAGAAGGAAACCATTCAGCCCATTGTGCCTGCGTTGGTTCTATTCCATAGTGTCAATCTTCTGCTTTTCCCCATTTCCCTGACCTTTGTTTCCAGCCAAATAATCATCTAATGCTCCTCTTGAATACCCCAACTGAACCTGCCTCTATCACATTTCCAGGCAGTGCAATCCACACCCTAACTACTCGCTAAGTGAAAAAGACTTTTTTTTACATCATCCTTGCTTTATTTGCATAGCCATTTATGCTCTGTTTTTCTATTTTTACAAGCAGCAAAAGCTTTGCCTTTTTTATGCTATCCAGCGTGCTCATGAGTTTGAAAACCTCCATTAAATCACCTCTCAGCCTTTTTCTTTTTAAGGAGATTGGAGCCCCAACCTCTCCAATCTGTCCTCGTAACTGGAGTTTCTTATTCCTGGAACCATTCTTGCAAATCACATCTGAACTATCTCCATTGACATTCACATCTTTCTGATAATGTGGAGCTCACAACTATATACATTACTCCAGCTGAGGTCTGGCAAGTGTCTTGTACAAGTTCAACATCACCTCCCTGCCTGTTGTAGTCTATGTCCCTATTAATAAAGCCAAGAACACTGTATATGTTGCTGATATCTCCGCCTGTCCTGTCACCTTCAATGATCTGTTCACATATACACCCATGTGCCTGTACTGCTGCACCCCCAATTAGAACTGTAACTCCTATTTGACTTTGTTTTAGCAAAATGCATCACCTCACACTTCCATCCATTGAGCCTCATTTGCCCCTATGCAACCACTCCACCAAATTATTAACTTCTCTTTATAATTCCACACTGTCCTCTTCAGGAAGTAAGGGAAGATGTTTTGTGGACTGGACAATAAAGAGTATGTTCTTTGTCTCTGCGAAGACCTGTCAAGAAGTACACCAGTGAAATGGGGAGAGATGCTCCAATTATCTCGAGGACAAAGAGTTTTCGGCTATAGTCCTGACGGTCACAACAGAGTTTGAGTGTCAGCATCATCTCGATCAGAAACTCGTCTAAAAATCATAATAGTTGAAAAGTACTTGGATTTCTTTGGAATTCTGACTTATAAGAAATTCCATAATTACATCTTGAGTAAATGGTGACTGAACAACAGACAAATAAAGTTAATTCCAAATGAAACATTACATTCCCAATGTGACACTTCCTGTGATTATATTTAATCTCTTTGTACTGTGAAGATTAAAGAAATTCCTCTGGTACAGATTCATACCCAAAACAATGTAATAAAAATTGTGCAATTTTTGAAGCAATAAGTGTGGGCAATTGGAACCAAGGCAGCTCAAATGTTCTAATTTTCACAAACATCACCTTTGTTCTACTGAGTGGTCACTTGCAGTTTGTGTTGGGCTGTTTGGTTACAGGATTTCTGGAGTCAGTCAATGTAATCACTACATGCCTGAGCAAATAAAGTGAATAAAATGTGTGACTTTCTTCAGCTTCAATTGTTTTGCGACTTCTGCTAGAAATTTTAAAGGTCACTCTCATCCGAATAGTTTGGAAACAGCATCAGCAAAAAGCTGTAAATAATTAAGATATTGGCCTGGATTTGGTGGTTAGTATTGAACTGATGCCACTCACCACTGATCTTCAAGAAAGCTGCCCATAAATATCCAGTGGTCTCTGTGGTAAGGGTCCCCCTTTCCCAAGGTTGGTTTGATTCTGGAGCCAAGTCAATCTTCAGGCATCCCACACAGTAATGTCGTCAAATTGGGTGAGCAACCAATCACTTTATAGTAATCCCAAGACAGCATGCCAAGAGGTAAAATGCACTAATTACCATTCAGTTTTTATAAATTTTACAGAGAGTGAAATAAAGATGGGACGTATGAATTTAAAGTTGAAATAGAACATAGAACAATACCGCACAGTACAGGCCCTTCAGCCCACAATGTTGTGCCGACCTATTATCCTACTCTAACATTAAACTAACCTGCATACCCTACATTTTACTATCATCCATGTGCCTATCCAAGAGTTGCTTAAATATCCCTAATGTATCTGACTCCACCACCACCTCTCCGCATTGATCCTGTCAAGTCCCCAGTGGTGTAACACAGTCACATCCCAATAAAGAGGCATAACCTTTTAGGAAGAGGGTGTTTAACTCTGAAATACTATGGAGCAAAAGGAGAACTTCTCATATCCATTACAAGGAATTCAACAAGAAACTCTACAGCCCAACAGGAAATTTCTGGCAGCAACATCTGAATTTTTTTGTGAAACTGCACATGTGCAGATAGCAGAAGTTATTGTCAGATTCACAGATAAATCCAGTGAACACTAACTGCTTCACCACCACTATAACTGCAAAATCCAGGCAATATTCTCATTGCTTGGCTTATGAGGGATATTTCAATTATTTCAAACCAAATACATCCCATACTCACATCAATGAAATGGACAAATTCTCACTTTTTTAAATTTACTTGCAGATCTACATAATCATACAGAGAATTTGAAATAGTTACCTTAAATGTAAATCTTTTTCATCTGAATGTTATAAAGTCCAATTTTTTTTGGACTATGGACTAAGCGGGGAGAATATATGGCTTTAAAGCAAGGATACTTTGTCAGAATGTGTTTGCTGGAGCACCTTGTGATTTGGATAGAAAATGGTGCCTTATTTACGCAGTGATAGTGAAATCCAGGCAAACTGGCATCATCTATTTCTGTCTAGGGCAGTTTTCATCAGAGGCAGTCTCTTGATTAACTGTTCACTTGGCTCCAATTGCTGTGGGCTCGGGAGGGTACATGATAGTTACAACCTTTTGATTGTTTCCAGGTCAGATGATGACAGATATGGGTGTGGACATAGAGCAGAAACAGTCTGCAAAGTGAAAGCATGCACCCTTTTCTCTCGCTGCCTTGCTCCCTCCCTCCCTCCTGTCTGGAGAAGTAAAAGAAAATCCTTAGCACCTAGAGATAATAGGTACTGCAGATGTTGGACAATCCGAGATAACAAGGTGTGGAGCTGGATGAACACAGCAGGCCAAGCAGCATCATAGGA
>JAHRHZ010000046.1:766127-788907 GCA_024137785.1 Ginglymostoma cirratum
GAAGGGTCTAGGCCCGAAATGTCAAGCTTTCCTGTTCCTATGATGCTGCTTGGCCTGCTGTGTTCATCCAGCTCCACACCTCCTTAGCACCTAGCTATTCTTCACTTTTTTCAGTGAGTTGATCTCTCTCACTAATTCCCCGTTAGAAAAAGAAGGAAGCAAAATATTTTCAGTAGTCCTGAAATGATGAATCGTTAATCATTGAATGAAAACTGACAATTTCTGTATGCACAGCCTCATGTCATCAATAAACAATCAGAAGGAGTTGAAAGAAATCAACTCATTGATCTAGACTGGTGCCAAAACTGTACTTCTCTGACTTTTGCTTCTTCCCCATGCACAATACTTGTCTTGTCTCTATGTGTGTCTGTTTGTATGTGAGAATTTTAAGGAAGGGGTAAAGTTAAAGCCTTAGGGTTAAGATTATCAATTTAATTTTCCATTGATTAAATGCAGATTGTTTACATGAATTAGTTATTTTCTTATTAATGAAAATCCTGGTGTGCATATCCTTGTAACTTGAATTCAAAATTTAGGTAGAGTTGGGTAATCCAGTGATTTAACGTAATTTTCACATTTATGACAACTCTGAAATACTGGGGCTTGATTTCCAACATGTTGCCCCAGAGAGTCATGACAATGTATTAACAAAATCTGCAAGAAACCTCAAGGTTATTATAATGTCATAATTGTAGTTTTTTTATAAACCAATCAGTCAGGATTAGTCTAACAGTTACCGACATGATGATTAAGTCCAATTAAATTATCAACAAATTAAACTACATCATTTCTTCAATATGTTTAACTGTTTTGGTTTTGGCCTCCAGGGAGAATTATCCAAAGATAACTGACATCTCAATCCTTGTCCTAGTGACTACTCTTGCTGCAATCCAGGGTCGATTTGAGTGAATTCTGATTTGTTGTGTCACTTCATGAGACAATTATTTTTAAGTTTCAGTCCCAAGGTTTATGTTCTTGGAATATAGGAGATCAAGTATAAAGAATCGAATGTCATAGATCAAGGTTCTCCAAAAAAGTTTCTCTTGTCTCACTTAATAAAATAAAAAAGCCATAGCGGTTATGTCATGTTGCAATGATTATCTGAAAAAAATCACTTCAGGACCAAAGTTAACTATTGCAGATTGTGGAAATCTGAAACAAAAAAACACAAAACGTTGGAACTGTTGGGCAGTTCAGACAACACCTGTGCAGAGAAAACCAGAATTAACACTCAGATTGCTGATTTTTCATCAAATATTCTACTTTTCTCCTTGTAGATCATACCTTACTGGGATATTTCCAGCAGGGTCTGTCATTGTGAAAGGGACGAACTATTTATCATTCATAGATCATAGAATCTCTACAGTGTAGAAACAGGTCCTTTGGCCCAAAAAGTCCACACCAACCCTTGGAACATTCCACCCAGACCCATTCCCCAATCTACGCATCCCTGGGCACTGTAGTATGGTTAATCTACCCTAACCTGCACATCTTTGGACTGTGGGAGGAGACCAGAGCACCCAGACACAGAGAGAATGCGCCAACTCCACACAGACAGTTGCCTGAGGGTGGAATAGAAGCCAGGTCCCTGGTGCTGTGAGGCAGCAGTGCTAACCACTGGGCCACCACACTTTAACAACAATTGAATTGGCGTATGTGAATCAGTTTCTGATTAATGACCATTTGCTTATGATTCCAGAACTGTGTGATTTAATTTGTATTGTCATAATGTAGACCCTGCCTCTTTAGAAAGTTCATTGCATTTGGATCTCAAAAAATGATATTTTTCCAATTCTGGAGGGAGCCAGGGGATGAAAACTACCATCAATTACCTATCAACAATCCCTTTGTCTGCCAAACCTTTTATTGTCTCTTTAAGACCATAAGACCATAAGACATAGGAGTGGAAGTAAGGCCATACGGCCCATCGAGTCCACTCGACCATTTAATCATGGCTGATGGGCATTTCAACTCCACTTACCCACACTCTCCCCGTAGCCCTTGATTCCTTGCGAGATCAAGAATTTATCAATCTCTGCCTTGAAGACATTCAACATCCCGGCCTCCACTGCGCTCCGTGGCAATGAATTCCACAGGCCCACCACTCTCTGGCTGAAGAAATGTCTCCTCATTTCCATTCTACATCGACCCCCTCTAATTCTAAGGCTGTGCCCACGGGTCCTAGTATCCCCACCTAACGGAAACAACTTCCCAGCGTCCATCCTTTCTAAGCCATGCATTATCTTGTAAGTTTCTATTAGATCTCCCCTCAACCTTCTAAACTCTAATGAATACAATCCCAGGATCCTCAGCTGTTCATCGTATGTTAGGCCTACCATTCCAGGGATCATCCGTGTGAATCTCCGCTGGACCCGCTCCAGTGCCAGTATGTCCTTCCTGAGGTGTGGGGCCCAAAATTGGACACAGTATTCTAAATGGGGCCTAACTAGAGCTTTATAAAGTCTCAGAAGCACATCACTGCTTTTATGTTCCAACCCTCTTGAGATAAATGACAACATTCCATTCGCTTTCTTAATCACAGACTCAACCTGCAAGTTAACCTTTAGAGAATCCTGGACTAGCACTCCCAGATCCCTTTGTATTTTCTCACCGTTCAGAAAATAGTCCATGCCTGTATTCTTTTTTCCAAGGTGCAAGACCTCACATTTGCTCACGTTGAATTTCAGCAGCCATTTCCTGGACCACTCTCCAAAACTGTCTAAATCATTCTGCAGCCTCCCCACCTCCTCCGTACTACCTGCCTGTCCACCCATTAATATATAAAGTGAACAGCTGCGGCCCCAACACTGAACCCTGTGGGATACCACTTGTCACCGGTTGCCATTCCGAAAAAGAGCCTTTTATCCCAACTCTCTGCCTTATGTCAGACAGCCAATCCTCAATCCATGCCAGTAACTCACCTCGAACACCATGGGCCCTCACCTTACTCAGCAGCCTCCCGTGAAGCACCTTATCAAAGGCCTTTTGGAAGTCTAGATAGATAACATCCACTGGGTTTCCCTGGTCTAACCTACTTGTTACCTCTTCAAAGAATTCTAACAGGTTTGTCAGGCACGACCTCCCCTTACTAAATCCATGCTGACTTGTTCTAATCTGACCCTGCACTTCCAAGAATTTAGAAGTCTCATCCTTAACGATAGATTCTAGAATTTTACCAACAACCGAGGTTAGGCTAATCAGCCTATAATTTTCCATCTTTTGCCTTGATCCTTTCTTAAACAGGGGGGTTACAACAGCGATTTTCCAATCTTTTGGGACTTCCCCTGATTCCAGTGACTTTTGAAAGATCACAACCAACGCCTCTGCTATTTCCTCAGCCACCTCCCTCAGAACTCTAGGATGCAGCCCATCGGGGCCAGGAGATTTATCAATTTTTAGACTTTTAGCTTTTCTAGCACTTTCTCTTTTGTAATGCCTACCATACTCAACTCTGCTCCCTGACTCTCCTTAATTGTTGGGATATTACTCATGTCTTCCACTGTGAAGACTGACACAAAATAATTATTAAGTTCTTCAGCCATTTCCTTATCTCCCATCACTAGCCTTCCAGCATCAATTTGGAGCGGCCCAATGTCTACTTTTGCCTCTCGTTTGTTTCTTATGTATTGAAAGAAACTTTTACTATCATTCTCCTCTTCTAATGATCTGCTCAATCCTTATTGCCCCGCCTCCTGTCATCGGCAATAATGCAACATTTTCTGAGCTGCTATCTATTCTGAAGGAAGGTCTGAAGGAAGGTCTTCTGGACTCAGACCACCAACTCTGTTTTTCTCTCCACAGATGCTGCCAGACTTGCTGAGTTTCTCCACCAACTTCAGTTTTTTGTGTGTTTCAGTTCTCCAGCATCTGTAGTTCCTTGCTTTGTTTTGATTAGAATTATCTTTCTTGTTTTACAGTTTGTTAGGTAAAAAAGGATGTTGTAAAGAAAAGGATTCAGTTCACCAATTAGCCATTATTCCAATGAGTGGTAGAGCAGGCTTAAAGGACTGAATGGCCTACTCCCCCTACTTTCTGTTTCAAACATAAAAGAAGATTTAAAGTGAATGGAAGACAAAGATGGTTGGGACTTTGTTGTATTAAATGAAGTAAACCTATGACTTTGCGACATTGAAAAAGCAGCTTTTTTCTGTTTGGCCAACTCCTGCTCCTTGCTCCTATTGAGAGGTGTCAGAATCACTATGATGATGTCATGTGGACTTGGATGGAACACGTTCAGATCTCTAAGATGGCAGACCTTGGGCCATCCTCAAAGGCTCTGTAAAGCTGTCTATCAGATCAATGTAACTCATTGGCCACATTCAATGAATGGGATCTTATTATCAACAAGAGATCCTTCTATTTCAATCACAATGTGGTTTTCCTCTCTCCCATTGGACAAAGCAGCCCCTGTTTTCCTCCAATAGAGACGATGGTGAAAATACACCTTCATCATGAGCAGCTGCTCCTCTAACACAGCCTTGAATGGTGGGAGGAAATGCCCTTCTGGATTCTCAGTAGAGGGGAGAGCAAGGGGGAGTGAGGGAGGGCTAGAGGTGGGGGATGGTGAAGCTTACAGTTTGCTGGTGGGTGCGTGAGGATAGAGGGAGAGCTGGAAGGGGAATCGAGAGGGAGAGAGAGCTGGAGGGAGAGTAAAGAGTGGGGTGCAGGAGAAAGGAAGAGGAAAGTTGAGGTGTCGCTTGTTCAAACAAAACTGTTGATGATCAAAAGACGTTTGAAAAGTTTTTATGATATGTTTAATTATATGCTATAGTTTTGTGTTTTTACCACTCTGATGAAGAGTTACCTAGATTTGAAATATTAGCTTGCTGTCTCTCCATGGACTCTGCCTGACTTCCTCTGACATCCAGCATTTTGTTGTTTTCAACACTGATATGGCTCCATACTGTAACAGTTATTCAGAAAGCTGCATTTTTGACATTAAATATTATAAAATAAAACATTATTTATATCATCTGGAGCAGATGTTATAGAGCTAAAGTTCTCGGATATGAGTTTGACCCCGTTTCTCATATGATGACTAAGAAACTCTCCTTTCAAACCAGTTTGAAAGTTGATCTCCTCAAAATAACAGAAATGTCTGTGAGTTGGAGCCAGTCGATTTCCCTACCATCCTCTCCCCACTGGGGGTACGGGCTGGAATCAAGAGCAGAAACATGGCCTGTACGCCTGGCTGACTGTGAGCTGAGCAAATGCCAAGAACACAGAACAGCTCACATTTTGGCAATAGTTAGTAAAACACGGCCAATTTCACACAGTGGTCAAAGGGATAACCTTGGGGAAGTCCAAAAGTTAACACTAATGCAATGGAGTGTGTGTTTTACTCAGCGGGGGGGTTAGTTCAGTTTCATGAGCTGGAGTTTGTGAGGTTTTGTGGGGTCGGCAGTGGTGGGGGTGGGGGTGGGGTTTACTCTGTGATTAATTCCTGTGTATCTGGTCATCAAGTGTTTTGTACCAACAGTGGGGAACTCTTGCATTTTTCAACATTTTCTAGTTTGAAGAATACAAACACATGAAACTAACCTAGATGTTATTTAGCCCTTTATAGATGTTAGATGTTTATGGTCAGGTTATGACATTTTACTCATAGCCAGAATAGTTTTACTCCTTGTTGCCATGTGACTGACACATGCTGACTTCTAATTCAGTTCTCCAGTAAGTGTGTTGTGGAGCAGAGCTTCAGAGAGAAAGGGCATGCTGAAGGCACTTTGAATCCCTGGCCTTGTCTTTCTGGTTTGATTTGGAAATAGAATCACTTTGCAAACTGGTCACACTCATTTCCTCCTCCGGATAAACCGAGCAAGAGATGTATGATTGAGAATAATCAAACCCGTCACTGAGAAGAAAATCCATCTTAAGTTGTAATGTAATATCTAAGTGGAATAGAATATGATCCACATTAAGTTGTAATATTAAAACTAAAAATGCTTGGTTATTTTTAAATCATTTTTGTTGACTACACCTTGTGTGTAATCCCTTTTTATGCTGAATGATGATCACATGGCAAGAGGGCAGTGAAATCTGAAAGATTATAAAGAACTTTCTATCAATTGTATTGCTATAAATGTAAAGCATTAGTTCAATTATCACCTTCATGCTTTATGGATCCTAATTGGATTAGGCCAATCCACTTGCAGGTCTTTATTAAAAAACTATTTTGCATTTCAGTATCTGACTGCAGCAGTTTCAGGGTAACTTCACTGGTATGGCTCAGTATTTCTTGCTTCTAGCACCTTCTCACTGTGATATTGAATGAAACAGCAATGTTGTACAAACTGTGGTATTTAGATGCTGAAGATTTCATTTATAATTATTGCAATTTTAATCCTGATCTACTAAATAAAATCATAAAATTATTTTTTAATTAAAAAGCCTATTTTCCAGATTGGCATTCTCCCATTTTCTCAAATTTGATTTTTTTTTTCAATTTCTTTTAATGGATTTATCTCCCTCTTGGTAAGTTAATTTTTAATCAATGTCTGAATGTGTTATGCCATACCTCTAGGGGCAGGTAGGATTTAAACATGATGTGGAAGTGCGGTGTTGGACTGGGGTGGACAAAATCAGAAGTTACACAACACCAGGTTATAGTCCAGACGCTTCCCTCCACTTCACCTGTTGAAGGATCAGCGCTCCTAAAGCTTGTGATTTCAAATAAACCTGTTGGATTATCACCTGGTGTCATGTGACTTCTGGAGTTAAACCCGTGATAGATGCACGACCACAATACTATCAGATCAGTCCCCGTCTCATTGTAACCCTGATTTAATTTTATTGTTGCAATAATTACATGCTAGCCTTTTATCTAATTCTATTCTCACTGATCTCATGATGGATGGGCAGCCATTCTGTTCTCTGTGACTGACACAAAAGCTGAATTCATGCACTTCCTCAAATCCTTCCTCCTAGTGAACGAAAGAATTTCTGAAATAACACCCACAGTAAAAATGTCGATACAAAAAATCTTTTCTGCATTTATATCCTCCTTCATGCCTTCATCATCTGAAATGTTGTTATCTTTGTTTCTGTCTTTGCTGACGCTGCCAAACCTGCTGCGCATTTCCAGCAGGATTTCTGCTGTTCACCTCAAGAGCTGATGATTACCTTGCATCTCTGCCATCTGCTGGCTAGACAATGCACTGCAGGAGACTTCTCTGGCCTTTGTCACTGAAAAAACATCATGCGGGTTGAAGCTCCAACTGGGAAAAGCTAGATCTAACATTTCCTGAATTGTGTAAGTCAGGAAAAAGGCCAATGACAAACCTAAGGGTTACATTGAACTATCAGAGATTCTGTTTCTCACATAGTTATTGACTGATAGATCAAATTGCTGGCTCTTGTAGCTTTGCTGTGCATGTTAAACGCAATGTTGGTGTTGGACCTACCCCCACCATTTGATACTATCATGGCTAATGAAACACTTCAATACCTTCTTACATTCCACATCCAATTCTTGAAATCTTCCTCAGTGAAAACGCACACAAAATAATCATTTAGCTTCCCCGCGACTTCTCTGTTCTATGTTATAAATTCTCCTGACTTTACTTTAATGGATCCACATTTGTTTTAGCCAAACGTTTCCTTTTTGCAAACTAATAGAAGTGTTTACAGTCCATTTTTATGTTTTAACGAGATTGTATTCATATTCTATTCACTGTTCCATTTGCAGTTTCTCTAATTTGCTTTGTTTTCCAATCCTTTGATTCACTGCTTTTTCTAGCAACTGTATCAGTGTTTTCTTTTAATCTTATCCCATCCTGAACTTCCTTTGTTAACCACGGTTAACTGACCTTTATTTTGTATTTTTGCACCTTAAAGGAATGTTCAGTTGCCGTGAGCCGTGTAATAAGTTATTTGAAAATTGTCCATTGCCTCCGTACAGGAATGCCTTTTAATGTATTTCCCCAGCCCAGCTTGGCCAATCTGTACCTCGTGTCTTCATAATTACCTTTGTTAAAATTTAACAGCCAAACTTCAGAATGAACTCCCTCACTTTCAAACATAAAGTAAAATTCTATCATATTGTGGTCACTCATTTCCAAAGGTTCTCTTACAACAAGATCGTTAATTAGCCTTTTTCATTATATAATATTAGATCTAAAACAACACATCCTCTGATCAATTTCTCAACAGAGTGTATTGAAAAAATATCCCTTACACACACTCGAGAAACTCATTCTCCAGAGGTTTCATGCTCAATTGAAGTCACTCATGGCAAGCAGAAGTGTCCAGGTGTCATCCTGCAAAGTTTCCTGACAGTTTTATCAGGCCCTCCTGACTGTCAGTTAAAACTGTGTTGAATTAATGCTTGGTGCTTGGATTGTGCCTGAGTCTTTTGTTCAAGTTTATGTCTTACAATGGCTTTGATAGATACCTGTGGTACACCTTATAGAGACTAATATTCGTATCCCGAGAATCTGGGATCCTTTCCCCATCCAGACTCATACATTCCAAGAGACCTTTCTCCTCCCAGCAGAATGTACCACCTCATTCTGGACCATGATAAATTTATGTTGCCTTAAAGCTTTTATTGTTCCTTGAAATGAGATGAGAGGGAGGTCCTCTCCCTCCCAAGAAGTGACTGTAATTCTGCGAGAAGGGCATGTGACCAGCTGGATTGGCACTGGGGAGACACCAGTACCATCTCACCATCGTAGAAATTCAGTTCTGAGCAAGAAGCTGCAAACCTGGCACCATTCCATTTCTCACGCTGTCCTCGGGGCTCTTTATGTTAATTCACTTCCAGCCAGTGACAACCTTCCTGACCAGTCAGACAAAGCAGTGTGCCCCAGCTTTGGCCAGAGTCTTTGATTTACCTTGGTCTGGGGGTGATCAGGTGGGGGCAGGAGGGAGACCACTGAAAGCCGCGCACTTGCCTCTGACCTCACCCACAAGCACTCAATAGCCTGCCACTGTAGCACTCCCACATTGCTGTGTAACTAGTGGCCTCCTCTGAGATGGTGCTGTTACTCACAGCCAATCTCTGATCATAATCCCAACATGCGATGCACCAAAAAGCCCATTGGGTGAGCCCTCAGGAGCCTGATAGTGTATTCTTCACAATGTAGTACGTAAGATTAGAATACTTCAGTTCTAACTTTTTCTTGCTTTACTTAGAGATGACATCTCCAATCTTAGACACCCCCAACTCCCTGAGTGCTGGTTGGCCCTTCGTTACAAACATATCTCAAATTCCCTTTTTTGGAAAATATAAAAATAGAAATCAATTTTCATCAAATCAAACAAAATAAAAGCAGCCTATTTGGTGCACTGGAACTTAACTTCAAGAGAAAACTTGAGCATGTCAAATTGAAATGACAGGAGTGCAGTGAATAATGCACCCAAACACAGTAGGTCTCGAGAAGCTTCAAGTGCTTACACATTTCAGCACTCGTTTGCAAAATTTGAAACAAGTTTAACCAGTCAAACAAAATTAAACCAGTTAATTGGAGGCATTGTAACATAAAACAAGACTAAAGTGTTAAATTAAATCAAAATGTCGTTGCAAGTAAAGGCTCAATGGGCCAAGGGGCTCTGCTGCACTGTATGATTCTATAATGCTCCTAAAGGCTCTGGGTACTGACTGGTTGTAAAAAGCTTCATGAGTAGTCACAAATAACACAGTGTGGAACTGGAGGAACACAGCAGGAAAGCTGACGTTTCGGGTCTGGACCCTTCTTCAGAAATGACGGAGGGGGAAGGGAGCTCTGAAATAAATAGAGCAGCCCCACCCCTCGTCTCTCTATTTATTTCAGAGCTCCCTTCCCCCTTCCCCATTTCTGTAGAACGGTCCCAACCCAAAACGTTAACGTTCCTGCTCCTCTGATGTTGCCTGGCCTGCTGTGTTTTCCAGCTCCACACTGTGTTGTCTCTGACTCCAGCACTTGCAGTTCTGACTGTCTCTGATGTGTAGTCACAACTGCTGTAAAACCAACAAAAATAAATGAAATTATAAACAAAGCAACAAGCCATTGGAGACACTAACTTAAAACAAAACTGGAGGATCGAATCAAACTAGCCTCAGTGGTGGAAGCATGCACATCTCTATATAATTAACAAAGCAATATTGAATAACCTTCAACGATTCAGAACCTGTTCAATATGAACAAGAGAGCGCTTCACCAGATAATGCAACATTGATCCGTAACTGAGAGGAATTTTCCTGTTCTCATTTGTATCGTACTATGTTAACAATCACTAATTTTTATTTCATGCAGGGAATATTGTTCCTCTGATCTATACATAACAGTTTATAATACATTCTGGAACAGTAAAAGAATAAGCAAGAAGAGCTTTTAAAAAAATCTTTCACTGAGGGAATCCATTAAAATAAAGCCCCTCACTACCAGGAAGTCAGCACATTCTGCACATCCAAATCCTACCAACTAAAATCAAGCACAGTGTTCCCTGGTTAAATAGAATTGGTGAAGACAATGTTTCCAGGCCTATCCAGCCACAGATCATGGTTTCATATCCATTTAAATTAAATCAAGGCTTATGAATCTGTGGGATCTGATCAGGACCTCTCCTCCTCAAGAACACCCACACAGCAATCAGCCATGTTTTAATGTGATCAGGTGCTGTATAAATAGAAGTGTGACTCATACAAAATTAAAACTCTTCTGGGATTTCTGATGTCTCGTATGAACTTATACAAAGAACTTCCAGAGTCCATCAAGTAAATTGAAAGAAAACAAACTTATCCCCAACATAATTATTATCTTCAGATAAATTAGTACAAAATGGAAAAGATTATGCAGAGTAAGCCGTACACTGTTATTAAAATCTACTCCATTTATTTAACCCCCACCCTTAGCTTTATCTGTTAAAGTGAGATCACATTGAGGTTCAAAAATTCAAATTCCTAAGTATCATGCTAAAAAAAAGGGTCAATTTTAAATACAGTAAATAATTATGTTCCAAATCACGTCATTAAAACAGTTGATTTAAGTATGAAGAATATATTTATAATAATAAAAAAAATGAACTTTTTCAATAATTAGTTAACTAAATGCTTGATCATTGTCTTGGCCAACAGTAGCTCCTCATCTGAAACTGATGATACCTCAATAAGAGAGTGAATACTTGAGATGAGACAGATCATTGAAATGTGAAAGAATATGAGAAACATTTTAATGTGTGAGAAACAGTTAGTTCTGAATGATAATATCTACAGGGGATTTCGGTGAAGCATATATTCTAGAAAAAATGTTAATGATGCCTCACTACTTCAATGCTACTTCTACAAAACCTGCAGAATCTTAAGCCATTCACAGAACAGTTTGTCTAAATGGCTTCTCACTGTCACTGCCCTGCCATATTTCTCTAGCACACTCAGAAGCAGCAATGTTGTATCACTAACCCTATCAGCTCCAACACCCAGAGGTCAGGCAGAGTGGGGGCATAAAGCTGGGTGTCACAGCAATGAAACTCCAATAAAAAGCTCCCAGGGCTATAACACCAGCGAGGGAGGGGGTGAGGGAGGAGGGAGTGGTTGACGAGGGGGGAGGGTGGGTTGCTTCATGTCTCCAATGAATTCACAACCTAACGTTTATTTCAATAGGTTACCTATATGCTTCACCCATCACAGAGAGAGAAATGCGTGTGTCACAGACACCTCAGAGCTACCCCAACACCCATATTGTTTATTTAAGTGATTTGACGAATTACAAGATCATAGTGCTAATGCAGAAATATGTCCCGTCCACAGACTGCTGAGCCAGCGGCCAGTGTCAAAGCAAAAGCAAAATTCAGTAGCTTCAATGGCATTGGATTGTGCAAAGAAAAATTGTTTGATAACTTGCAGTTTCAAATCGAAGTTTTAAAAATAATTTAGTTTTTCTCATAAGGAAAATGAAACAACTCAGTGCAATATCTTTATGGAAAGTCAAGGAAGATCAACAACAGGGGACTATTCCTAACTGGAACTGAATGCAAGGTTACAGTGAATTCCACCCTCAGGCAACTGTTCATGTGGAGTTTGCACATTCTCCCCGTGTTTGCATGGGTTTCCTCTGGGTGCTCTGGTTTCATCCCACAGTCCAAAGATGTGTAGGTTGGGTGGATTGGTTGTGCTAAATTGCCCATAGTGTTCCAGGAATGTGCAGGCTGGGTGGATTAGCCTTTGGAAATGCAGGGTTACAGGGATAGCATTTGGGGATGGATTTGGGTGGGATGCTCTTCAGAGGGTCAGCATGGACTTGATGAGCCGAATGGCCTGCTTCCACACTGTAGGAATTCTTTGATTCTATGAAGTTACTTATTCATTCTTGGAAATAAAAAGATGAAATATTTAATCATTTAAAAATCTTTTTTTAAGGACAGCTCAAGGAAGACTGTGATCAGTACCATGTTCATTACAGTGAAGTAAAATAGTGAAACCACAATAGTAAAACTGCTTCCACCTCCCATTACTGAAACCAACAAAGTTTCCTATTTATAGTGAATCGATTAATCAAATCACTGTATTATTCAGAGCAATAAAGTTTCCCTCTGAGTGATGGAGGAAGCATATGAGTAAACGGTTGAAGTAAATGTAATGTGATTCACTGGGCACATGAAGCAACCACCCCCCTGTCAACTCCTCCCTCCCCCTTCACCCCCTCCCTCCTCCATCACCCCCCTTCCCTCCTCCATCAACCCCTCCCTCCTCCCTCACCCTATCCCTCTTCCATCACCCCATCCCTCCTCCATCACCCCCTTCCCTCATCCATCACCCTCTCCGTCCTCTATCACCCCCTTCCCTCCTCCATCACCCCCTTCCCTCCTCCATCACCCCCTTCCCTCTTCCATCACCCCATCCCTCCTCCATCACCCCCTCCCTCCTCCATCACCCCCCTCCCTCCTCCATCACCCCCTTCCCTCCTCCACCACCCCCTTCCCTCATCCATCACCCCCTTCCCTCATCCATCACCCTCTCCGTCCTCCATCAACCCCTCCCTCACCCCCTCCCTCTTGACGTTATAGCCTCGGGGCTGTTTATTGGAGTTTCATTGCTGTGACACCCAGGGTTATACCCTCACTCTATCTGACCCCCGATAGTGGGGCTGATAGGGTTAGGGGTAAAACATTGCTGCTTGTGTGTGCCCGAGAAATATGTCAGTGCACTTTGTAGAAACACTAGAAAACTGGTGCAATGCTATGTTTGCTCTTCCTGACTCCTTCGCCCAAGAAATCTGCTAGTTGGGTTTTGTGAGAATTTTGTTCTTTTATCCTCCTGCCAATTGGAATCCAGGTCTAGACAAGGTTATATCCAGCTGATTGTTTGATCCTTTCTGACACTTTATAAGACATTTGTAACGCCACTTCATTATTAATGGAAATTATGGAAGATGTTTCTGTAACTATCAGGCAAAATCAATTAGTTTAAGGACAACAGTTTCCAAAAAGGCAACTTCATGATTCAGAATTATTGTGACCTTCATTGGGAAAGGCCAACAGAGTATCCAATGGGAGAAATGTTATAATTGGACATTTGGGGCTAATGGGGGGTATTGAGTGTGAGAGATTGGGGACCAGGCCAGAAGAGTGCAAAAACAGTCAGTCCTGCTGCAAAACAGTGAACTAATCACATTCCTAATTTCAAACTATTGTCACTAGGTACACAACATTGAAATTATAACATTGAAATTCAGTTCTTATTTGTAACCTTTGAAATCATTACATTTTTGCAACCTGTTTTTGTTGTAGTGGGGAATTTGAAATATTTTGTAAATAGAATGGCCTGTTCTTTAATGATTTGACAAGTTTATGAAAATGCAAGTTTTTGCTGATAAAATGTGATCTTGACTTTAACAGAAAAACATCAGTGCGGCTCAGAAACCAACACCATTCCTCAGATTAGTGGCAACTTTTTTTTGTTCATGGGATGTGGGCATCTCTGGCTGGACCAGCGTTTATTGTGTGATTCTAATTGCTCTTGTGAAGGTGGTGGTGAGCTATCTTTTTGAAATGCTGCAGCCATGTGGTGTAGAGATACCCACAATAACATCCTGGAGCTGACATGACTAACCTCCAACAACCACCTTCCTATGTGTCAGGTATGACTCCAACCACTGGAGAGTTTGCCCCCGATACCCATTCATTCCAATTTTGCTAAGGCTGTACTCGGTTGAATGCAGCCTTGATGTCAAGGGCTGTTACTTTCACCTCACCTCTGGAACTCAGCTCTTTTGTCCATGTTTGAACCAAGGCTGTAATGAGGTCAGGAGCTGAGTGGCCCTGGCGGAACCCAAACTGGGTGTCACTGAGCAGGTTTTTGCTGAGTAGGTTCTGCTTGGTAGCAATGTTGATGACACCTTCCATCACTTTACTGATCACTAGGATTTGGATGGGAAATGGAAACAATGTCAAAGTTGTAAAGTGTCTGTCCAAAAACATTTATCCAGTTTAACAATGTTCAGTGCTTGGTGTTTTAGCATGATTACACTTTGTGAATGATTCCTGATACTGCTTCAGAATAGCCAGCAACAACGTTAGACTCAGTGACAGGATAAACAGGATTTATTCAAAATTCTCTGGATGTTTGTGTTTCTACCAGTGAAATCTCTAAGAGTTTGAAGCTGAAACCATCTGCTACTGATTGTCACTTTTGGATAGGTTGTTAATTAAATCCAACCATTAATTAGTCCAGCTTCAGAAATGAACTGCAAGCTTCCTCTCAGGGGATATTCTTGGTTCCTTGACGTATCTGTGATTATGGAGCTGCTTTAGCTTTAGGATGTTGAGATTGTTTATAGAGTGGAGCTGCTTATAGATTGGAGCTTATAGTCACTTTAACATTAAGGTGGTATGACGCTGCCCTAGATACGAAGGCAGAGCCACTGAGGGCAGGTTCATCCTGTTCTCCAGGGGATAGCACTAGGGGCTATTCAATCAGAACAGTGGCAGTATGGGAGCAGATGTCACAGTGTGGGTTGATGTCACTGCTCCACACAAAAGGGACAGCAACAGTGTCAGCAAATATGGATGATCCCCTGCACTGCAAGCAAGTGGCATAATCCTGCATGTGTGACCTCAAACTCTTGGGAACAAGATTCAGTCTCTCTTGCCCACTGCAAAGAAATCCCATAGTCAGGGGGAGGGGTGTGTGTGTGTGTGTGTGTTTTGAGCTCATGGAATTGCTCTCTACATCCCAGCTGTTTCACCACTGATGTTGGTCCAAGCCAAAGCTTCAGCACACATTTACAAACATTTAGCTTTTAGAAAGGTCAGGACATTAGCGGCAGTTTTGAAAGGAGATGTCAGCATTTTATTGCATTGATATATCAAATGGAAAAACTACTCAATCTTTATGGAATGTGGCACAAAGCAAGCCAACAGTGGAAATGAAATTATAATGGAAAGAGAGACTAGCTGAAGCCAGCTCAGTTCATTAGGAGCCCAGTGAAGACACCATGTCAAGCATCAGCCTCTTTTCACATTGAAGCTACATGTGACACCATAGTACCTGAGGCAGTACGGCCATCTCTAAGGCAGAAAGCCCAAGTTCATGTCTGCTGGTCACTGGCTGTAAGGTCAGGTCATTGCTTGTCAGGCTCAGTGAACTATTGACCTGTCTGTGTCCCCTGGATGGTTCTTGTGGCCCATTTCAGGATCCTCAATCCTCATCCACACCTTTCTCTCAGGTTTCCTCTCACTCCTGCACCTCCTCTTCAGTCCACGATTGCCCCTCCCATCCCGTTTGTGGAGGGTGTGGAACTGCACTATGATGTGGGGTATGCTGTTGGGGCTGGGGGTCTTTCTGACTGCTCAATCCAGGTCTCTTCAGGAAGCCTACAGTGATGTTCTACAATAGCCATGGGAGTATGTGCTGTGTCATCCCTCTCCACTGGAGTAGCCTGATAAGATTTTCTAGGTATTATCAGCCATGTTTGGAGGGTGCACCATTTGTTGCCCAACAACCTTCCTTGTCTGGGCCAAAGGTATTTGAAAGAGCTGGTACCCAGGGGCACTCCAGGATGTCTGAGTGATTGTAGCTCCTTGAGTATCTAGGTCAGACCCGGCTGCTGCAGTCACAAATAATTGAAACTTTCAGGGAGTCCATTACAGGGGTCTGTTCATGACAGGGTGCTCTGATTACAATGTGGCTACAATTGATTGCACCCCAAACCTAGAGGAAATCAGAGAGGGCTGAAGGTCCTAATGCTGTCTCTGCCTGACTCCCGTTCAATCAGAGGAAACAGGATGAAAGGCTGGGCTGCCATCAGTGATCTCCCAGGTGCAGCTATGGGTTGAGGGCTCTGAGGTGCTACAGAGAATCCCAGTAGCTCCCTGAAACTATCCAGTGGCAAAACAATCCAAGGACACCCGCCACCTCTCGGGTAACCAGGATGAGATTGAGGCCTAGTCCGTGACCAGCATTGGTGTGACACAATGGCTCAGGACATCTGCAGTTATCTTCTCCAGTGGCTTTGCTGTTTGATGAGAGAGGTGCCAAGTTGGTGCAACCTGTTTCACACAAGAGCTCATCTCAGTGCAGGTTCCTGAACCTGTTGTTTGTTCCTCTAATGCAGTGCTCAAGCATTTCCAGTCTATAGTACAACCACAAGAAATACTGCTGAGTGAGACCCTACCGCACTTTATTCACTTCCAACAGCTCTGTGAGGACAGTGAATGAAAGCACACAGCCTTGGGAAAGGGCTGCTTTACCCCTGTAACCCTTTGCCCCAAAGCTCCAGGTTACATTCTCAAACCTGACCTGGATTTGTATTACAAGGATTTAAACCTGACTTCACCTGCTGACACTGCGGTGGAAATCAAAGACAAAAAGACACTTCTGTCCAAAATAAGAACAATAATTGTTAAAAATACAGTAAACTGTTCAATGTGACAGGAAGAGACATGTACTCCATCAGATGCTGCATTGCTGGGTGCCACAGGAGAACTGGCCCTTAACACCAACCTCACAGGAGCTCAGAGGCATTGACCAGTGATGGATTATTTGTTATCCTGACAATTTCTCTTGTATATTTGGCATCCTTACCTCATGTCAGGTAGCCCAACAGAGAGGCAATGTGAAGCAGCTGCCATGAGGCCCCTGCTGGGAGCCTTCCCCTTGTGGTTGAGCAAATGACAGCTGCAGCAGACATGAACTTGGGCTTTCTGCCTTAGAGATGGCAGTACTGCCTCAGGTACTATGGTGTCACATGTAGCTTCAATGTGAAAAGAGGCTGATGCTTGACATGGTGTCTTCACTGGGCTCCTGATGATTGAAGTAAACCTTTTAGTTACCTCACATTCCAGCCCTGAACTCATTCCCTGCCAGAATTCTGTTTTTTGCTCCACCCATTTTGGCACCTGCTTTGTTAATTTTGGAAACTTATTGCTCAGTTGGTTTTGGGTCAATACAGTGAGCTCAGTGATTTATAGACTATTCCTGTGACCCAGGATAATGACACCACTCCTCTCCTCCCGCACTGTTTGCCTCATGCAGTAGCATTCTGAGAGAAAAGCTGTGGTCTAACTGGATCTGCTAATGTGCCACCAGTGAAACTGGTACATTGCTGCACTCCTAGTTGGGTGCAGCAAGGGTCCAGGAACACATCCAGCCTTGGTCCCAGTGAAGATGTAGAAATTAAAGCAGAAGTGAAGACAAGGACCATTGAGAAGGTTTCTGTAAAGGCAACCAGAACTCTGCACACATCCAGGCTCAAGGTCGTGTGTCATAGAATCCCTACAGTGTGGAAACAGGTCCTTTGGCCCAACAAGTTCACACTGACCCTTGGAGCATCCCACCCAGACCCATCCCCCTATAACCCACCTAATCTACAGACCCCTGAAGACTACAGGCAATTTAGCATGGCCAATCCACCTAACCTGCACATCTTTGGACTTTGGGAGGAAACTGGAGCACTCAGAGGAAACCCACGCAGACACGGGGAGAATGTGCAAACTCCACACAGACAGTCGCCTGAGGATGGAATTGAACCCAGGGATCTGGCGCTGTGAGGCAGTGCTAACCCCTGAGCCACCGTGCCACCCGTGGTTCACACAGCCAGATTTCTGAAGTGTTGAGAATCTCAATTCAATGGAGGTTTATTTTGAAGGGGAAGTTGATCTGGTGAGTATGGTCATTAATAAGATGCAAATGTATGCATTAGCTTTCTCACCACCATGACAAGTAAGTCGGGGAGAACTGGATTGCAAAAGCAAGACTCAGGCCCCATGAGGTCATTATTCTTGCCTGTTCATAATATGAAAAATCACACCCTCTGAGTGAGTAACAGGTAGATTCAGGTATTTGGCAGGAATATACCATTCACTCAACACTGATATCCTGATTTCAATACACTAAGTCTGTAAAAGGACACCGGTTTCCATTCAGTTGAGCAAATTCATGCATTTTAAAATGGGGTATGGTATCAAGACAAGTTTTAAAAATATTTAATCATCCTTTTCTCCATCCCACATTGAACAGTTTACTGTATTTTTAACAATTATTGTTCTTATTTTGGACAGAAGTGTCTTTTTGTCTTTGATTTCCACCGCAGTGTCAGCAGGTGAAGTCAGGTTTAAATCCTTGTAATACAAATCCTTATTGGACAGTGCTGTTCTGTTATCCTGAATAACCCCGTTTCATATTCTATCAAAAATGACATGTTGTTCATCCAGCAAAGCACAATTGATTTTTATTAAGTTATTTTGTGACTGTGCCTCAAAATAATTTAGTTGTAACCATTTTCTTCCAATGTTGAATGATCTGAATTCAACTATTTTTCCAAAACTAAATGGAACAAAAAAGCCGCCAAGCAGATATCACACCTTCTAAAGATAGCCACACCGACCCCAAAACAACTTATTAAATACAAATGCAATTTAATTCTACATCGTTATTGTCAATTAAATTAATCACAGTCATGAGCAATGCGGATGACAGCATAACCAAGGAGCAGTTTGTAAAGTAAACATTTTTTTTAGGAAATGTTGCAGATTCCAACAAGAATTTTTTATACCATGCCAGCTAGATTCACCGTGAGGATTTAAGTTGAGCTGAGAAATGTGTAATACCCATGTCTAAACTTGCCTCCCCTGACAAAAGTTCAGTTGAATTAAACAAAGAACAAAATGGAAAATATAAGCAAAATATTGCAGACGCTAGAAACCTGAAATTGCTGGGGAAACTCATCAGGGCTGGCAGCAACTGTGGAGGGAGAAACAGAATTAACATTTCGAGTCTGCGATGACTCTTCTTCAGAACTGTTCTGAAGCGTTTGAAATGTTAACTCAGTTACTGTCCTCAAAAAGTAGGGAATACAAAAACTGAAATAAGGACAAAAAATAATGAAAGCACAGAGTTTTGGTATGAGAAGAAAATAGAAGTTAACATTTTGGCTGTAGCATATTCTTAAGGAAACAGTTTAAGAAGCGGTCAGGTTTAAAATGGCTAAATCAGGGTTGGTGAAAATTGTGGATTTTGAAATTTGAGTTAAATCAGCTTAAATTTGCTAAACAGCATTAGTAGGAACAATTTATTTTCAGTAGGGTGAGAGTGTAGAGCCTGGGGCCATAGCGAAAGATTAAATGTTAGATCAAAAGGAAAGAATATTTACATCCAGCTGTGATTTTGTGAAATTCACATCCAAGAAGAACACATCAACATCCCAAATTAAATCAAGCTTCTAGGCCACGTATTCTGATTTTTAAAAATTTTTTTTTGTGTAAGTTGGCAGAATCTGGAAAATTGATGCTTAACCTTTTCTCGGCTGCTCTGTACTAAGTAGGTAGATGTAAATAGGACTGTACAGTTAGCACACAACAACTGTTCAATACTGGCTATAGTTTTAGATTACTGTTACATTTTCATGTCAATTTACTGACAGTGCTGAACACTTTGCTGCGTAAGTGACAAAGGTATTGATTAGCAAATGGGTGAAAGATTACTGGGGCCAAGTGGGAATTCGGAGCAATCAGATCCACTGTGGTCTTAGGTTCAAAGGGATGAATGGCCTTCTCTTGCTCTTATCTTTGGATGCTAGCATTTAAAGACATGAGTACATTGATGAAATTTTTACTTCTATTCACAGAAAAATGAAAACATAGAAAATAGGAGCAGGAACAGGCCATTCAGCCCTTTGGGCCTGTTTTGCCTTTTATTATGGTCATGGCTGATCATTCTACTCAACAGCCTATTCCCAACTTCCTCCATATCTTTCGCTCCTTTAGCCCCAAATGTTATATCTAACTCCTTCTTGAAATCACAGTGATTGTAACAATGTCAACCAGCTGGGCCTCATAGAATAGGAGTTTCCTGATTGAGGCTGTTAGTCTGGTCCGATCAGGGAGCCCTGGCTCTCAGATATAAACAGGAGTGTCAGGGATACTGACATTCTGGTGCCTGACTCTGTCTGAGGCAGTACTGTTCACATGTAAACATAGGGTGACCTGGTGACAGGATACTCGTCTCTGTAGAGTTATTTCAGAAATCACGCATTGTGTTTGCCTCAACTGATTTCTGCGGTCACAAATTCCACAGTTTCATCACTCCCTCGGTGAAGACATTTCTCCTCATCCCTGTCCAAACAGGCAGCACAGTGGCTTGGTGGTTAGAAATGCAGCCTCACAGAGCCAGGGTCCTGAGTTCAGTTCCAGCCTCAGCTGTCTGTGTAGAGTTTACACATTCTCCCTGTATCTGCGTGGGTTTCCTCTCACAGTCCAAAGACATGCAGGTTAGGTGGATTGGTCATGCTAAATTGCCCATGGTGTTCAAGGATATGTTGGCTATATGGGTTAGCCATGGGAAATGTGGGGTTATGAGGATAGTGTAGGGGGCTGAGCCTGAGGGGGATGCGCTTTAGACAGTCAGTGGGTACTTAATGTGTTGAATCTAAATAGTTTACCCCATATCCTTAGACTGGACTTCCCCATCATTAAGAATATCCTGTCTAGTCCTGTTAGAATTTTACAAGTTTCTATAAGATACCCCCCTCATTCTTCTGAATTCAGTGAATACAATCCTTAGCGATTCAACCTCTGCTCTTACATCAGTTCTGCCATCGCAGGAATCAGTCTGGTAAACATTTGCTGTTCTCCTTCCATAGCTAGAACATTCTTCCTCAGATAAGGAGACAAAAACTGCGCGTAATACTTCAGTTGTAGTCTTACTAATGTTTTGTACAATTGCAGTAAATCATCCCTGTGCCTATACTCAAAGTCTCTCACTGTGAAGGCCAACATCCTATTTGCCTTCTTCATCCCCTGCTGCACCTGCATGCTTACTTTCAGTGACTGGTATACAAGGACACCCAGGTCTCATTTCACCTCCCCATTTCCCAATCTATCACCATTCAGATAACAATCACCTTCCTGTGTCTGCTACCAAAATGGATAGCCTCCCATTTATCCGCATTATACTTCAACTTCAGCAACTTCATTTGCATAACAAAAGACATGACGACAAGTCTGGGATTATGTTGGGAAAATTCATTGCACATTTATAGTAATTACTTCCACTTGTATCAGTTCTTTCATCAGACTCTCAAAGCTCTTCTTACACCTCAAGAATAAGCCATTGTGCAGACAGCAGACAAGCACAATTGTGATTTTCACATGCATAGCATTCCATAACTGACAGTGAGTAGAACACGAGTTAACTATAGCTGTGGGGGGAGTGTTGGCCAAGACACTGGAAGAACTCATTGGTCTGTTCCAAACACTGGTATTGGATCCTTTCGATTTGACTTGATTTGGTTTGATTTATTGTAGTCAGGTGCACCTAAGTGCAGTGAAAAGCTTTGTTTGCAAGCAATATAGGAAGATTACGGTAAGCAAGAACATACAGATCATAGGGTGCTTAGACAGAGTGAGGCAGACAGGTTATACTGCACAGGAGATGCATGAAACAAGATCAACATTGACAAGATCAGCATTATTTGAAGTTAGAGAGTCCATTCATCAGTCTAATAATGACAGGGAAGAACCTGCTCTTGAACTGGAACTGGATGGAACCACAGTATTTTATTTGAACAATGCATTCCTCTATCTCATCACCCCCTCCACCAACAGTGCAAAACTCCCTCAATGTCAGAGTACAGCAAGAACATTGGTAACTGACACAGAGCCAGCTGGGAATCCCAGATCCTGCACTATTTTAAAGACACAATGAATGACGTCAAAATTGGTCAGACACCATACTGCTACAGAAATTTAAACTAAAAAAAGTCAAACGCAATCGACCTTCAAGAGCTTCTGCAGTAGACTTGCTCCTGCATTGTGCTTAATTAACTACCATGTCTCTTTGGAGGAAGCAGTTTTGCTCTTCCCTCCGAC
This sequence comes from Ginglymostoma cirratum, assembly GCA_024137785.1. Taxonomy (NCBI): domain Eukaryota; kingdom Metazoa; phylum Chordata; class Chondrichthyes; order Orectolobiformes; family Ginglymostomatidae; genus Ginglymostoma; species Ginglymostoma cirratum. Next base: position 788,412 of record JAHRHZ010000046.1, read on the forward strand.
AGGAATTCTTATTGTCTCTTTCAATGTGAACATCTTTGTTGCTTTCTGTTTCACTGCTGGTGTTCAACAAGTTGCTTGCCAAAACTTGCAGCCATGTTTTAACTTTACTGGTTGTATTCTCTGTTACCACTACCTTCTCTTCCCTCCTGCCACTCCGGGAGAACTGTCTGTTCTACCCAGAGATAAAAGGTACTGCAGATGCTGGAGGATCCGAGATAACAAGCATGGGGCTGGATGAACACAGCAGGTCAAGCAGCATCATAGGAGCAGGAAAACTTGACGTTTCGGGCCTAAACCCTTCATCAGAAATGGGGGAGGGGAAGAGGGTTCTGAAATAAATAGGGAGAGAGGGGGAGGTGGATAGAGGATGGATAGAGGAGAGGATAGGTGGAGAGGAGGCAGACAAGTCGAAGAGGCGGGGATGGAGCCAGTAAAGGTGAGTGTAGGCAGGGGGGTAGGGAGGAGATAGGTCAGTCCAGGGAGGACGGACAGGTCA
>JAHRHZ010000046.1:789007-813661 GCA_024137785.1 Ginglymostoma cirratum
GGGGGGTAGGGAGGAGATAGGTCAGTCCAGGGAGGACGGACAGGTCAAGGGGGCGGGATGATGTTGGTAGATAGGAGATGGGGGTGGGGCTTGAAGTGAGAGGAAAAACAGTTTAGGGAGGTGGAGATGAGCTGGGCTGGTTTTGGGATGCGGTTGGGGGAGGGGAGATTTTGAAACTTGTGAAATCCACATTGATGCCATTGGGCTGCAGGGTTCCCGGGCTGAATATGATTTGCTGTTCCTGCAGCCTTCGGGTGGCATCACTGTGGCATTGCAGGAGGCCAAGGATGGACATGTCATCTGAGGAATGGGAAGGGGAGATGAAATGGTTCGCGACTGGGAGGTGCAGTTGTTTGTTGCGAACTGAGCGCAGGTGTTCTGCAAAGCGGTCCCCAAGCCTACGCTTGGTTTCCCCGATGTAGAGGAAGCCACAACGGGTACAGCGGATGCAGTATACCACATTGGCAGATGTGCAGGTGAACATCTGCCTGATGTGGAAAGTCTTCTTGGGGCCTGGGATTGGGGTGAGGGAGGAGGTGTGGGGGCAGGTGTAGCACTTCCTGCGGTTACAAGGAAAAGTGCCGGGTGTCTGTTCTACCCAGTTTGGCAGTTAGACACACCATTTTTCTGCCATTCGCTCATTCTGATCCCTTAATCTGCACTATTTTCACCCTTTCTTTCCCAGCACATCTCGCGCACCCCCACCCCCTATTACTGTATAAATGCTGCCCCTCCACACTTCACTTCAGCTCTGATGAAGAGTCATCTAGACTCGAAATGTTAGCTTGCTCTCTCATCATGGATGGTGCCTGACCCACTGTGATCGCCAGCATTTTTTGTTTCCAGTACAGATTCCAGCATTTGCAGTAATTTTCTCCTTCAAGAGTTGGTGTGTTTTCTTGCAAGGTACAGTGATTTTGCAGCTGGTAATACAGAGGGGAATCTGCTCCACACTGACTCACCCTGGCAGCACTGCTGGAGAACAATTGCATGGAAATGTACAGCTCTCCCAACAGAAACTGCAGAGTCAGCAACAAAACAGATTCTCATCTCATTGCCCAACGAACTGAATATTCTGAGTTAAAAATACCAAGGCTGGTGTCTGGGATGGTGTAATGGAATTTGTGTGAAATGAGACAGCATTTGTGTCTTTTTTCCTCTCAGAAACGGCTTTTCACAATAAACCAGTTCAAACAGTTTAACATAAAGTGGTTTCATTGGCAAAGGGATATTGAGTGATCAGTGCAACACAATTGAACCTGAGACATTAACACTTAAAGTAGATGTGATTGGGGGTCCAAATGGTGACTTCTTTTTGGGTTTAATAAATCCTGTCTTTTACTGCATTTGGTAAATTATAAAAGAGTTTAAATCACTGAACATTTAAGCCTGTGATATGTCACAGCACTTCAATGCAGCTCTCAATACCCTGAGTGCAGATAACAATGTCTGGAATTGTTACATCACACACAAAACAGCCACCTACTTTTAAATAAATGGCCAACTTGCTAAAAAGGATAGTATTGAGTCTTTCACTTTTGAAAGCGATTGTTGACTGTTGTCATTCCTGGAGTCAGATTATAGATCTTCCACGATAATTTGCTGCATTGTATTAAACAACTTGGAGAATTGCTCACTTTGATTTTGAATAATTCGACTTTAGAACTCTGTTTCAATTCCATTTCAATCCTATTTCAAAGCCATTACAATTTTGTTCTCTTGTGCAGAGTTCCTGATGAAAGCGTAAGATTTCCATGCAAAAAAAACCAGTTTGAAGCACAAAATATCAAACCCACAATATGGTTTAAAATATTTGACATACCTTCAGTAACCAATAATAAAATGTTGCCAAATTGTGAGAAGGATTGAAAACCTAACTCCAGCCCCAATACAATGGTGGAGATTTTAATTCATTCAAAACCTGATCACTGCACAGATTCAAACCAGATGTGCGCCAATGGTTCAATCAGTAAATAGACTTCCAGGGAGGTCATTCACTGTCATCACTGCAGACCAGACTGCTTTGTGAGCAGTTAATACTGAGTAGACATCCATACACACAATGTTTAACCTGGAAGGAGTGTCTGCGCTTTGGATAGAAAGAAGGCAGCAGGTGAAAGGGCAGGTGTTAAGTGTGTATGGAAAGGTTCTTTGGGTAAGTGAGAAGTGGTCAGGGTGTCTAACAGTCCCATTTGCATATTGGAAGGGAATGGGAGAGGAAGACACACTTTGGGTGACGGAAGAGATTGTGGGAGATTGTTTTTATACTCATGGGTCGTGGTCATCGCTGGTTGGGCCAGTATTTAAAGGCCTTCCCTCGTTCCCCCTGAGAAGGTGGTGATGAGCTGCTTTCCTGAACCATCACTATAGGCTGACCCACAATGCTGTTAGAGAGGGAATTCCAGGATTTTGACCCAGTGACACTGATGGAACAGTGATGTATTTCCAAGGCAGGATGGTGAGTGGCTTGGAGGGGAACTTGCAGGTGCTGGAGGGAAGCTGAGGATATGGGAAACTCTGCCATGGCTGTGGGAAGGAGAGGAAAAGTGAGAAGAGGTTTGAGAGATGGGATAAACACAATTGAGGACCCTGTCATCCATGGTATTGGGAGGTCTCATTTGAGGATGGAAAAAAGGGATGTTGAATCATTTTTGGTATCATTGTTTTTATCAGAGCAGAGTTGATAGAGAGAGAGAGAGCTTGGAGAAAGGAACAAAGTCGAAACAGAAGGCAGGGTAGGAGGTCAGAGTGCACCTCGATCCTCTCACAGGTCTAGTCATTTTCCCTTTCTGACAAAGTTCACTGACTTCAAGCATCATCTCAGTTTCTCTCACCACAGATTCTGCCAGACCTGCTGAGTATTAACAGTACTTTCTGCTTTTATTCCAGAAGTTACAATCCTGTTTGGCACAGAATAGAGATGACGATGACTATACAGCAAAGGCATTTGCACAGCATGTAGCTTGGAGTCCTCTGTCCTGTTGTTCATAACAGCCTCAGTTCTTGGATTTAAACCAACAAAAAACAACCTTTGGTTTCTGCTGTTCCTATCTGCAATCTCCTTGGTTCACTGTAATTCTTGGAACCATCAATTCAATCATCAAATGAGGCCTGGTTCCACCCTCTAAAACAGGGCAACAACTAGTCACAAGGGAGAGCACTAGCATGAAGATTGTTCCAAAGCTATTCTTGTTTAAAATTAAATCACTAATGTTCATCTGGCCTAGCTCATACTTTAGATTAAAATATATCCCGATCCATTGATCACAAACTGCTAGAAAACAGCTGGTAATGGTGTAAATGCTGTAAATGGTGAGAGAAAATGGCAGTCACTTTGCACATGCCAATATTATATAAACAACGATAAGATAAATGATTATTCAATGTTTTTTATTTTATGAGTTGAAGAGAAGAATATAAGTGACTTCAGTTCCTCGCGTATTGATCAAACCTGTCTCAGGGTAATCAGACCATAGGCAGGATCTGATAGGGAACTCAGAGACAGACAATGCTGAGGCAGAATCAGGCAAAGCCCATAGTAATGCTGGGAGCATCTCCCGGAATCTTCTGTGCTTTTACTATGTCGCACAATGAGTTTCTCCAATCAGGACCAGCAATTGCCAATTTAGGGGACTTACTGCTTGCTAAACACCTCATTAATGGCCCAACTCCCGTCGTTAACATTCAGTTTCCTTCCTTACAAAACACAACAAACATGTTCGACATTGTAAAAGCTTGACATGGAAACCAGAGCGGGTACCTGATGATTTCAGCTCACCACTTGCCCCAGATGACCTCCACTTTGGACATTAGGTACCAACATCTCAGGACACACTCCATGGGCACTGGTCACACACACCCCATGTCAATGGGCATTGGCATCTGATATGTGCCAGCCTCTGAGAACCCTCTGCCACATTTCTGATCCACTTAAAGGACACTCTGCCCTTCAATGCTGCCCCTTGGGCTGCTCAGGAACTCCCATTGTAACGTTGCAGCAAGGACACTGTGTGCTCAGGGACACACCCCCAGCTGAGGGACTACACCAGTCTGTATCTCCGGGCTCCTCACACACTCTCACTGCTCTCACTCACTCTGAGCCTACCCTGATGCTCACAGCCTTTTTGCTTTGCATTGTCTTTTTGCGGGTCTCCTCCTCAGCCATTGATATCACATACTCCTGTCTTGAAATGCCATTTAGCACAGACACAAAGCCAAGAAACTTATCATGATTATCAACACGTCTCACTCAAGTCAAGGAAGATAGTTTCATTGGCACATTACATCAAGGACAGCCTTGATACCAGTCGAGGCAAATCTCTGAGTGAATGGGAGATGCTTTAGAATGGACTTGAGGACGAACTCCTTCAGGCACAGGGCGGGGAATCTGTGGTATTCATCTTCGTAAAGGGCTGTGCAGGCCAAGTCATTGAGTGTCTTTAAGACAGAGATAGATAGGTTCTTGATTAGACAGGGGGAAAAGCAGGAGAATGATGATAGAATATAACACCATAAGATATAGGAGCAAAATAAGAATATTCAGCCCATTGAGTCTTCTCCATCATTCGAACGTGGCTGATAGATTGAGAAAAATGTTGACCATGATGGAACGGTGGTGCAGATTCACTGGACGGAATGGCCTAATTCTGCTCCTATATCTTTGGTCTTATTGTCTTGTGGCTTCAACATGGTCAGTCTATCACTCGGGTTGTCAGAGTCAGAATGCTGTCCCCATAGAGAGTGAGGAACCGAATGTCAGCTAGCCCACCTCTCGTTGTGACTCTGTCAGCCCAACTGGGGGCTGTTTCCCTCCTGGAATGAGAGAGGGTCAGGTATTCAGGGAAATGAAAGAGAGTGGCACGGCTGCTATTGTTGGTGCAGGTGAAGAGATACCCCAAATGAGGGAGCAGGCACTACAGAGTGTGTGCTAGGAGTCAGGGTGGGTGAGAATGAGTGAGGGAAGGTGTTGCAGGTAATAGTGAGAGTGATAGAGCATGGGCCTCGCAGGGAGAATGAGGATTGCTCCATATACCCCACAAAGACACAGGCATAACTGGGACCCATGCAGCTGCCCATAGCCACTCCTTTGACTTGGCAGAAGTGGGATAGCATAGAATCCTTACAGTGTGGAAACAAGCCATTTGGCCCAACTGGTCCACACTGACTCTCTGAAGACCACCCCACACAGACTTGCTACCCCGAACCCTATCCCTGTAACCCTGCAATTCTCATGGCTGATCCACCCAATCGATGCATCCCTGGGCAACTTAACATGGCCAATCCAACTTAACCCACACATCTTTTGGACTGTGGGAGGAAACCACACAGACATGGGGAGAATGTGCAAATTCCATACAGATAATTGCCCAACGCTGGAATTGAACCTGGGACCCTGGCACTGTGAGGCAGCAGTGCTAACCACAGAGCCACCATGCTGCCCTCAGTACAGAAACAGGCCATTCGGCCCAACAAGTCCACACCAACCCTTTGAAGAGCATCCCACCAAAATCCAGCCCCTACCCAATCCCTGTGACCCTGCATTCCCCATTGCTAATCCACCCAACTTACATATCCCCGGTCAATTTAGCACAGTCAATCCACGCTAACCTACACATCTTTGGACTGTGGGAGGAAACTGGAGCACCCGGAGGAAACCCACACAGACACGGGGACAATGTGCAAACTCCACACAGACAGCTGCCCAAAGGTGAAATTGAACCCCGGTCCCTGGCGCTAACCACTGAGCCATTCCATGCAGCACCTGAATTAAAGGAGAAATCGGCCAGTGGGAGAACAAGCCAATCAAAGGAGAGTGGTGGTGGATGGGAATTGAATTGAAATCTTATCGAATCATTTATTGTCGCATGTATTCAATATAAAAATACAGTGAAAAGGGTGTACCTTCACTGTACATATATGGTGTTATTCACATTAACATCGAATGATAAGAAAATAAAGATAAGAGAGTCCAACTTTCCTTTCCACTGTTACAGCCCCACTCGGGCTTTCCAGCATCCCACTCTGGGCTGCTTCACTGGCCCCCTCTCACCGGCCCCGCTCTCACTGGCCCAATTCTCACCGGCCCCCCTCACCTGCCTCGCTCTCACCGAGCCACGCTCACCGCCCCCCTCTCACTGGCCCCATTCTCACTGGCCCCACGCTCACCGGCCCTACTCTCACCGGCCCCCTCTCACTGGGCCGCGGTCAATCCACCATCACTGCGGGGTATAGACTGCACATTCTGCTCCCACCACTTGCTTCCCAGTTGTGACCCACTTCCTTCCTGACTCCTTAGATACACAGTTAAAAAGGGGGTAGGGGGGATAGAATTACTGCAGAGGGAGAGAAAAGAAGGGAGAAAAAAATTGGAAGGAAAAAGAACGAAAGGAAAAGAGAAATGGGGAGCAGAGTTGAGCTCTGAATGGAGTGATATACACTGCCGCCATCTTGTTACATGACTTTGTCAGGGGTCAATTTGTCAGGAATTGTTCAGGTCCCTGGTCAAGGAAGAAGCCAATTTCCATCTGTCTGTGATGTCCGAGGGAAATGTCAGGAACCACGCAGAGTGGTTCCAGGCTGTCAGAAACCCTCCCCACCCCCCGCAAAAAAATCCTCACACAACGTGCATTTAGCCACAAAAACAAGTGAGATTCAGCATCCTGTTTCCTCATTGAAGAACACCACGCATGGAACATATTATTCCATCCTGAATTCCTCACACTGATAGACCTGGGGAACCAGCAGTGACTGTGGCGCAAACGTGTAACATCAACATCAGACACATTTCAATCTGGAGAGAAAGATTAAATGACAGAATATGTAATTTTTTTTAATGCCCTTTTTATTTTCATCCATGTATTCCCTTCGTTCCAACAGAAATCAGGAAACCAGGGATCAGTTCTGTTCCTCTTCTTGCCCTCCAGAAACTCTGGATAATACTTCTCTCCCTCTGTGCGTTAAATTGCCAGTGTCTTGTGTCCATATCCCAAGATCCTGCACATTCAATTGCGTTGTGTGCTTCTGGGAGCACTCATATCTGAAAGCTCTGACAGGGGTTGATTAATTTTACACATTACATTTAATTCTTCCATTAATATAGCTGTGCCAACAGACAACTAGATCCACTGTAATTCTGTTATTGTTGGCTTACTGGAGGATGTTTTCACAGCTTAATGTAAGAGGATCCCGAGTCAAGGCTCACCCAAGCGTTGTGCATGTTCTTTATCTAACCAAACGGTTAAAATTAATAATTATCGAATGATTCTGCACATCAGGATAAGATTGAACTTTTCCAGTTTGGTGTTAATTGACTCAATTTATCTTTCTGAAGCTTTCCAAAGGTGTAAACTTATTTTGCAATCACTAGTTGACAATGAAAAGACTCCTGTTCAGTTGTTCAGTGGTTCACTAATGTATTTAATAAAATGGTGCAGATTTCAATGAACTGAATAAACAATTTTTTGTTTCAGCTTGAAACATTTCTGACTGAAGATGCTAGTATAACAGGGCAACATGTCTATATAGACAATCACTTGACACCTTGATTGATTGTTTCAACAGCTATTAATCCACATTTTATTACTCTGGGCTTTAGCTACCTCACATTAAGACACCTCATGAAATGAAAACACTCTGGGGAGACACTTGTTCACAAATGTTTCTGGGAGAACTGTAAAATCAATCTAAAGGTGTATTTGTCAAGTTATAATTGTCTAAACTAATTTCTATTCAAACTCAACCCTCTACAACATTACTGAAGGAAGAAACCTCCTGAGCTGAATCATTCTGAATATTCCTTGGATAGCAGGCAGTGCTGGCAGTGTAACCCTCATCTTCCACCTCAAGTACTTTGTCAAAGGGTCCAGACAAGATCTAGCAAGGCAGGAGTTCAACTACCAGTCAGGCTGGGAGTTTAATATGTGCCCTCCAGCTACAAGTACCCAGTTGACCCCTCTGTAACACAGTTCTGGCATTAAACAGCGGATATTGTTTATTATTCTTTAATAGTTTTTACCATTCAGCTCTTAAGCCAACCTTCAGAATTTGATCCCCAAATACATTATGACTTTGTTCTTTTTATTTTTCGAAGAATAATACCATTCTCGTCAGTTGAGGCAAATGTACACATCATTGCTCATGTATTCTTCATTTGAATCCAATTTTAACATTGTAACATCCAACAGGAGTGAAACCTTTCCACGTCAAAAGGTTCATGACTTAATAAGAAATTCACCAATCTTCAGAATTTTCTGAGCTTACCAAGGAATATCAAATTTCTTTTGGCATCAAAAACATCATGTACTGCTTGATGACAGAAGTAATTACACCTGGGTTGGAAGGCCTTTATTATTTTTTTTAAAATATTTGCGGTTTTACGTGTCAATCACCTTATTCCAGTTGAGAAATTCTGGCTCAGTTCACCAGTAACATGTCAAACCGTTTAAAGATGTAATGTTTGATACACTTCTGTATGCATGTATCACCTGGATTTGAAAGGCATTGGACCATCACATCTACAGCATCCTACCACCTATTCATTGCAGTCTGGTCATTTAAAGGACTGCTTCTGTGGTTCAAGTCTTTTTTCCCCACAGATCTAAGTCTGCCAGGACATTTAAACTTTCTCAGATATCCTCAAGCATTCAGAGAGTTAACAAGAACTATGCACTTTAAAAGAAAATCAAAATTCATGTCTTAGTACGGAAAATCCTTCAATCATCATAATTTGCAACATCTTAAAGGGAGGAAGCTTTATAACCACCCACGCTGCTGCTATCTATTTCAATGATGTTAACTGGATCTGGCTGAGTTTGGGATGTAAATGGGGCTGGGGCGGGGGAAGGGCAGTCCTGAGGTCTGAGGAAATTGATGCTCCACAAGAAAGAGCAAAACAAATTAAATGATTTCTAATTATCCCCTTTGCAATACATTTTAATTTGATAATCACATCCTGCTCTTTTAAGAATATTTTTCCTATCCTAATTCTAAAATTGGATTACTTTCGAAAGATTCCAATAAACCCTTACCATTAATCAGTTCAAAACATCTATACAAAGCAGAAGCATTTTGCTGCCTCTTCTTCAAGTGTCTCAATAAAATAAAGGGAACAGTGTATTTTTTTTAACTAGTCACAGGTATTTATTATGTTCTCACATATGGAGTGATGTTCATTGAATCGTGTATCTAGCTCATGAGCCAAATAATTGGATATTAGCACATGGCCAGTCTCTGTGCACTGTAGCACTCAAGACACAGTCCGTGCCTGGAGTTTGCACTGATCTACACATATTAGTGTGGCCTTAAAAAAAGTCACCCTCCAGAGATCTTCAAGTAACTGGAAACTTTTTGGCTTGCATTTGGATAATATGTAAATATTATTACGTGGTGTGCAGGTGGAATTATTTTTTTTCTTTTTAAAGAAAGCAGAATAAAGAAGAAATCAGTCTTACAAGCTTGAAAGCCAATGGCCACTGAGGAAACAAAGTATAACAGCAATCCAGGTGTTCCCACAGTGCAGAATAAAATAAGATTTCTTTGCAACTCCTAATTTCTAACCAATTATTGAATGGTGGGTTTGAGATGCTCACTAATGAATGGCAAGAGGCATATTTACATGCATTATCATCTTACTATAAGCATTAATATGCAGTTTCCCATTCTTCCACTTACCTAATAGAAAGGAGACTGACAATTCTCAATGAGAAAGCCAGAACACAGAATACTACAGAACAGGAAAAGGCCATTCTGCCCACTATGTCTTTACCGAGCATGATGCTATACTAAGGCAAACTCATCTGCCTGCACATGGTTGATATCCCTCAATTCAGTTTATGTGTCCGTCTAAATTTCTCTTAAACATTGCCATCATCTCGACTTCTACCACCTCCCCTGATAGTGTGCTTCAGCCACCTACATCTCTCTGAGTAAAAAAACACATACCTCACATACCTCCTTTAAACTTTCCTCCTCTGATTTAAACCTATGCCTCCCAGTATTTGACACTTCCTTCCTGGGAAAGAGACTCCTACTATCCAAACTATCCAAGCCCCTCTTAATTTTATACACTTCTATCAGGTCATGACTCCGCCTCCAATGCTCTAGGGAAAACAATCCAGGTTTGGCCAACCTTTCCCTTTAGCTAAATACACTTCAAGCCAGGCAATGTCCTAATGAAGCTCTTTTGCACCTTCTCCAAAGTCTCCACTTCCTTCCTGTGATGTGGTGACATGAACTGCATACAATACTCTAAACATAACCAAACTGAAATCTTTGCAGCTGCAACATGACTCGTCAACTTTTATGCTCAGTGCCTCAACCAACAAAGACAAGCAGAAGTACGCGTTGTTTACCACCTTATTCAGTTGTGTTTGTCACTTTCAGGGAGCTATTGACTTGTGCCCCAAGATCCCTCTGTGTCTCAATGCTCCTAAAGGTCCTGCCATTTACTGTCTACTTTCCAGAGTGAGTACCTGATGAAATTAGTTTGCTGCTTGCTCCTCTGGACTGTTTTCTTGAACCTCAGTCACCAACATCTCAGAGCCACTCGTGGGCACTAACCCCCCACACCAGTGCCCCCACATGGGTGTTGGCATCAGACATGTACCAGTCTCACCATACATTTGTGGCCTATCTGTCATCCATTTACAATATGGCCCTACAACTTAGTGCTGCCTTTTTGGAGTACTCCAGCATCCATCCTGGAATGCTGCTGCCAGGCCCCTTTGGCAGTGCCACAACAGGTATTGATTGGAGCAGGGTGCATCTCAGGGCTCCTTACTTGTTCTCTTTGCACTCACTTCATGGTTATTGCACACTCACAGCATCTCGACCTGGCCTTGCACTGCCTTTTTATGCTTTGCCCTCTCAGCCAGAGCTTAAAGGCAAAATTCTAGGCAGCTGGTGAGGTTAGTCAGCAGTCCTCAGTCAAGGGGTGGTCACCTTACAGTACCACAGTGTGCTGTGCTGGTTGGTAGGCTCAGTTACCTGGTGAGCTGGTTTGCCATGCAGAGTGACACCACCAGCTTGGGTTCTATTCCTGCACTACCGTGAAGGATTCTCCTTCTCAACCTCTCCCCTCACCTGGGGGAGGTGAGGCATGGTGACCCTCAGGTTAAATTACCACCAGTTGCCTCTCTCTAATGAGAGAGCAGCCCTACGGTCTGATAAGGCTATGATGATTTTACCTTTACATTTAACTCACATCTGCTCCACATGGCAGTGCTTTAAATCATTGCTTCTGCAGCGAGCAGGCAGCCATGTCACACAGACTAATAGAGTAACCCTCAGTTAGGCCTCCTGATCCTGAGTTACAGACACTACCACTGCACCACAACAGCGCAAGATATTTTTAATCAACTTGTTTGGATATGCTATCACACACCTCTGGAGCAGATGGGACATCAATCTAGGCCTCTTGACTCAGAGGTAGGGACACTACCACTGCACCACAACAGCGCAAGATATTTTTAATCAACTTATTTGGATATGCTATCACACACCTCTGGAGCAGATGGGACATCAATCTAGGCCTCTTGACTCAGAGGTAGGGACACTACCACTGCACTACAAAAGCGGTTGAAAGTTAAATGATGATAACATGATTAGAATTGTACAGTTGAAACAGACCAATGGAAATGCTTTATCTTCAAGTGGTGATTACTGCCCAGTAACCTAGTTTCCTGGCTTTCTGATTAGTTAAATAAAAGGACTTTAAAATTGTGATATATGCCTAGTCTTTTGCCAAACCCAAAAGTCCTCTTTCTGAGTCCCTCCAGGTGTTTTTTTTGGTGAAATTCAGTAAAACAAAAACTTCCAACACAGCCCTGTTACTTGATTCTGATTTTCAAAATGGTACGGAGACAATCACAATAACATTTCAATTCCTAACATTTTGTAGAATTACTCAAAATCAGGAAAAAAAAAGTGTAAAATTACTCACTCTAAAAGCTACCTCAGTTTTTGACAAACTTGAAGAGAATGTAAAAAGGTAATTGCAGATATAGATTTGACATTATAACCTGTGCTTGAGTCATCAGTAGAGCTTGGTCATTAGAAATTGTGCCTTGAAGTCAGAATGTATTCAATTTCCAGAACCAGAATCTAGGCTGACACCTTAGTGATGGCTGATGTTCCACAGGGGCCATTTTCCAGACAAGTTAATGGGCAAAACTGAGGGGCCCTGACTTCCTGGTTTGTGAAAAACCCAAGACATTATTGAGAAAAGAGCAAAATCGCACTGTGTCCAACATTCTTTCTTCAACAAGCATTTATAAAAAACAGATGTAGCATTGACCAATTTTGTATAAATCAGATACCAACATGGATTCCTCGTGGGGGCTGCCTTCAGTTTGATGGATGAAGAGGAGACGGTGAAAGGCATGGAAGCATCTAGATTAGACAGCCTAGATTAGTCATGACTGAAGGAACCTTTTCTGTGCTTGCAGTTAGTATCACAGCCCAAGAGAAAGGGGTAGAAGAAAATGACGAACAGCCAAGAATACTAAATGAAACCTTTCTCCTGTGGATTGTGGTTATTCAGTAACCAGTTGGTCTCCCCAGCTGCCCCTACTTGTCTCTGCCAGCAGCAACTCCATGGACCCATTCCAAATTCTGAGGCCCTTCCAGCCACATCATCTCCCACCATGAGGTGCTGCCCTCAAATGGCTGTACAAGAATCATATTTCCCTTTCTCCCAGCAACAAGGAGCCAACAGTAATGAGTTTTCTGCTCTTTCCAATCCTGGCCTCTTAAACTCCTCCAAATCGAATCATTCCATCCATGGCAATGATGTGCTTAGCTGCCAGGGCTGTACTCAAATATAAACACTGCAGATGCTGGAGATCTCAAATAAAAAGAAAAATTAACAGTAAGTGCTGGTGGAACTCAACAGGTCTGGCACCTTCTATGGAGAGAGAAACAGAGTTAAAGCTTTACAGAAGCTTACCGATGTGCTGAGATTCTACAGGACTTGTCTTTACATAAGGGCTTTATGTTTGATCATTCCCTTCCTTGCCCCTCCCTCCGTGTTTCAAATGCTGCAGGGATCACACCATTAACCAAGCTTTTGTTTATCAGACCTAATATCTGCCTTTGTGGCTCTATATTATATTTAGTTTGATGATATTACTGCTAAAGGCATGGGGTGTTTCACTTGTTTAATGATGTCACTGGGGTTTTCCCACAGAGTGCAATGGGATAACCATACTGTAAATCGTTAACTGATAGACAACTGCATTTTCCAAATACATTCAGCTACAGAAAGATTCCACTGCAGAAGTTTTCTTGCAGCAATGACTCCAACTTTAAGGTGTTACTCAGACCTTTCACACTATACACATTTCTGACATTGCCCTGTCATTGCACACATCCCTAATGTTGCTGTGTATTACATTGATATGAAATAATTTGATATGACATTGACATCAATAATGCATTTCCAATCACCACATTCACTGTTGTTATGGTCTGTTTCAGATAGAATCTGGAATTTATTACCAGTTGGAACAAACACGAAGATTTATTTGAGCTCATTAAGTCATGTGCTGAAATCTGAAGGAGACTGGTGGCAATAAATCCCCTCAGCATCTTTCCCACATTCCACCCCCCCACACAACGGGTTTGGGGAGATTATTATCCTTCTGTCAGGTTGGAATCCAATTAAATTCCAAGGAGTAAAGACCCCTACCTGAGATTAGATGCTCTTTTGTTAAAAAGTCTGATACTATTCTTGATGGTAATCTTTGCATTTTACCAAAGTTTTTCTAAACATTACTTTCTGATCTTTCTCACTTCTTATAAAAATATGGATAATTTCCTATTGTGAATAAATGCATGCAATTGAGATGAAGACGGAAATATATACATACAAAACGATTCAAAGTGGGATGTTTTGGTAAGATATTAACAGTGTGACAAAGTTATTCTGCAGGATCTTTCTCCTGATGTTCCACTTGATCTGGGATGGATTGATTCCAACAGGTGATTCCCTGTTCCATTGTAGCCTTTTCTGAGGAAATTGAACTAAGTTTAAGTGAGAGGCAAACTAGCAAGGTCATTGCTTCAGAAAAGTGGACACTGGTTGGACATGGGATAAGGATGAGACTGGATTTGACTACGTAGCTATCCACAGTTGATTGGATACCAATTTGCTCTGTTTTGGTTGCAGAGGGAAAATCAAGTGCATAAAGCAGTTAAAGTTGGAAATAAATGTACTGGTCATATACTGGAGCTCCATTTTGAGATATAGAAGTTTCATAAGTCACAGTGACATGAAGAATATAGTTTAAATATAAAGCACTGTCTCCACCTGCAGCACCCTCAGAGCAAAGCGGAGAAAGTGAGAAAAATGCAAAATATTCCTCTGGTCTAATAATTTAAAATGAAATACACTTGGTGCATCTGGTGCCCCTCTGAACTCAAGCCATTTTAATTTCTTTAAAACATGCTCAATCTTGAATTCTTGTAAATCCTGGAATCCGTGGGCGATCATACATCTGGCCCTCAGGGAAAAAGCTTGGTCTCAGCTTAGACAATGATTGCTGGCCTTTTAGATCAGGATTAAAAATAAATAAATATATTCAGGAACATTGGTATATGGTGAAATCTTTAACAAAGGCACAGTGAGTTGATGAAAGGAATCAGGACTTTAGCTGATGCAGCAGGCTTGTACAGCGGTTACACTAAATTTAATCATTGTATGAATATTACAAACAGGGCAGCAAAATGCTTTACAGGAGCGTCCTGCCATGATTGAAACATTTTTTTACACAATCACCATGGACATTTATCACAACAGCATTTATTATAGTATTTTAATCAAAGGTCTTTGCTTTGTCTTTTGCACAAGTGTTGGATTTCCCAAATTTAAAATGGTGCTGATTATTCATGTGCAGGTTTGTCTTATTAATATATAAAATAATATTGCTTTCTTCCTATGACTTTGCGAAGTTTCCTGTCAAAAATAAATAGACTGCCCTGTTATTATGAAAGAGTCCTATGTTTCTCCTCATTTGGCTGTACTAATGAATACTTTATTTTGTAGCCTAGAATTGCTGAACCAACATTCATTCCTGAAAGCTTTGCTCTTTCTGAAGAATAAACTTCACAATCTTACTGACATGAGTGATGATCGGACAGCTTCATGGTGTGAATAGGATGAAGATATTTCGGAGCTCAATTCTTCATGAAGATTGAATTGCACTGTGTGAACTCAGTAACTTTCATTTGGCCATGCAGGCATGGTGTTTTAAAATGTGTTTTGTCTGGTTTGAAAATAGCTAATCATTCTTTCTAGCCCAAGGTTATATTTTTGATGGGAAAAAATAACTTGTAAGGGCTAGAGATTGTCAGCCCCTTTTTTGAGGTGGGTAGCTGTGATTTGTGACCTGTTCAGTTCAAGGTAGACAAAGCACAAAACTAGTTTTCTCACTTCATCTGAATGATTGTTCACTTTCCCAAATAACTCCGATAGTGCTCGGAGATAGCAAGAACTGCTGATGCTGGGGTCAGAGACAACACTGGAGCTGGAGGAACACAGCAGGCCAGGCAGCTTCAGAGGAGCAGGAAAGTTGACTTTTCAGGTTGGGACACTTCTTCAGTCCTTTAACTCCAATACTGCTGTCTACTTCTCCAACTTGCCTTCGGCCTCAGCAGGGATGGAGGGAGGCAGTAGAGTTGTTTACAGAACCACACATGATGCATCTAATCTGCTGCTCTCATTGTATCTGTGCGTAGTGCGGCACTCTCCAATACTGTTGCAGAGAACAATATAACAATGGAGATGATGGAGTAAATTGATAGTGGCAGATTTCATGCTGGAAGTATTGATGGTTTGGTGGGCAGCAGGAGAGAAATCATTCAGAGATAGCAAGAACTGCCGATGCTGGAGTCAGCGATAATACAGTGTGGAGCTGGAGGAACACAGCAGGCCAGGCAGCATCAGAGGAACAGGGACCCTTCCTCAGAAATGTGGAAGGTGAAGGGAGCTAGGAAATAAATAGAGGGAGGAGGGGGGTGGCTGGGGAAGGTAGGTGGGATGGTGATAGGTGAGTGCAGGTAGGGAGTGGTGGGGATTGGTCAGTGGGATGAGTGGGATGGATAGAAGGGGAGAGAAGATGGACATGTTTCTAAGGAATGGGGTGAGGTAAATCAGTGAGCCCTCCAAAACCAGCCTCAGAAAGAGGGAGAACATTGGCAAGTAAACAAATCCCAGAGTCTGGGTATGAGGATCAGCCATCAGTGTCACAAGGACACCACACAACCCGGGCTCCTGACATGATATCAGCTGCTGAGTTGTCTATTCAAATTGGTGCAGGAGATCCACCTGACTAATAGTAACACAATGGCTGCCATGCAGGCACAGCCCAGTCCCAATTGGCGACTGCTAGAGGCAGCGCTGCAGAAACCAGTTTGTAACTCAATAGAAACAAAAAAATACGCTAAGGAAACCCCCCAACAGGTCTGGTAGCATCTGGCCAGAGAGAAACAGAAACAAAGTTGCTGGAAAAGCTCAGCAGGTCCGGCAGCATCTGTGAAGGAAAAAACGGAGTTAACAGTTCTGAGGAAGGGTCACCGGACCTGAAACATTAATTCTGTTTGTTCCTTCACAGATGCTGCTGCACCTGCTGAGCTTTTCCAGCAACTTCTGCTTTTGTTCCTGATTTACAGCATCCACAGTTCTTTCAGTTTTTATCAGAGAGAAATGGAGTTATGACTTTTTTTCATAACTCCAGTCTGAGTCATTGACCTCAAGATGTTAACTCTGTTTCTCTCTGATGGAAGTTGCTAGACCTGCTGCGTTTCTCCAGCAGTTTCTGTTTTTATTTCAGATCTCCAACATATGAAACAGTTTGCTTGTTATCACTGAATATGTTGACTTCAAAGTCATTTCTTTTATATTTTATTCTCAGGTCACAGATGGGTTTTCATTTGTTACAGGGAGGGGAAATGACATAATAGAGAGGAAAACATAAAGTAGGAAGGGCAGTGACACCTTAATAACATGAAAAATATCAAATGCAAAACTTCATTCCATAAGCATACATTTTAATGAACTACACTGCAGGGAGAGAGGGCTTTAGCCTCGTGTGATATTGATTTTGCAGTGTGCAGTGTTTAAGGAGCTAATCCTGGTTAAAATCAGAATTGCAAATCAGAGGGAAAATCGCAAAGTTAGTTTCCACCTCACGAATCTACTGAATAAAACATGTTGAAGAATTTTGAACAATAACGAGGCACCACTTGCAACACGCGCGCTGAGATATATTACTGATCATTAGTTTTTTTGAGTTGTAAATCTGGAATGTTTTGCTTGGTTGAGTCCAATGTTATATAATACATGTGGTCTGCAGTAATGAAGAAAACTAGCAGGAATATTTCATTCTAAGGAAACCACAGATCACAAGGGGTTACAAGTATCAGGAATAAATGTTTTAAAGTATTAAATGCTTTCTCCTTTCCATTTCAAATGTATATGGTTTAAATAACTGTCCTGAGATCACTGAGATGGATTAAAGTATTCACTTTGTGACATTAAGAATCAACTAGCTCAACCTTCAAACTCCAGATTCTGAAAGAAACTGAGCACTCACAGTTCTCCTCTAGATATTTAAAAATGCCTAGTGGGTTATTGTGTGGTTCATTTATGAATTTGGTTGGCAGCTGCACAGTTTATTTTATGTGAAGATAAACCCCTAAAATAAGACAAAATGCAATTATATAGCATTTTGAGGTTGTAGACCTGCTCGCCGAGCCGGTGTATTTAGTTGCAAACATTTTGTCACCGTGCTCGGTTACATCGTCAGTGTGCGTCCGGTGAAGCGTTGGTGTTCTGTCCTGATTGTTATTTATAACAGCAAACCGAGGCATATAATTAACAAGCAGGACAGAACACTGACACATTGCCAGAGGCACATTGACAATGTTACCTAGCAGGGTGACAAAATGTTTGCAACTAAACACACCAGCTCTGCGAGCAAATCTACAACCTGGTCATAATGGTGCTTGATGCAGCATTGCTGACCTGCTGATGTGTTTAGAGATAACTAACAGCTTGACTGTTTCTGATATCATGATGTGGAGGTGCTAGTGTTGGACTGGGGTGGACAAGGTCAGAAAGCACACAACACCAGGTTATAGTCCAACAGGTTCATTTCATGTGGTTTCTGGTATCAGGTACAGTATTATCCCCATGATGCATAAACAATAGCTAATGAGATTATTCAATTGACACAAATGTACAAATTACATTTGATATATGCGAGAATGTTAACTACATTTAGATATAAAATCTTTGCCCAAAAGTTTAGAATAATTGGTCATTGTCTGTAATAACAAATTATGATTTATTATTCACCAAACATGTTGGAAAGCAGAAGAATTTATTTTATTTACAACTTATCTTATTCCACAGGTGAGCACTCAAACAAGATTGGTTGCCCAACTTTGAATAAAAAATTCCTTCTTTTCTACAGAGTTATTTCAGTTCAAGTATTGAAGAAAACCAACATGGAAGTTGAATGTGAAGTCAATGTGATTTTTGTAATTCATCCAAATTAACTTAAATTGCTTTAAACTAAAACTGACTTGAAAGGTTGCCTTCAATGTTGTTTCACATTGTTTCCTGAAGCAGAAATTTTGTTGCAACCAACATTTTTTAGTTGTCCAGTACCAAAATTAAATTATAAAATCAGTTCTAAAAAACATCTAAATTCAAAAGGTTGAACAGCCATTATTAACGAGTTGACTATCGATGATGTGGAGGAGTTTTTATATTGTTAGCTCTTGTTCTTCTGCTTCACCCTCCAGGAATGTAATGGGCAAGACGTGTTCAGATAGTCAGTGACAATATACATCAAGTTTGATAACTTTTCACCTTCCCTACAGTCAGGAGGGCCACCCTTCAGACAATGGTAAAATTTGGTACAGATTTCTATTCTGATTTAATATATTAACTTTGGCAGCACTGTCTCTCTAACATAAGTCGTGTCGGCAGCTACCTGAGTGTCAGAGATAACACAGTGTGGAGCTGGATGAACACAGCAAGCCAGGCAGCATCAGAGGAGCAGGAAAGTTGGCTTTTCGGGTTGGGACCCTTCTTCAAAAATCTGGATTTCTGTACAAGGGTCCTGACCCAAAATGTCAACTTTCCTTCTCCCCTGATGCTGCCTGGCCTGCTGTGTTCCTCCAGCTCCACACTGTGTTATCTCTGACCCCAGCGTCGGCAGTTCCTACTATCTATACCTGAGTGCCAGCACTAGAATTCTTTGTCTCTGTATTTAAACCATGACAGTGGATCATGGCACAATAACGATGTGTATGAAAGTGAACTGCTCAGTAAGTAAAGCAGCTAGAACCTACCTTAACCCTATTAAATGTCTCTATTAACCCTCTACCTGCCAATTCTCACTGTCTTTACTGCTCCCAACAAATCAAGTTCAAAATCCTTGACTTGGTGATCTCAGCACAGTCTGGGAATCACAGCCAAAGCATGGAACTCCATACATCTACATTACAGATCACCTTTTGAACCTTTATTTGACTTTATTGACAGCTCTACCTCACTTCAGTGTTATAATCATCATTTAGAATCCATTTTTAAGCATTTAATGAAAGGTCCCAGGCATGAATTGTTAATTCTCTCTCTTCAAAGGCTATCAACTCTATAAATATGCTGATGGGACTAAGAGACAATTCATAGCATAAAAATGATATTTGAATTCTGAAATAAAAATTTAAAGCTTCCAGCAGTAATTATGGCCATTGTCACCTCTTTCAACAAAATTACACTGTATTCAGTAAGTAATTCCTTCATCACAAATATAATTTTAGTATTTAATGCTGCTAAGATAGAATAACCACTTACGATGCATATACTAGGATTAAATGCAATAACTATGAAGTCTTCATCCAGATTAGAAGATATTAAACCAGACATTAAACATGGGTTAGACAGAATCCAAGCATTGCCTTTCTCAGTCAGAGTTTTATTTCAACTCACAAAACTGCAACCACACTGATGTCAGGTTCCCCAGTTATCCACCCAGTCAAGTGCTCACACAACTATCCCGGAACATATAGAACATAGAACAGTACAGCAATGTACCGGCCCTTCAGCCCACGATGTTGTGCCAACGTATCATCCTACTCTAAGATCAAACTACCCTGCATACCCTACATTTGCCCATCCAAGAGTCGCTTAAATGTCCCTAATGTATCTGATTCCACTACCACTGCCAGCAGCGCATTTCACACACCCACCACTTTCTGTGTAAAGAACCTCCCTTTGACATCTCCCCTATACCATCCTCCAATCACCTTAAAATGATGCCCCTCATAATAGTCATTTCCACCCTGGGAAAAAAGTCTCTAGCTATCCATTCTATCTATGCCTCTTATCATCTTGTAAACCTCTATCAAGTCACCTCTCATCCTTCTTCGCTCCAATGAAAAAAGCTCTAGCTCCCTCAACCTTTCCTCATAAGACCTGCCCTCCGGTCCAGGCAGCATCCTAGTAAATTTCCTCTGCACTCTCTCTAAAGCTTCCACATCTTTCCTGTAATGAGGCGACCAGAACTAAACACAATATTCCAAGTGTGGTCTAACCAGAGTTTTACAGAGCTGCAGCATAACCTCATTGCACTTAAACTCAATTCCCCTGCCGATGAAAGACAACACACCATATGCCTTCTTTACAACCCTATCAATTTGGGTAGCGATCTTGAGGGATCTATGGACATGGACCCCAAGATCCCTTTGTTCCTCCACACTGCCAAGAATTCTGTCATTAACCCTGTGTTCTGCATTCAAATCCGATCTTCCAAAATGAATCACTTTGCACTTTTAATCATCCTCATCTGTTCCCTCAATCCATTTCGTCTCAGCAATCCCTGCCAGATTCTGTTCAAAGATAACAGATAAAATCCTGTGCGTAATTCAGACCCTGGTCAGTATCAGTCTGTCCAAAATATTGGTTGGAAAGACAGCAGCATTACTCTGGATCAGTAAAGGTGGTCTTCTGAGGGGAGGTTAAAATACAGTATTTAAGATGATGAAAGGGAATTTCAGGAAATAGTTGTGTAATTGGTATAGAGACATCTGACGTGATGCTGGATAAACAACTGATGGGGTCAGGAAAATAAGGTTCTAAGTTGATAATATTTAGATGGGGAAAGGTAGGAGGAAGCTCAAACAAGTGGAACCCAAACACTGGAATGGGCTAGATTGGTTAAATTCTACCCATTAACTCCGGTTCTCTCTTACCAGATGCTAGTGCACTTGTCCACAAGGTTCAGGATTTATTTCAGATTCTCAGAATCAACAGTGGGAACAGATGGCCACTGTGGTCAAAGTAAACCCCAAGGACATGGATGCGGATTAGGAAGAAGCTAAAGACCTCACATGAATGGTCAAGGTCAGGGACTGCATCTTCAAAAGTCATATCCTTCCATCCTCACTCTATCAGACTCCAAATACTCATCAACCAGAGTCACCCATCAGCATTTACAACATCCATGGCTTGGAGGAAGTGGTCTGACCAGAATCCCCAAAAGTCCAAACCAATATCTTCTTCATCTACAGCAGCACATTGTATTACTTTAACCAACTCTGCAAATTACCAATCACTATCACAAACTCAAACAGACCCAGTCAAAATGAATTAGCAACCAAGCCACAAGATGCTGGTGATCCCTTTAAAAAGAGCTGAAAGGATAACCTTTCCAGCTGCTGAATGCATCTTCAGCTCTATGTTTAACAGAGGATCTCAGCCGTAGAGGCAGCATTCACATCAAATTTACCCGCTGACTGACAGAATGATTTGCTGCAGAAGTGTTACTGGACTCAAAACATTAACTCTGCTTTCTCTCTACAGATGTTGGCATACCTGCTGAGATTTTCCAGCAAATTCTGTTTTTGTTTGTTTCAGAATGATTTGCTGACTCTATACCTTCATCTGTACAGTCCTAATACCCACATTATTGACCTCTGCAAAGTGGTATCTGGTAGAGACCATATCACAAGAGTGAATGCTAGCGCGAGTGCATTTTGGTTTCAAAATGGCATCATTACTGCAGAACCACCGGTGCTTTAGAGATGAATTTTGCAGCTGTCAGCGTCTTTTTTTCAGAAAATATAAGCAATTGCAAGAAGTCCAATTGCATCTTTTGCGCTACAGATCATGACAAAGAATTATCAATAAGGTAGTAAAAAAGACCATGAGGCTTGGTTCAATGAAAAGGCCAAAGCATTGAATCATTCCGCACGAGGCTATTTAGACGTTGCATTATTTCTGCACTGGGGCTGCTTTCTTTTAT
This sequence comes from Ginglymostoma cirratum, assembly GCA_024137785.1. Lineage (NCBI taxonomy): Eukaryota > Metazoa > Chordata > Chondrichthyes > Orectolobiformes > Ginglymostomatidae > Ginglymostoma > Ginglymostoma cirratum. The sequence continues at coordinate 811,318 of JAHRHZ010000046.1, forward strand.
CAAGCCAGAGTGAAATCTCAGATCAAAACAAAAACTTCCTCATAAACTGTTTCTTTGACGAACTGAGCAACTAGCTGTTCTATAGAACCGACGATTATGATAAATTCTAATCTGTATACCATCTGCTGGGAAACATTAGGTTGAATAAAGTGAATGCTGCACCTTAGTCGTAGTCAAATCAATCAGAGAAAAATATTATCCATAAGTCCAACTGAACTGATCAGATGACAGCAAACATGAAAAGAGGGAAAATGGAGATGATGAAGTTAACAAATGTAGCTCTTCAAGGATGGATGAAAACTACACCATGATGACTTGTGCATGAATCTGCGGGAACCTGAGGACATAATCTTGCACAGATGGCATTTTAATAAGAAAAATTACATGTGCGACTGGATCAATTTGTGAATTGGTGGCGTCAGTCCAAATGCAGTTTTCATTCCAACAAAAGCATTCATTTTTATTTTTTCCTGCATTTCTGCAGAAAAGTACATTGCCTCACCCTCAGCACAGGGAGAGATCAGAGCAGCAAAGGATAAAAATACATGACAGTGTCACAATGGATGGATTCCAGATCAACTCTTGAACTTAGAATGACAAAAGGTAATTCAATCTCCGGATCCAACGCATCATCCTCCGACACTTCCGCCATCTGCAATCTGACCCCACCACCAAAGACATTTTTCCCTCCCCACCCTTATCTGCTTTCCGGAGGGACCACTCCCTCCGCAACTTCCTTGTCCGCTCCACACTCCCCTCCAGCCCCACCACACCCAACACTTTTCCTTGTAACCGCAGGAAGTGCTACACCTGCCCCCACACCTCCTCCCTCACCCCAATCCCAGGCCCCAAGAAGACTTTCCACATCAGGCAGATGTTCACCTGCACATCTGTCAATGTGGTATACTGCATCCGCTGTACCCGTTGTGGCTTCCTCTACATCGGGGAAACCAAGCGGAGGCTTGGGGACCGCTTTGCAGAACACCTGCGCTCAGTTCGTAACAAACAACTGCACCTCCCAGTCGCGAACCATTTCAACTCCCCCTCCCATTCCTCAGATGACATGTCCATCCTGGGCCTCCTGCAGTGCCACAGTGATGCCACCCGAAGGCTGCAGGAACAGCAAATCATATTCAGCCTGGGAACCCTGCAGCCCAATGGCATCAATGTGGATTTCACAAGCTTCAAAATCTCCCCTCCCCCAACTGCATCCCAAAACCAGCCCAGCTCATCCCCACCCCCCTGCCCACACTCACCTTTACTGGCTCCATCCCCGCCTCTTTGACTTGTCTGCCTCCTCTCCACCTATCCTCTCCTCTATCCATCTTCTATCCGCCTCCCCCTCTCTCCCTATTTATTTCAGAACCCTCTTCCCCTCCCCCATTTCTGATGAAGGGTCTAGGCCCAAAACGTCAAGCTTTCCTGCTCCTACGATGCTGCTTGGCCGGCTGTGTTTGTCCAGCTCCACACCTTGCTGTCTCGGATTCTCCAGCATCTGCAGTACCTATTATCTCTGAGGTAATTAAATTGAGTGTTTTTTAAACAGAAAAGTCCCATCATTCCTGTACAGAGGGATAAGATTACTCCAGAACTAAACTAACCAACTTGTAACCATGTGAACCATCTGACACCATGTTAACTAACCTATCTAACTTGTTACCATACAAATTAACCTAACACCATGTTAACTAACCTACCCAACCTGTTACCATGCTAACAAATCTGTCACATGTTCATGTGCATGTTCAACAAGTAACTGTTTTCCATATCTGCATAGAAATTAACAGCATTTTTTTGAAATAACAAACATCAGGTTTCTATCTGAAAGAATGACTTTTACAAATGACTAAAAATACATGATTGACTAATCCTTATTTTCTTTCTGTAGGAAATGTATACTTTGCAGAAATAAATGTTCATGTTTTATCCTCATCAGCTATGACACTCATCACAAAATTACAGTCTCTTTTAAAGAGAGTCCCCAGACACTTGCATTCCCGATGTTTTCACACCCCTGTTTTACTGAGTAATGATTCAGAGAAATCATTTCCATGCACTTCCCCAAGTTTTTGGAAAGTTTCCTAAATCCATTCCATTATAGCCTGTCCCAGTGATTCTCCCCTCTGACCATGCCAGGAGGCATCCGTAGGCTGTTGTAAGATGCACCTTTTCGATTCGAAACCACCCCACCCTATCCCACATCTGAGTGGTAGCTCACAAAGTCAATCAGCCGCTGCTCTCTGCTGGCTACATAAAACTGCCTCTAACAGGGAAACCTCTAACCTGATGTCAAAATAACAGTGAACAAGCCATTCAGCTCACCAAGCTTGTGCTGATCTGTGAT
>JAHRHZ010000046.1:818661-830060 GCA_024137785.1 Ginglymostoma cirratum
CACACACACACTCTCACATACACACACACTCACTCACACGCATACACACACACACACTCACACACATACACACACACTCACACACACACACTCTCACACACACATACACACACACACACCTCTCTCTCACACACACACACTCACACTCACACACATGCACACACACTCACACTCACACACACTCACACTCACACACATGCACACACACTCACACTCACACACTCACACTCACTCACACACTCTCACACACTCACACTCACTCATACACACATACACTCACACTCACACACACACATGCACACACACACATACACACACCTCTCTCTCACACACACACATACACACACACACATACACACACTCACACACACACACTCTCACATACACACACACTCACTCACACGCATACACACACACACACTCACACACAAGAAGAAGTTACTATTCAACAATTAATCCAATGTTTTTCTCTCTTTTCAGCCTAAAAGTTTTTGTTTGAAATACAGGCTCACATGTGCATTCCTGTGTCTGGCTGAATTGTTTCTCTGAACCATTTGCAGACAGATCTTTCACTCCAATACATGAAACCTCAGAAAGATATACATCAAACAGGTGATACAGATCCGAATGAGTGGTTTCAGTCATTTTGATAATGTGGTAATTTCAGCTCAGACTGGGTCTTATTTATTGTTTCAGAGATAGTAGGAACTGCAGATGCTGGAGAATCTGAGATAACAAAGTGTAGAGCTGGATGAACACAGCAGGCCAAGCAGCATCAGAGGAGCAGGAAAGCTGACATTTTGGGCCTAGACCCTTCTTCAGAAGGGTCATCCAGCTGTGTTCATCCAGCTCTACACTTTGTTATCTTAGGTCTTATTTATGATGGTTTCATCAACTTAGCTTGACCTTTGGTCAGGTAATCACAGCAGCTTTCTTAAGTTTCTGGTTTTCTTTCACTTCTTATGTCTATTTTAGTCTGTGCAAGATCTCAGGTATTAAAACCTGATGATGGAAGTTGAAAATTTATTGTCCATTTTTACCATTATGATTGAAGCAATCTGGAGACATAGCACTTGGGACCTGAAGAACCGATATCTTTGAAAGCAAGAGCTCAAATGGGCGGGAATGCCAGAGAGTGGTGGTGAAATCATTAAATGCGATAATGATTTTAACATGATCAGTGTTCTTTAATTTCATTGTTATTTATTGCAACTGTCAGGTCTAGTTTCAAACCGAGTGGTTATTTATGATTACCTTTTTAAAGAACGTAAATGGTGTGATCGTCAAATAAAATCAGCGGACAATCTGTCTTCCTCAAAATTGCTTTGTGGGAAGGTCACCTTGGGGTCACATGTTTATCATGTTACACAGGTTCATGCTGCCATAATAAATGCCTCTTGTCTCATTGACATTTAATGAAGGTTTTAAGAATGATATCCCTTCGCTACAGTGAACATGTTTCATACATTCTCATCCATTATAAAATTTATCTGAATTGCATTGTATTTAAACAAAGAATATTGCATTCTAGCAAAGTCAAATCTTGGTAAACCATAATATTATGAAATATTCAAACATACAATTCTCAAAATTGTGTGGTAAGTGTCTACAGATGTAATTTTATAATCAATACTTACAGCAATATTTAAACTTCACCAACAAATGAACAAAAGAATATGAAACAGCTCCTTCATAAACTCGGTTATAGTTTTTCTCAATAAGTGCTCCTGTTCTGAGGTAGACTAGAGAAAACAGTTCTGAGCAGGACAATGACATTAACCTCAAACATTCTGTTTTAAACAAGGGAAAGTTCTAGCAGAAACCTTCAGTGGGTCTCCTTTATATATCTCTCCATTTCTTCCTTTTCTGCTCACGTTCCTGAATAAAGCCTCCATTGACTAACTTGAGTTTTCCTGTAAAACTTGCAATGGGATTTGATGATGAAATCTAACTGTTGCTGTCTGGCAAGGGCAGACCCTAGGACTGCTCTGTCTTCCCACCATTGAACTTGACATTGGGGGTGCAATCACGGCAGTCAGCATGGTATTGTCATTTCCCTCTGTCTGTACCCTGGTAGTGTGGGCTAAAGCTAATGAAAATCACCCACATCCTATTCTTTAATCTCTTAAAATCAATCATCACATATTGGTTGAGTTGCCATATGGTGCTGTTGTTTTCTTCAGTAGAGTAACTTCTAACTGCGAGTAACATCTCATTGCTAGTATGCCACTGGCTATTTATAACTAAATTACACTGGATTTGTCTTAAATATACTGTTTGGAATTGTCAGACACTCAAGGCAGTATGCAATTCTGATACAGTCAGAAACAGCTCAGGTTATTTCAAATAACCCTGACCTCCCACTGTGAGTGCATTGTTGGCTGTAATCACAAGCCCACAAGCTACCAGTGATAGTTAGGGAAGTTAGCACGCTGGAAATAAAGAAGCAACCTATCTTAACTTTCAAACAAGAAAAAAAAACACCCTATTCAGACAAGTATGGTATTAAACTGGGGGAGTATCTGCTGGATATGGAAGTAACTTCTGTTGAAAACATTTTTTTTCAATTATTTCACGGTCTATTCGTGTTGCTTGCAATTAGGCTGTCATTTCTTCACCATTCCAGATCAACCCTGAACTGAATGGCTTGCCGGGCCATTTCAGAAGCAGATAAAAGTCAACACCCGTGACAGTGGGTCTGGAGTAACATGTAGGTCCGACCAGGTAAGGATGGTAGATTTTCTTCTCTAAAAGACATTAGTGAATCCAATGGGTTTTTGTGACAATCATCGACCCTGAAATAGAGTTGCATGGAAAGTGAAACAATCCTTGAAACAGAATGAGATCTCACCAATAAAGGAACTAAAAATAATATTCAGTTTTCCTGTTCTCACTGTTTTGTCTATCAATGGCTAAAATCCAGCAATAGCAAAATGTGAAAACTTTTGCAAAATACCTTTGCCGATTTGTGTATTATCATTAATTTCTTGTTCTGTTCTAAAAAGGAGTATGCATTAAGCCTAAAATCTGGAACTGGAAATAGACAATCAGAAAAGATTCAAAATGAAGCTGAAATGTGTTTGAAGCATCATCTGTGCTAGACATGCCTTGAAAAGGTTCCTTAATATTGATGTCAAGCACATTTAATCATCTGCAGTTTAATGTGATTGGAACCTGGGAAGAAATGCCTCATTTCAGAACATCAGATAAACAGGAGGTGACTCCCTTAATCCTTTTAATAATCTCATGTTGATAATGGAGCTACTGACCTTTCAGTTTCAGAGAACTAGACATAAATGAAGCAGCTGTTACAAATGTTTACTCACGGTTGTCATAGAAATGGTTAATAATGAACCTAATTTGAAGAATTTGGCTGTTGACAAAACACATTAAAAAGGAACAAACAGTATGGTCCGAGATAGTAAGAACTGCTGATGCTGGAGTCTGAGATAACACAGTGTGGAGGTGGATGAACACAGCAGGTCAGGCAGCATCAGAGGAACAGGAAAGCTAATGTTTCGGGTCGGAACCCTTCTTCAGAAAGTGTCAGTATGTGTTAACAAAGAGCCAAGGGCTGAGTGATTCTACCCTAAAGAAGATTCTCGCACAGCAAATCCGGTATTATTTTGCAGTGACAAAACATTTTTAGACAATTTAATAGGAGGTTGCAGATAAAAAGAAACACTGGCGTGCTGAGGAATCAAACAATTTCACATTCAGCTGAGAATGCTATTACGCATGACACATTTACTCACACACTCAATATCGATTATTATCCCTCCATTAACCAAGAGCACAGTATTTTGTAAAGAAAATGGCTTGTACCCAGCACCAAATGTAAAGACACAAGTGAAAGCCTTTTACTTCTGATGAAGTTCATTGCAGCTTCTATGATTCCATCCCAGCAAATTTCATGCTTGAATTAATGACAAGTGGGTTTATTTTAAATCCAGAAACGCTCATACACAGACCTGAGCCATTCTTTTGTCCCTCTCCAAATTGCCTGTGGTATGACAAGTATGGGTGACAATCAGAACAACCTGATCAAAGGGATTCAGTTTCTATTCAGGCTAGTTCACTTTCTTCAGAGGGTTGTGATAATGTTATGGAATTAAGGCTCACATAGGAATTTGCCCATTCATTATAAAGTTGCAAGAATTAAGGCATCTTCAAATGGAATCTCAAATTGAAATGTGGTAAACATTTCTAATCTTGACTCCTTGATAAGGCAGTCCAGTAATTTTGTCACATAATAACATTTGTTTCTCTACACAATTGGTTAAACTTAGAAGGGATTTTAAAAGTGTCAGTTTTGGAAATACACAATATAAGTCAATTGTCCAAAGGACATAAAGCTACGAACCATTCTGAGGCGAATTTTGGTTACCTGAATAAACTGTCAAAAGTAAACTTTGATTCATCAGCTTGAGATAAATAGATTCCCTTACAAGGGTAACGCCCTCTCCACAACTACCCTGTCAAGTCCTCTCAGAATCTTCTGTGTTTTATCAAGGTTGCCTCTCCTTCTTCTAAACTCCAATGACCACTCACCCAAACTACCCAATCCCTCCGCACAAACCAATCCCTCATACCCAGTATTAGCCAAGTGAACCTTCTGTGAACTGTCTCCAATGCCAGTATATCTTTCCTTAGACAAGGGACCCAAACTGTTCACAGTATTCCAGCTGTGGACTGACTGCCTTGTATAGATTTAGAAAAAAAACTTTCTATTTTTACACTCCATAACCTTTGAAATAAACATCGAAATTCCATTTGCCTTCCCTATTAGCCGCTGAACTTGGATGCTCGCTTGTTGTGATTCATGGGCGGAAAATCGCAAATCCCTCTGCTCTGTAGCTTTCTGCAGTTTTTCTCTGTATAAATAATATTCAACTCCTCTAATTTTCCTACCAAAGTGCATAATCTTACATCTTCCCACATTATATTCCATATGTCAAATTTTTCCTCACTTGCTTAACCTGCCTATATTCCTTCTGCAGACTATCATCTTCACTAGTTGTATCATCCATAAATTTGGCAATAGTGCCTTCAGTTTACTCATGCAAGACATTAATTTACTGTAGATAGTGCACACTGCTGCTACAGAGTGAGGTGGTGAACATTTGTGGATGTGGCATCAGTCAAGCGGGCTGCTTTGTTCTGGATGTTGTCAAGCTTCTTGAGTGTTGTTGGGGCTGCACCCAGCCAGGCAAGTGGGGAATATTCCATCACACTCCTTACTTGTGCTTTGTAGACGGGGGACAGACTTTTGGAGTCTGGAGGTGAGTTACTTGCTGCAATATTCCTAACCTCTGCGCTGCTCTGAGAGTCAATGGTGAATGGTAACCCCCAGGATGTTAATAGTGGGAGACTCTGCGATGATAATGTCATTGAATGTCAAGGGGCAGTGGTTAGATTCGCTTTTATTGGAGCTGGTCATTGCCGGGCATTTGTGTCGTGCAAATGTTACTTTCCATTTGTCAGCGCAAACCTGGATGTTTTCCAGTCCTTGTTGCATTTGAGCACGGACTGTTTCAGTATCTGAGGAATCACTAATGCTGCTAAACATAATGTAATCATCACTGAACAACGCCACTTCTGACCCTATGATGGAGGTAAGGTCATCGATGAAGCAGCTGAAGATGTTGGGCCTAGGACACTATCCTGAGGAACCTACATGCCAGGTATGACTACAACCAGCAGAGTTTGCCCCCAGAATCTCATTGATTCCTGTTTTGCCAGGGCTCCATGATGTCGTACTTGGTCTAATGCAGCCTTAATGTTGAGGGCTATCACTCTCATCTCACCTCTGGAATTCAGCTCTTTTGCCTGTGTTTGAACCAAACAGGTAATGAGGTCAGGAGCTGAGTGGCCATGATGGATACCAAACCACAAGGAGAGGATAAAAGAGAATAACTACCTCCCCTCAGAATGAAAATTAAGAGGTCCTCATCATCTTGCTGAAAATTATGAGTGACTTGACTTTGTCTGATTAATATTCACTCCACTGTATATCTACTGGCTGACTCGCTACATAAGTGGTCCAGGGCTCATATTCTGCTGTTGTTGTGTGAATATTTAGCATGTACCAGTCTACAAAAGAGATAGGACGAGGGGATTCAGATGTTTTAAAGTAATTCTTTATTTCCATGACATTAATGATGTGCATTTGAGCTGAACACCAGCTCTCAGCTTTTGGTTCTTCTTCAGGGTCAGATGTCATCATGACATCACCATTGACATCACTTCAACAACGCCATGGAGTTAACCCTTTACTCTACACATGTCATTGAGACAGGAAGATACAAGAATGATGCAATGAGTGTAAATTATTCAACATAATCAGTCATAGCAGAATCAGAGAATTTGAGCGCACAATTAGCAATGTGTAAGATAAACAATAAGGTTATATAACCCTTGATTTTCTCAAACAAACTCCACGACAAAATGACAAATGTTTGAATAAACTCTTCTACAAACTAAACTCAGAAATATGTTATTAACACATTCATTATGCTCTACCTGAAAGCTGGTCGCGGCTTTACTGTCAGCTGCTGCTTCATTCTGAACCTTAATTTTGGTAGTTTTTGTCAGGATAGGTTTGATCATTGTTTTTCATATTTAGGAGCAGGGAGGGTCTCAAGTCAACATCAGGCAGACTGTGAATTGAAGCTGTGCTGTCAACATTGTTCGGAACCACACACTTTCTATCAAAGTGAATCAATGCTGCATTTTATATATACACTGTATCATATATAAGTAAGTATACTGCTCCTGTGACCATGAAAGTGTCATCTATAAAAGTGTGATACACCTGAGTGAACATCTATGAATGGTAAGTTTAGATTGACAGCTTGGTGTTTTACAGAATTATCTGCACATGTTAAAAAGAAAATGCAGAGCTGAGAGGGTTAATTGATGTGTGATACAGGGAGAGATAGTTGCTACTCTCCCAGAAGGTGGCTGCTTATCTGCCCTTCATACAGAACAGGCCTTAGAGAAGCTCTTATGGTGCAGTGGTTGTGTCCCTACCCCTAAATTAGAATGCCTGAATTCAAGTCCTTCCTGGTCCAGAGATAATTACATCCTTGTATTGGTTGACTGGAAAATACCTACAATAGACTTTGGAGAAATTAAGGGAAGGAATTCAGAACCAACTTGCCTTGTACCTTTGAAAGGGAGTAGATGCGTAGCTGGAACAGGAAGTTATGAGATGGGTCCATGGGGTGATGTTTAGTTTTCACAGGGGCTGCCAGAATGAGGCTGATGACTGCAGAGTTTGTAGATTTGAACAGGAGCCACAATGTCAAACATCTGGCAGTGATTGCTGCTGGGAAAGACCTCTACACAGCCACTGGAATTCATCTACATTTCCAGGAACATGGTGAGGTCAGGTAGAGCACATTATGAGTGGAAAATTCAGCCTGGTTGTGACTTTCCTTCACAATTGATCAATGGTATAATTATGAGAAAGAAGGCAGCAAAGGTTTTACTGTATGTTTTGAAGCTGTGTCATTTACAATTCACATTAAGAATACACATCTTTGTTTTTTAAGGATGACAGGTGGAAAAGTCCTGCATTGGCTGCACAGCATTTTGAGAGACTCTGTCCTGAAAGTGTGAAAAGTTCTTTATGTTTGCGAATCATTTGTTTATTTTTAAGATTGTCCCGTGTTTTAGCGTAATGCAATTATGACTTTGGGTCCAATGGGAAACACTTGAGCCAGTGGGCTCAGTTTGCTCTGAGTTTACAGTTGGGTCAGCGTCTGTGGGATTTCTGAAGTTATCATACATTCTCTAAGTAGATGGTTGGGTCATATCTCCAGAGATGTCAGACAATTTGCTTTATCTACACTGTGTTTCTGACTTTTGGAAGGCCTATTATTTTCAGGATCCTGTACTTCCCTGGTTGTTGCAAACATTTTAAGCTGTGGTTGTGTTTTTCGCTCTCCAATAAATAGAACAAAATTAAATATGATATACCAAGGTGTAGAGCTGGATGAACACAGCAGGCCAAGCAGCATCAGAGGAGCAGGAAGGCTGATGTTTCGGGCCTAGACCCTTCTTCAGAAATGGGGGAGGAGAAGGGGATTCTGAAATAAATAGGGAGAGAGGGGAAGGCGGATAGAAGATGGATAAAGGAGAAGATAGGTGGAGAGGAGACAGACAGGTCAAAGAGGCGGGGCTGGAGCCAGTAAAGGTGAGTGTAGGTGAGGAGTTAGTGGGGGGATAGGTCAGTCCAGGGAGGACAGACAGGTCAAGAGGTTGGGATGAGGCCAGTAGATAGGAGATGGGGGTGGGGCTTGAGGTGGGAGGAGGGGATAGGTGGGAGGAAGGGCAGGGTAGGGAGGCAGGGACGAGCTGGGCTGCTTTTGGGATGCAGTTGGGGGAGGGGAGATTTTGAAGCTTGTGAAGTCACATTGATACCATTGGGCTGCAGGGTTCCCAAGCGAAATATGAGGTGCTGTTCCTGCAACCTTCGGGTAGCATTGTTGTGGCACTGCAGGAGGCCCAGGATGGACGTGTCATCTAAGGAATGGGAGGGGGTGTTGAAATGGTTTGCGACTGAGAGGTGCACTTGTTTGTTGTGAACTGAGCGCAGGTGTTCTGCAAAGCGGTCCCCAAGCCTCCGCTTGGTTTCCCCGATGTATAGGAGGCCACAACAGGTACAGCGGATGCAGTATACCACATTGGCAGATGTGCAGGTGGACATCTGTTTGATGTGGAAGGTCCTCTTGGGGCCTGGGTTAGGGGTGAGGGAGGAGGTGTGGGGGCAGGTGTAGCACTTCCTGCGGGTGCAGGGAAAAGTGCCAGGCTGAAGGGGAGTGTGGAGCGGACAAGGGAGTCACGGAGAGAGTGGTCCCTCCGGAAAGCAGTCAAGGGTGGGGAGGGAAAAATGTCTTTGGTGGTGGGGACGCATTGAAGATGGCGGAAGTGTCAGAGGATGATGTGTTGGATCCAGAGGTTGGTGGGGTGGTACGTGAGGATGAGTGGGATTCTGTTTTGGTTGTTATTGCAGGGAAGGGGTGTGAGGGATGAGTTGTGGGAATTGCGGGAGACACAGTCGAGGGCGTTCTCGACCAATTAAGGGGAATGTCGCGGTCCTTGAAAAACGAGGACATGTGAGATGTTCGGGAGTGGAATGCCTCATCCTGGGAGCAGATGCGGCGGAGCAAAGGAATTGGGAATAGGGGATGGCATTTTTGCAGGAAGGTGGGTGGGAGGAGGTGTATTCCAGGTAGCTGTGGGAGTTGGTGGGCTTGAAATGGATATCGGTTTCCAGGTGGTTGCCAGAGATGGAAACAGAGAGGTCCAGGAAGGAGAGGTATCAGAGATGGTCCAGGTGACTTAAGGTTGGGGTGGAAGGTGTTGGTGAAATGGATGATCTGTTTGAGCTCCTCGTGGGAACACGAGGCGGCGCCAATACAGTCATCAATGTAATGGAGGAAGAGGTGGGGGATGGGGCCAGTGTAGCTACAGAAGAGGGAGTGTTCCACATAACCTACAAAGAGGCAGGCATAGCTTGGGCCCATGCGGGTACCCATGGCCACCCCCATTGTCTGTAGGAAGTGGGAGGAATTGAAAGAGAAGTTATTAAGGGTGAGGACAAGTTCAGCTAAGTTGGGCCCACGAGGAGCTCGAACAGTTCATCCACTTCACCAACACCTTCCACCCAAAACTTAAGTTCACCTGGACCATCTCTGATACCTCTCTCTCCTTCCTGGACCTCTCTGTTTCCATCTCTGGCAACCACCTGGAAACCAATATCCATTTCAAGCCCACTGACTCCCACAGCTACCTGGAATACACCTCCTCCCACCCACCCTCCTGCAAAAATGCCATCCCCTATTCCCAATTCCTTTGCCTCCGCCGCATCTGGTCCCAGGATGAGGCATTCCACTCCCGTACATCTCAGATGTCCTCATTCTTCAAGGACCGCAACTTCCCCCCCACCAGTGGTCGAGAACGCCCTCGACCGTGTCTCCCACATTTCCTGCAACTCATCCCTCACACTCCCTCCTCGCAACAACAACCAAAACAGAATCCCACTCATCCTCACGTACCACCCCACCAACCTCCGGATCCAACGCATCATCCTCCGACACTTCCGCCATCTGCAATCCGACCCCACCACCAAAGACATTTTTCCCTCCCCACCCTTATCTGCTTTCCAGAGGGATCACTCTCTCCATGACTCCCTTGTCCACTCCACACTCCCCTCCAGCCCCACCACACCCAGCTCTTTTCCCTGCAACAGCAGGAAGTGCTACACCTGCCCCTACACCTCCCCCCCTCACCCCCACCCCTGACCCCAAGAAGACTTTCCACATCAGGCAGATGTTCACTTGCACATCTGCTAATGTGGTATACTGCATCCGCTGTACCCGTTGTGGCCTCCTCTACATCAGGGAAACCAAGCGGAGGCTTGGGGACTGTTTTGCAGAACACCTACGCTCAGTTCGCAACAAACAACTGCACCTCCCAGTCGCGAACCATTTCAACTCCCCCTCCCATTCCTCAGACAACATGTCCTTTCTGGGCCTCCTGCAGTGCCACAACAATGCCACCCGACAGTTGCAGGAATAGCAACTCATATTTAGCCTGGGAACCCTGCAGCCCAATGGTATCAATGTGGACTTCACAAGCTTCAAAATCTCCCCTCCCCCAACCGCATCCCAAAACCAGCCCAGCTCGTCCCCGCCTCCCTAACCTCTCCTTCCTCCCACCTATCCCCGCCTCCCACCTCAAGCCCCACCCCCATTTCCTCCCCACTAGCCTCATCCCACCCCCTTGACCTGTCCGACCTCCCTGGACTGACCTATCCCCTCCCTAACTCCCCACCTATACTCACCTTTACAGGCTCCATTCCAGCCTCTTTGACCTGTCTGTCTCCTCTCCACATACCTTCTCCTTTATCCATCTTCTATCCACCTCCCCCTCTCTCCTTATTTATTTCAAAATCCCCTTCTCCTCCCCCATTTCTGAAGAGAGGTCTCGGCCCGAAATGTCAGCTTTCCTGCTCCTATGATGCTGCTTGGCCTGCTATGTTCATCCATAACTACACCTTGTTATCTAAGATTCTCCAGCATCTGCAGTTCCTACTATCTCAGAATTAAATATGATGTTGTGTTTCGAGAATTGTAGAAAATCCTCAACATAGTACTGCACCTTTATTCAATCGTTCATCGGTGTTTGACACATAAATAATGCAAAATCTGCCCCAATGTCCATTCTCATGTGATAATGGATTTGCTGTATATTTTGTAATTTGTTGATGGAATATTCTGCTCAACCCAAGGGTTTCCAGGGTGATCTGGTTGAGGTGTTATTCTACATGTCCATCATGCTGTATAGCCAATCTAATTTTTTTTTAAGATAACAAGCATGGGGCTGGATGA
>JAHRHZ010000046.1:830460-841737 GCA_024137785.1 Ginglymostoma cirratum
ACGTTTCGGGCCTAAATTTCTGATGAAGGGTTTAGGCCCGAAACGTCAAGTTTTCCTGCTCCTATGATGCTGCTTGACCTGCTGTGTTCATCCAGCCCCATGCTTGTTATCTCGGATTCTCCAGCATCTGCAGTACCTTTTACCTCTAATTTTTTTTTAATACTTGTTTTGTCATAGCTTGATACGATTAAAGTTTTACAAGATCATTTCAGAGTCAATTGGATTTGTTGTGTATTTTTTAAAAATCATTCACAGAATGAGGGTGTTGCTGGCTAGGCAGCATTCATTGCCCATCCCTAATTGCCAAGATGGCAGTTAAGAGCCAACCACATTGCTGTGGGCCTGGAATCACATGTAGGCCAGACCAGGTAAGGGTGGCGTTTTCCTTCCCAAAGTACATTAGTGAACCAGATGGGTTTTCCCCCCAACACTCGACAATGGATTCACAGTCACCATTGGATTCTTAATTCCAGACATTTATTGAATTCAAATTCCACCATCCTGCCATAGTGGCATTTAAACCCAGGTCCCCAGGACATTATAAGCCATAATAAGGCCTCAGTTTCTGCTCAAAAGGGGTGTTTGTAATCGAGCTAGATTTCCACAACAATCCAGTAGTTTCATGGTCCACAGAGATTTTTATTCCAAAATTATTTGAATAAATTGGATTTATATTCCTTAGCTGTCGTGATGAGATGGTCTGAAAGTTGAATTTACTTTCCTGCTCTCCCATCTCACTGTGAGGGATTAATTTAACATCCTGTTGAAAACATGGGTATGTATGGAATTTGGGTCAGAGAGAGAATTGGTCTTCTGGTCACCAACTCACAGGTCCCCACACTGCTAACCTCATACATGTGGCCTGATCTTTCTGATTAAAAATGTCCATAAGGAATATTCAGCAAAACATGTAACTTGTTAGAAATATTAGTCTGTGAAATTAAAAAAAAGGCTTTGATTAATAGCCAATCCTCTGGAGAATTTATGGCTTCATGAACCTGACTTTTAAAAATGAACCACCATGACTTCAGGTTTTGACTTCTGGATGTGGGGGTGAGGGAACAGGTTTTATTAGAGGTTGGTGTAGGAGACCTCAGAATTTGACAGGAGGACTCTAGGTATAGAGGCCTGGATGAAAGGTTTGTCTCAGGGCTCCAGTGCTGTGTCCCAATTTGTTTATAAAAGGGATAAAACTATTTCTCCAACCCTCACCTCTCACATTCCTCCCCAATGCACTCACCAAGTCTCATCCATGCCAAGATCTGCCAACTCACGTGCTAACCCCAACCACCATAATTCTCATACCTTCCATCGCAACCTGTACCCTGATAATTGTAGGAACAAATTACTGCAAATGCTGGAGTTCACAGTGGATCAGACAGCATCCATGGAGAGAGAGCAAGCTAACGTTCTGAGTCTAGATGACTCTTCATTTTGACAAGTTTTTGACAATTTCAACAACATTTGACAATTTTTGAATTTATTTATTTCCGGTCTATATTTAACTATTTGTAAAGGCTGTGGCCTCTCTCCAAAGGTGCTGTGAAACAATTTCTAAAGATATAAAGCATCTCTCCAATGAGGTACTTTGGCTACCCAAAGATATGCAAAAAAGTCAGACCTGCTCGTACCAAGTTCATTCTGCAACATTGAGCAGAATCTTATTGGGGCATCAGGGCCTTATCTGCTGGCTTGAGGACCAATGAGAGATGAAAACTGCTGCTTTGTGGGTGGGACAGCCAGCCTGAAGCCAATCAGATGGCAGGTGTTTCCCCAACCCTTAAGACCCCAGGGTTTTCTCACCCAATGAGAACTGCCAGCCAATCAGAGTCCAGCAGCTCTTGAACTCAATAGTGCCATGGAGGAGACAGTGGCTGCTGCAGGAATAACACCATCTGGGCTCCTGGGATCACAGAGAGGTCTAGGCTACAAGTGAGTAACATGGACTGGGGTGGATTAGGCCTGTTTATGGGGTAGGGGCTTGGGGTGAAAGGGCTGGAAGGGAAGTAGAGTTTGAATCAGTGGCTGAATCTGCTTAGCCCTTCACTTGGAGTGAGATAGGTAAGTAGGTGGAAGTGATGTGAGGTATAGGGGGAGGAGGTGTGAGAGGTGTTCTGGGGGCAATGATCCATCACTGTCACACTCAATCAAATGTCCTTTGTGTCACCTAGCTCTTCACCAGAACCAACAAAAGATTCTACACAATGCCTTCTACTCTCCTGACGTTTAAATGACCAGCCACCTCTGGGAACTGTGTGTGTGTGTGAAACATGACTGACCCCCTCACCCCATCCATCCCCTTACATCCTCCCTTCACACCTTGCCTCGCTTCATCCCCTCACCCCACACCCTCCCATGGCTATCATTGCAACAAAATCAGTGATTGCTCCAGAAAATCAGGGCGCGGAACAAATTTCTATTCACTTGTCTCTCTTTCCTCCCACCCATTGAGCTTGATTTGGATTCTTCAGCTCTGCAGGTCTCATTGTGATGAGCTTTTACCCTTCGACTGTTGGGAAAATTTGATTCATTTGTGATGAGGAAATTATTCATTTTCAAACAATGGAGCACATTAAAGACAGTCCAATGAGAGTTGGTTATTCAAAAAGAATAAGTTCATGTAGTCCCAAGGGTCAGAATAATCATGGGATCAGGATGAAACAGCAATTATCCACCCTGACTCAATCGAACTCTCCAGTGATTGCAAACCCTACCAATTTCTGCCTTTATATCCTAGCAGCTGACATTTCCTGAGGTACAAAGATTGGCTTCAGGTTTTACACAAAGATTCTAATGATCTGTAAAGGTGGAGTGTGTTAGGATGTGTGGAAAGGGCATGGGAGGGGCAGTGTGGAAATTGCACCTCAGCTAGTACGGTCACAATGGTTTGAATGGCCTTCAATGGTTCTTTGAATCGAATGGACGCTTTGCACCTGTTACCATGAATAATATTGAACAGTTTTAACAGATAAAATATTGCTCACTGGTTCGAGTTTTTATTTCATGATTTATGATATTTTTGAATCTAATTTCCTCCTTTCAATTATTTATTTGCTGCTCCATTTGTCAGCTTTTGTATAAATTCCTAGCTGTGCTGTTTAAATGTAGCTTCAATGCCATTTGAAGTAAACTGATTACCAGGAGCAGCACAGAAAGGAGAGGAAACACTGCTGATCAGTGACCACTGACAGCTAGAGGAATCTGTGCTCATCCTCTTTCATTGATTATTTTTATTCTAATTAAATTAGCTGCAGGTTTTCACATGATGTTTCGCACGTCGTTTTTTTTTTGAGGATGTGATGTGAACTTAGTGAATAGAGACACCCAGTACAAATCATTGGCAACTCTCTTTTTGGTTATAAGGAGTAGATTATCTTTATCTCATAATAAACTTCTCTCACAATATGTACAGTATTATGGAGCTTTGAAATATGTGAAATCTGAAAACGCGGTTTTGTGAATGCCTCATTAATCACGGAAAACAGAACTTTTGTCATTCCTTTATAATGAATTATCTTATTACTATTGCTCCTCTATGGTGTCTTATCCTTCTTTATGACAAAGGTGTGAATTCACTTGTTGAATCTGTCCAGGGCTGGATTCAAACTTGGGTCCCTGGCACTGCAAGGTAGCAGTGCTAACCACTGTGCCACCCACATTGCTCTTGAGAAGCTGATGGTAAGCTGCCTTCTTGAGCCGCTGCAGTCCGTGTGCTGTAGGTTGACCTACAATGCCAATAGGAAGGGAATTTCAGGATTTTGACCCAGCGACACTGGTGGAATGGCGATTATATTTCCAAGTCAGGATGGTGATTGGCTTGTAGGGGAACTTGAAGGTGGTAATGTTCCCAAGTATTCGCTGCCCTTGTCCTTCTCGTTGGAAGTGGCCTAGGCTTTGGAAGGTGCTGACTGGGGATCTTTGGTGAATTTCTGCAGTACATCTTGTAGATAGTACACACTGCTGCTACTAAGCATCAGTGGTGGAGGGTGTGGATGTTTGTGGGTGTGGTACCAATCGAGTAGGCTGCTTTGTCCTGGATGGTGTCAAGCTTCTTGAGTGTTGTTGGAGCTACACTCATCCAGTCAAGTGGGGAGTATTCCATCACACTCCTGACATGTGCCTTGTAGATAGACTTTGGGGAGTCAGGAGGTGAGTTACTTGCCGTAGATTCCCTAGCTTTTGACCTGCTCTTGTAGTCACTGTGTTTATGTGATGAGTCTAGTTGAGTTTCTGGTCAATGGTAACCCTCAGGATATTGATTGTAGGGGACTCAGTGATGGTAACTCCATTGAATGTCAAGGGGCAGTGTTTAAATCGTCTCTCATTGCAGACTGTCACAACCTGGCATATGTTTGCCGTGAATGTTATTTGCTGCTTGTCAGCTCAAGTCTGAATGTTGTCCAGATCTTGTAGCATTTGAACCAAGACTGCTTCAGTATTTATTTCTAAATATTAGATGTGTAATGTATAAAAGAGACTTGCTTTGAAGATTAGGCAGCAGACAAATGACCCATTGTTCTCGAATAATGTCTCAAACTGAAGGAATCTTAACAACATTCTTTATTTTTCTTACGAACACAGAAAAGGAATTTACTTTGAAGTTACCAGGTTAAAGCCAAAATTTGAACTGACCTTATTTATAGATCAGTTATTGCCCTAATGTATTCTAAAATTATCATCAATCTGTTATCATGGGCTCAACAAAATCACTTTCCTGCTTTTGTAAACCACCGGTAATTTGGAGAGTGGTTACTGTTCAAACAATACATGTTGAGAGACATGACTTGGGTCTGAATGTTCAATAGATGACCTTCCACTTTTCACAATAGATCTTCTGATAGTAAACCCCAGATATTAAGGGGCATGAAATGGAACATGGAGTTGAAATAGAGGTCAATCATGACATAATTGAAGGTAAAACATGTTTCAAGATTGAATGGCCTCCTCCTGTTGACATTTACTTGAACTTCAAATTTAAAGTTTTCCTTTCGTATTGAACTAAAATATTTCACTAGCAAGAATAGGATTATTGTGATTTACAATATCAAACATGATGATACTGATTTTAAAGCATGCTATTGGTTGCGTGCTGAGCTTGTAAAAGGTGCCCAACTCTAATTCTGGCATTTTGACTCAGTGACAGGGAAGGTGTGGTGATATATTTTCGAGTCAGGAGAGTGAGGGCTTGGAAATATATTGCCATTCTTTCACAGTTGCTGGGTCAAAATCCTGGAAAGTACCCCCCCCAATGGCATTGCAGGTCCACCTACAGCACATGGATTGCAGTGGTTCAAGGCAGCAGTTCATAACAACCTGATCAAGGGCAACTAGGGATAAGCAATAAATGCTAGTCCATTCAGCAATGCCCACGTTCTATAAGTGACAGTAGATTGCCAGGTGAATCCCTGTGGAAATCTTATTCTGAAGTGTGAGTTTGCAATTAAAAGCATTTTGGAGTCAGATAATGACCTTCAGCTGTGTGACAGATTCTAATTTCGAACCACCCAGAAAACAATAGGAGGGTGATAGTTTTGCCTTCTTCTTGAGTTGATTTACGCTTTCAAAGTTCAATTACAAGAACAAATTCAGTCTTTAAAATGGGTTTTGATGGGCCAAACAGCATCTTTCTGCTTTGTAACAATATGGGGAGGAGGGGTGATGGAGGAGGCCTTTTCCCTATGGCCACATGCTCCTGGAGTGAGTGAGCGAGTGCAAGAAGTAGTCAGAGAACAATGGGTAAAGTGAGTAACATTTGTGGAGGAAAGAATCCAGGGAGTGAACAAATTGTTCAACAGGGTTGTGTTAGATGGAATAATGGCAGGACAATGGGGTAGACACATAACTGAGTGAGTATAGATAAGAGAAAGCTAGGGTGAGTTAGGGGATAAAAAAATGATCAAAGTCAGCCAGCTGGGCACCATAGAATATGAGTTCCCTGATTGGGGCTGTTAATCAGCCCCAATCAGGAAGCCCTGGCTGAAGGATAAGGACAGGAGTGTCAGACTTCCTTTTCGCTCTGGGGGAGTTGGATCAGTGCCAAGGATTCCCCACATGTAAATTAAGGGTGACTTGATGTGGAGCTATTTCACCCCTTAAGGATAATTTTTCCGCAGTCAGTCCCAATACTAAATCTAACCTGATAGCTCATTGCTTATCCCCACACCTGATTATGCACAGCCTTCCAAGCAAAACAGCAAGTAGGAAGAAAAAGACAGAATGTAACAAAGGGTGAAGAGCAGTGAAGCAGAATGAGAAAAGAGAACAGGACAGTCAGAGTAAACAACGTGAAGACATCAAAGGTGCAAGAGATAAATGTTCTGTTTTAATATTTGTAACACTACAAAAGAGGAACCCATTTCAAAGATGGGTTTAATTGTTTCAGCATGTAACTGGGTGGCACGAAGGCACAATGGGTGACTAACCGTAATCAGGAAATTCTCCAAAGGAAAACTAATTTTACTTTTCAAGTCTCCCTGTTTCCATGTCTTCATGTTGTAGGGTTAGCATTCCTCCAGTTACAATTGTGATTTTGTGTCAATGTTCTCTTTTTTTAGTGCTCTACACAGTTAAAATTATAAACATGTATTCATAGTTACCAGAAGAATTCTGGCTCTGTTTGTTGGATTTAATGTGTGTGCAGGTGTGTGTGTGTGTATGAGAGTATGAGTGTAAGGTTGAGTGAGTGTGTGAGACAGTGTGAAAGTGTGTGTTTGTGAGATTGAGTATGTGATTTTGAGAGAGAAAGTGTGTGTGTGTTGTATGTGAGAGTGTGTGTGTGTATGTGTATGTGTATTTTTTCATGATAATTCTGTGACATTAATTTGCTCAGGCTCTCTCTCAGCTCCACCAGAGATCCTCAGACAGCACCTCCCAAACCCATAACCACTTGAAATTCTCACCTACAGTGAAACTGTTATTTTTTTCTCAAATAGCTTTTCTCCTAATCTGGCTGCATCTTTGTTTCTGGAGAGGTATGGACATCACTGTATCTAGTGGTACAGCAATTTGATTGAAATATTTCCCTGAAGTGGGACATTAATTTACGTTTATTTTCTCTGATCTAGAAATTCTGTTGCCTGTTTGAGTTGTGGTCCTCTCCACATTGTGGATAGTAAATGCAGATTAAGTGTCTCTTCAAACATCATCCCTTTGCTTCTCATTCAATTCCCCCTACCCCTCCCTCTGCCTCTCGCTGTTTATCTCTGAGCCTTTACGTCTTCCTATTTCTCTCTTGCTGCCGTCTCTGACTTGTTCAGCTCTGTTCAAAAGATTTCCATTTCCCAATTCTCAAGCAGCTTTGATAAATAAGATGTTGATCTTCGTTTCTGTTTGTTGAGGTTAATGCTTTATCAATAATTCCTGTTTATATTTCAAAGATCTAGTCCCCACTGTTTCCTCCTAAGTGTGTTATAATGTGAACCCCATTAAAACCAGTGGAGGGAATATTGCCAACTGCACTGTTGTGTGTTGTGTGTTGTGTGTCTGTTTGATATTTAACAATTTGTTTTTGGTTCTCTATAGGGTGCAGTCATCACTGTCTGGCCAGCATTTATTGCCCATCTGTCATTGCCCTTGATAAGGTGGCGATGAGCTGCCTTCGTCAGTTGTTGCAGTCCACATGCTGTAGATCGACCCACAATGCCATTAGGGAGGGAATTGCAGGATTTTGACCCAGTGTCAGTGAAAGAACGGCAATGTGTTTACAAGTCAGGATGGTGAGTGGCTTGGAGAGGAATTTGCGGTGGTGGTGTTCCCATGTGTCTGCTGCCTTTGTCCTTCTAGATGGAAGTGGTTATGGGTTTGGGAGGTGCTATCTGAGGATCTCTGGTGAATTTCTGAAGTGCATCTTGTAGCTGGTGCACACTGCTGCTACTGAGCGTCTGTAGTGGAGGAAGCTGATGCTTGTGGGTGTGGTGCCAATCAAGTATCTGCAATGGGAATATTAGATTGGAAAAGTCACCCTTGTACTTGGATGACAGTCAGAGAGCTGGATTCCTTTAACCGTTAGCAAAGGGAAGAAGATCTCTCACGTTCAGTCTCAGAATCACAGCAGTAAATCCAGTCACCACTTGAGGATCATTTTAATATTGAAGGACATAAATTAACATTTTCCTGTTATTAAAGTAATGGCATTATCCTGTCAGAGTATCCACTGACAGGTTTGCTGCCTTAAACAAGTAATTGTCAGAGATAATTAAACATGGAATTTTAAATGTTTGTTTATTTTGGGGAGAGCTGTAGTCATGAGATTATGTTCAGTTTACGTCATTTGCATTACATATAAATCAAAGAGACTCTCAATCTGCGAGGAGGCTGCATTTCATACTCTGATTTCACCACATGCTGCAATTTTCTATCAGAGCATGAAAGATTTCCTGGAGCTATAACGGTTACTGACGAGGATTAGTTAAGATTCTCTCTCCCCCCACCAGGAGCAATAATTATCTCCGGAAAGAGAGGACTTCAGTCGATCTGTAAGAATCAATGTGTACACGTCTCAGGAAAGGCAAAAAATATCCCAGCCTTCAACAATCAGCTGCAAACTTTTGGTCATGAGACCAGATCTAATTAAGTCAATTTAAAATTATCAGCAAGCCCAATTACCAAAATTAAAAGCCATTCACAGCAAACGCTAGCTTCTCATTATTTTGACCCATTTTCTTCAAACAGCTCTTTTTTTGGTGACCTCCACTAATTTGTATTTTGAATTATCAGAGTAAATGAATACTCCAACACCATTCATTATACACCACGAAGCTACCTGAACACAGCAGCCTTTCATTATGTCTTCAGTCTAATTAGTAGTTCTGATTTTTAAAAAAGCATTACTTTCAATGTAAGTCAGAGAACCCACATCAAGTTGTCAAGGAATGATGACTGATTCCATACATTGAAAATCTCATGCACTAACTATTTTGGGAGGTTATAATGGTCATAGCTCTTGTGCATAGAAAATCACTTTATAATTTGGCATTTCCCAATACTCTAATTTGAAATGCCTGCCTTGGATAACCACAAAAATATCAGACAGGTAAATTAATTGACAGCCTTATTGCTCTCATCACAACCATAGTGAGTGCAGCTTCATCTAACAGTTTCAATGTATCATTGTTTAATTCTTGAACCATTGTTCTCCATTTGAAAAGAAGTTGAGTTGAAAAATGCTCTGTTTTCATTAACAATGAGAATTATTTCATTTTCATAGAAGAGAATAGAATCATAGAATCCCTACAGTGTGGAAACAGGCCCTTCAGCCCAACAAGTCCACACCGACCATCAGATCATCCCACCCAGACCCATCTCCCTATAACCCACCTAATCATAGATTTTGCATTCATCACCCATCCATCCTGCACGTCTCTCCCTTTTTCATACACACAGACACATGCACACAAATATACAGACATGCACACACACATGGAGATACAGACAGATGCACACACATGCAGGCACATCACAGACAGACATACGTGCATGTGCAGGCATATACACATGCACGCAGAGACATATGCATGCAGATACGCGCACACAACACACATGCATACACGCAGGTATACGGACACACACTCCTTTATTAGTAGGAGCACACTGAGGAGTGAAAAGCAGAAAAGCAAAGGGAAAGTCCATTCAGTGTAACTTTCTAAAAAAAAAATGTTTTATGCAATATGAGAGTCACTTTCTGAGCCATTAATTGCACGTCCCTTTGCCTCACTTCATCGATATCGGACACCGCCTGTGGGAGTGCATTTCCCACTCACCACTCTCTTGATACTATAGATTTTTTTCTTGAATTTGCAATTTGATCCATGAGTTATTATACATGAGAAGCAATAAAATGGAATAATGTACTTGTGCCGTCTAGTTTGTCGAGAAAACATTTTCAGCATTTTAAAGATCTCTGTAAGGCATGGGGGAGGTTATGTGGGTCCCTGTACTGGGACAGTTTGTGTCTACAGCTGAGATCAAGAATCAAAACTGCAATCTCCCTTTCAGGTCAGGAACATTTCAATCACAAAACACAGAGAATGCTGGAGAAACTCAGCAGGCCTGACATCATCTTTGGAGAGAGAAACAGAGTTAGCATTTCTGGGCTTGAAAAGTTTCTCTCTCCAAAGATGCTGCCAGACCTGTTGTGTTTCTGTAACATTGTGTTTTGCGATTGGAACATTCTTCATGCGTGTACCATGATTTCGCATGAAATCGCAATGGATATCTGGCACAGAAACAGCATATTCCATTTATCCCATTGGGAAATAAGTTTCTTCAGAATTCCCTGTTGAATTTCTTGGGGACTATCTTGTATTGATAGACTACAGTTATGCTCTTCTCACAAGAAGAAGTTAGTTGAGGTTGTGTGGAAATGGAGCTGAAATTGTTTCCCATTGATATAGCCTACTTCCTAAAATTGTCACTCTTCTTTATCCATTTTGAAGCATTCTGACTACTTTTTAATTAACAGTTTATTAACCAGCATAGAATTTTGAAGATTCAGGAGTGCAAAGAGAAAAGGATTTATTAAATTCTCACTTTATCAAAATCAGTTCTAGTTTAGATTAATGCTCCAAATTTCCATCAGCTATGTCACAAGTGGATAAAGTGGTCAAGAAGGCATATAGCACACTTGCCTTCATTGGCGTGGGGCATCAAATATAAAAGTTAGCAAGTTATCTTACAGCTGTACAAAACTTAGTTTGGCCATATTTGGAATGTTGCATGCAGTTCTGTTCGCCGCACTACCAAAATGGTGTGGATGCTTTGGAGACGGTGCAGAGGTTTACCAGGATGTTGCCTGGTCTGGAGGGTTTTAGTTGTGAAGCAAGGCTGGATAAACTTGGATTGTTTTCACTAGAAAGACAAAGGCTGAGGGGTGACTAAATAGAGGTCAACAAAATTATGAGAGATACAGATAGGGTGGAATACCTGAGGCTTTCTCCCAGGATTGAAAGGTCAACTACAAGAGGTTCAAAGTGAAGGGGGAAACGTTTAGGGGAGACGAGCGGGGAAAATCGGAGACGAGTGTGGTGGAATGCATTGCCAGTGGAAGCAGGCACTTGAACAACATTTAAGGCATATCTGAATAGACACATGAGTGGGAGGCAAACAGAAGAATAGCAACCACCCATGGGCAATAAGTAGCCTAGACACGGGTTAGGAATTTGTGCAGGTTTGGTTGACTGAAGGGCTTTTTCCTGTTCTGTATCATGTTGTATACCACCCGGATTCTCACCGTGCTATAGTCATTGTATATCACCCGGATTCTCACTGCGCTATAGTCAT
>JAHRHZ010000046.1:3767502-3806492 GCA_024137785.1 Ginglymostoma cirratum
CACAAAACTATCTCCTCCCTCATTGTCGGCATGGTAACAGTTCAGATACGAAACAGAAGCTGGTGGGATTTGAACCTGGGTCCACAAACCTTGACCCGGGTCTCTGTATTAATAGTCCAGCAATAATTACCACTTGACGGTTGCCTTGAGAGTTCTCTGCTTTGGTCACATTTAACCCTGTGTTTCAACATCGCTGAAAGGAGATAAGAAGTTGAAACTTCTTGTTCTGACTCATCAGAATGAGGAGTGAGAAACAGACTTGGAAAAAAGAGATAGCTTTGTACACAACATGCTGATTGGTTGGGTCTTCATTTCCATGGAGGTGGAGCAAAGACAGTTAACTGTCAGTTTTAAAGCTCAGACCGGGCAGGTAGATTTTGATTGGTTGGGTGTTGCCATGGAGATGCAGTAGATTTTGGCAGTCTCTGTGAGCTGTTGTTTTTGACAAAGGTGCAAAGTATATACTTATTTCCTTTTGCTGATATAAGTCAGGGCCCTGCGTTATTATGTGTGGAGCTTTGAGCCCATGCACATAGAATCCCTACACTGTGGAAACAGGCCCTTAGGCCCAAAGGGTCCACACCACCTCCCAGAGCATCCCACCCAGACTGATTCCCCTATAACCCACCTAATCTACACATCCCTGAATATGATGGGGTAATTTCCCATGGCCAATCCACCTAATCTGCACATCTTTAGACTGTGAGAGGAAACCCACACAGACACAGGGAGAATGTACAAACTCCACACAGACAGTCGCCTGAGGGTGGAATTGAGCCCAGGTCCCTGGTGCTGTGAGGCAGCAGTGCTAACCACTGAGCTACCGTGCCACCCTACCTTCCCTATTGCCTACTGAATTTAGATGAAAGCATTTTGTGATTCAGGGGCAAGGACTCCAAATGCCTCTGTGTTGTAGTTTTCTGCACTCCTTCTCCATTTAAATAATATTCACTTCCTCTTCTCTGCTTGTCAAAGTGCACAACCTCACATTTACCCCATTAGAACATTGAACAGTACAGCACAGGAATGGGCCCTTCAGCCCACGATGTTGTGCTAAAAATGACGCCAAATTAAACTGATCCCTTCTGCCTGCCCTTGGTCCATGTCCCTGCAATCCCTGCATATTCGTGTGCTTATCTAAAAGTCCATTAAATGCCCCTATTGTATCTGCGAGCCTAGCCCAGTGTAACTCTTAGCGCAGTCTGGAATATTTAATAAACTATCTCCAATAGTGGAATCACATCTAATTGTGGATATGCTTCACCAAGGCTTGCAATCATGGGATGGGTGAGCATAATTGGCTTGCTCCTCAAGAATGGACCACGGGATGTGTTGTTTGATTCCTGTATAAAGGGGTGGCTGTTTCTTTCTTCAGTCAGAGGATGTGGGCATCACTGGCTGGACAGCATTTATTCTGTAGGCAGCAATTAATAGTCAACTTTATTGCAGTAGGTCTGGAGTCACATGTTGTCCAGACCTGAAGTTTTCTTCCTTAAAGGGCATTGGTGAACCAGGTGGGCTTTTTCTGACAATCAGCTAAAGTTTCACCCTCATTATTAGACTCTCAGAATCCCTACAGCGCAGAAAGAGGCCATTCAGCCCATCATTTGTAACCAGGCTGACTATCTCCTCCCTCATTGTCAGCATGGTAACAGTTCAGATACGAAACAGAAGCTGGTGGAGGCCACTCAGCCCCTTGAACAACTTCTGTCATTCTGCAAAATCATGATTTTGTGATTTTCTGTTATTTGTGGCTGATGTAAATTAGGTGGGGTCTGGGTGGGATGCACTGAGGGTCAGTGAGGACTTGTTGGGCCGAAGGGCCTGTTTCCACACTGTAGGCATTCTGTGAAGGATTGACTACATCCCAGTTTCCCGGGGAGATAAAATGGAGGGTGAAGTTTCATCCAGGTGTGCTTGAGAATTGCAGTTGGGGTATCAGTGAGCTGAATGAAAGTTCCCAACCATTCCCAGTAACACACCATTAAATTGTAACATTGCTGCCACTCCTCGGGTGAATTACTTTTTAGAAAGACCTGTGCTGGAATTCCTGCAGTTCCAGATACATACTGTTTTCCACCTTTTCCTGAAATTGCTTGAGCTGTTTATATATGAATATGCTACAACACGGAGACATCACAGGTTAATCACAGCACTCTGCCTGGATGGGAAGAAACTTCTGCCCCTTGATAGAGGGGTCGGGGGCATAGATTGAAGGAAAAGGGCAGGAGGTTTAGCGTGGGGGAGAGGGAAGCCTTTCTCACCCAGCGGCTGGTGGGAAGCTGGAACTCCCTGCCTGTGAGGGTAGCAGAGGCAGTGACCCTCACAATTCTGAAGAAGTATTTAGATGTGCACTCGCAGTACCACGGCCAACAAGGCTTTAGTTCAGGTCCTAGAAAGTGGGACTCAATGGGCCTTTCCCTTCGCTGTAGATCACTGTGACTTTATTTACAGTGAGGTTGTACAATGTATTTGATTTAACCAGAAGCCCCTGATTGCTAAAAGCCAGAAGGGGTCAGAAATTCAGGGGTCTTGCAATACCTCAGCTATTGTGTGCACAAAATAAAACACAAGATATCCTGATTCTTCTGTCTACATTGTACACTGTAAAAAAAATGCGCACTGTTCCTTTCTAGCTTACAAACCTAGTCCCCAGTGAATTCCACTGCTGATCCAGGTTTGAAAAATTGCTGCATCACTGTTTGGAAACCATCAGTTCTTCTGCTTCCTCTGTTTAGAGTTCATCCTTTGTGACCCACTTCATTGCAAAGTCGTTCAGAAATTCCAAAAAGATGCATTCTGCGATACAGAGGATCTTGAACAAATGAATCTATGTTAGCTGTGCAGCAAATAAGCAAATAAAAATGAGGCTCTTCTTCTTGTCACTAAATCATCAGGACTATTCTTTTTTTAAATTCATTCGGGTGATGTGGCCACTGCTGGCTGGGCCAGTGTTTATTACCCATCCTTAATTGCCCAGAGTGCAGTGAAGAGTCAACCACATTTCTGTGGGTCTGGAGTCACGTGTAGGTAAGGATGGCAGTTTCCTTCCCTAAAGGACATTGCTGCCTCACAGCGCCAGGGACCCAGGTTTGATTCCACCCTCAGGTGACTGTCTGTGTGGAGTTTGCACAATCTCCCTGTGTCTACGTGGGTTTCCTCCGGGTGCTCCGGTTTCCTCCCACAGTCCAAAGATGTGCGTGTTAGGTGGTTTGGCCATGCTAAATGCCTGTTGGGTTGAGGATGGGAAATGCAGGGATAAAGTAGGGGGTGGGTCTGGGTAGGATGCTCTTCAGGGGGTCACGGTGGGCCAAATGGCCTGCTTCCACACCGTACGGATTCAATGATTCTCTGATGGTTCAGTGACGTTAGTGAACCAGGTGGGCCTTTCACCCCACAGTGAGCAACAGTTTCCTGGTCATGGTTAGATTCTGAATTCCAGATGGTTATTTCCAGATTAATGATGGTGTGATTATTCCACTAGGCCACGGCCTCCCCGTAGATCTAACTCTGAATCTAACAGTAATGTACAGAGTAGCTGTTGAAGTTCAGCACAACACCCTGATCACCTGTCAGCATTCTCATCAGGAGGTTTTCACGTTTGGGATTTGGTTTATGAAGGATTATAGGCACCACTGCAGGCCGTGTCCTTCAGATGTTGCCCTTATTTCATTGTTAAATATCTGCCATAGACAGTGAACTGTATAGTTTAATTATGTCACAGATTTTAAACAGAGATGAGGAGAAGTTACTTCTCTCAAAGTGTGGTGAATTTGTGGAATTCACACCCCCAGAGTGCGGTGGATGCTGAGATGTTGTGTAAATTTAAGGAGGAGATAGACAGACTCTTAATGAGTAATGGAGAGTTGATGGAGAGCAGGCAGGAGAGTGGAGTGGAGGTTGAGATGAGATCTGCCATGACCGTATGAAATAGCAGAGCAGGCGGGAGGGGCTGAATGGCCTCCTGCTCCTGGTTTTTATGAGAGGAGAGGAACAGGCAAAGGGGAAGGACTTCCCCCATGTGTTGTCATTTTCTCATTCTGAAGATCAAGCAGCAAGTGTCCTAAGGTAATCCTGATTTAATCAGAATGAGAATGCTTTGTGAACTTTCAATGAATGAAACTTAGATCAATAATATCCAGGTCCAAAGGATGTCACCTGAGCAGAAATTCACCAAAGTTCCTCAGGCGACACCTTCAAAACCCATGCCTACTTCCACCTGGAAGACATGGACAGCAGATACATGGGAAAACCTCCACCTTCAAGTTCCCCTCCAAGCCACTCAACGTCCTGACTTGGAAATACATTGTTATTCCTTCAGTGTTGCTGGGTCGAAATCCCGGAATTCTTTCCCTGAGGACATTGTGGGTCGATCTACAGCATGTGAACTGCAGCGGTTCAAGAAGCAGCTCACCCCCACCTTCTCAAGGGCAACTAGGGACAGGCGATAAATGTTGGGCCCAGCCAGCGATACCCACATCCCGCGAATGAATAAAAAAAATGCAGCCTGCGTGATGACAGTGCCTGTTGTGTGGGCATCGAGGCAAGGACATGGAAGGAGGTGTCCAGGCCCTATAATTATTGAACTCAGTGTTGAGACCTGAAGGCGGCAGGGTCCCCAAGTGGAAAATGAGGTGTTGTTCTCCCAGCTTGTGCTGAGCTTCGCTGGAACACTGCAACAAGCCTGAGACAGAGATGTTGGCCAGGGAACAGGGCGGTGCGTTAAAGTGGCAGGCAGCTGGAAGCTCAGGGTCATTCTTATGGACAGGATATAGGTGTTTTGTAAAGTGTTCGCCCAGCCTGCGTTTTGCCTCCCCAGTGTAGAGGAGATCACATCATGAGCAGCGAATACGGTAGATTAGATTGAGTGAAGTGCAGGTAAAGTGCTGCTTCACCTGGAAGGTGTGTTTGGGCCCTTGGATACTGACAAGGGAGGAAGTAACTGGGCAAGAGTTATACCTTCTGTGATTGCAGGAGAAGGCGCCGCAGGGTGTTGGGGGTTTGGGGGGTTTGGGCTGGTGGGACTGGAATCCATGCCCTCTCAGGACCAGTTGTGTTTAGCAGCGAGTGAATCACTGTCCCCAGCTCGGAGAAGCTGTCGAAGAGCAATTTGGAGCTTTTCCACATGGCACAGGCCTCACCATTTTGCTGGTGAGTCAGAGGCCGACACCTTCTGGGTCCTAAAGAGTTCCAGTTGAGGAATTCTTCAGGAAATGTGAGAAAGTCAGTAGCTTCTCTTTGCTTCCCACGGGGCTGCGGTCACAGGGGAGGTGTGTCAGTGGGGGTTAGAGGCAAGGACAATGGGATGGATTTCATAGGCCACTGCTTACCTATCTTCTATGCCTCCAATGGCTCCTGGATTGGGGCAAATGACCTCAGTGTACCACTGCCTCAATCACATGCTTTTCCAACAGGCAGGTCACCTCAGGTGAGGCCTTTAAATGCCTGTGTATTGATCTCTTCAGGGCCTTAGTGGCTGACCAGTGAACAAAGTCCCCAGTGGTCATACTGCCCAAAACACAATTGGAGAATGGATGAATGAATGAATACTTTATTGTCACATACAAGCAGGGGCATACAGTGAAAAGTGTTCTGTTGCCACAATCGGACTCCATTTTGAGGTACACTAGAATAAAAAGAGAGAACTGAAATAGAGGTCATCTTCATCGGCCAGGGTCCCAAACGTGGCTCCAGCACTTCAGCAAGGTTCCCAAGCCAGCCTCCCACAGCCAGGAGTCCCCATTCTGCCATCACTGCAGCCAGCACCCCTCCACCGATTCCGGGAGGCCATGCATCACGCTGAGGAGCCAAGAGTTTCCGCTGACACCGCTCAGCCAACTCGACTCCAGTGAAACAACTACAAAGAATGCAGTGGGAACAATCTCACCAGGGTCAACTCGTCCAGTTATTTCCCTGTCTCACCACCCCCAGGGCAGTGGGGGAGTTTTGTCCCAGAACAGTGAGAAACTGCTTCCATTGGTTGAAGGGTCAATAATCAGAAGGCGTCTATTTAAAGCACTGGACTCATAATAGGAAATCTATTTTTAACACAATTGTCATCGAACAGTACCAAACACCTTTTGTAACACATTAAAACATGTTAAAAGGCATCTGGATGGGTACTTGAATAGGAAGGGTTTAGAGAGATATGGGCCAGATGCTGGCAAATGGGACTAGGTCAGAATGGGACATCTGGTCAGCATTAGATGAGTTGGACCGAAGGGTCTGTTTCCGTGCTATATGATTCTATAATTGCTCAAATTTTGGGATGCACTGCCTGTTAGAAAATCAGCTAAATGAGGGTTTTGGGGCAAGAATTAGAAAAATATGTGTAAGAGAAAAATGTTGCAGAAATATGGGGTAAGAGTGAGGTATGTGAAAGAGCTGGAATGGACTTGATGGACTGAACGGCCTTTTTGATGCTATAATATTCGATCATTGTACAAATGCATGAGTGATATCGCAGCTACTAGAGACATCTAATAAATATAAAATTTACCAATTCACCAGTTTAGCTTTATTTTGTCTTTGTCTTCTTCAGTGTAACTTGACTGCAACCTGGTGCAGCGTGGCTATGGTATTTTATAAAGAAATTTATCTCCTCCACTCCAGAAATGGGTGTGAGTTTGGTGGAACTGAAAACTAGCACAAATCAGGGCAGCTACCCAAAAAAAAAGGGATAAGTCTGTGGGTAACTGTGCCACAATTTGAATTAACTGCATCGCAGCTCACCCTCTGTGTCTCAAGATATGTGCATTTAAGTAACTGAAATTGTGAAAGAACATCAAGGGTTTGAAATGAAGTCTCCAAATTTTACAATATACATATTTTAAATTGCTTTTCATTCATGTGAAATTGCTTGTCGTTCCCCTTGCATTGTGCTGAGGAATGGCCGCTGGGAGTCTGAGTTGCTTCTCTGAACATTCCCAGGTCATGTCTCTCCCATCTTATTGTATTTGTTCATCATTTTGTGAAAGCTTGCAGTAGCTGTCTGTCTCACTAAGTGGCCTCGTTGCTGTGTAAAAAGATTACTTGACAAAGAAAGCCTGTGTTTTACCACTCTATTTAATTGGTGATTCTGCCAAAGATGTACAAACATAATCTTTGAGCAATAGAAATGTGAGAATTTGGAGTTCTATTGATTAATTTTTTTCAAAGAAAATTGTTAGAGCGTCTCTGTAAATTTATTTCTTTTAGGAGATGTGCGTTGGAGAAGCAAAAAAGCTAAAGAAATTTGCTTCTGTTTGCAGCTGTGCTTCAATTTTTCTGTTCACGTCTGTCAAGGAAGTGGCCAGTTGACAATGCAAATCAAAACTGCTGTCATAGTCTTGATTTTGAACTGTTTGAATTGTTTATGACAATGACATGTGACTTATGGTATGACAAGACCTGTCACTACAATATGTCAAAAGTCATAAGTATTTAAACATGATAAATCTTAGCTTGTGGCATTGCTTGTCAAACTGTCCTGTGCAATGTCAGAAGGTAGACTTTATTTGATGTGGTCTAGCATTTAAGGGTCAGAAACAAAAACAGAAGTTGCTGGAAAAGCTCAGCAGGTCTGGCAGCATCTGTGAAGAGAAATCAGAGTTAACGTTTCAGGTCCGGTGACCCTTCAAGGTACCTGAAACGTTAACCCTGATCTTATTCTTCACAGATGCTGCCAGACCTGCTGAGCTTTTCCAGCAACTTCTGTTTTTGTTCCTGATTTACGGCATCGGCAGTTCTTTCAGTTCTTAATTTGCATTTAAGGATGATCTATGTGCTTCAGGAGTTAAATTGTGAGAAGAGATTATTCAAATTAGGCCTGTTTTCTCTAAAATTTAGGTTAAAGGGTAATCTGATCAAAGTCTTCAAGATATTAACAGGAAAAGACAGTAGATAAAGATAAACTATTTCCCCTGGGTGGGGATTCTAGAACAAGGGACAAAGTCTGAGAATTAGGGCCAGACTATTCAGGAGAGATGTTATACACGCAAGGGTGGGAGAGGTTTGGAAGTCTCTTCCTCAGATGGCAATAGCTACTGGATCAGTTGTTAATTTTAAAACTGAGGTAGGTAAATTTTTGTTAAGCAACACTTAATGGGCCACAAGTTGGTTTATAGAGTTAGGCCTCAGATCAACCATGATCTCATTGAATGGCCAAACAGGTTCAATGGTCTGAATGGACTATTCCTGTTCCTATGTTCCAGTTTATATTGTGACTTCCATAGCGCTTGGCTGTAAAGCTCTTTGGGCATCCTATGGAGTATATTTTGAAGTGAGGTGGCTGTTTTAATAGGAGCAAAGCAAAGAGGAATAGGCTATTCAGGGCTATAATACTCGGGCAATTATTAATGTAAAAGTTTGATTTGAAAATCAAATCTGATCATTAATGACAAGTTTGTTGTATTAAAAACCAAGTTCTGAGGAGGGAGTCACTGGACCTGAAATGTAAACTCTTGACTTTTTTTTCCCACAGTTTCTTGTATTGTCTTGGCTACAAACGGGAAGTGGCTGCATTGGATTTTGAAATCTGAAGCAAATTTGTAGCTGTAACTAGGAGCCAGCTTGTAGTTCAGTGGCAGCTTTCAATCCCAGTAATTCGAAAACGCAATAGCTCACACCCTATTGCAGACGGTGTTGGCAGGATCAAGGTCCTGGTTTCACCTCCAGCTGGCTCCCCACTCCGCTGTCCGGGCTGTACGACACAGAAAACACTCTGACCTTGTCAAGTCGTACCTAGTTTGTCGATGGTTACAGTCGGTAGTGGACTCGGGCTTTGTGACCTGTCAGACTGATGATTCTGTTTTATCTGACCACTCCCCGAGGGATGAACATGAACATGCAACAAAGGTCAATAATGATTGCAACTAAATCCAAACATTCCTTTAACTACAGCATCCCCTCCTTGCCTGCCATTTCCCCCCACCAAAAAAATGTATTCTGCTCTATTTCAAGAAGCCACTGTCATTTCTGCTTTTCCCACATCACTCGATCTCAGTGAGGGACATGAGGGAAAGATGTGGTGCCAGGCACTGCCTGCTTGAAAGCTCCTCCAAGATGTACAGAAGTGTCTAAAATTGACTTTTGAATGTTTTCAAGCTCACTGCAACTACACGTCTGACCAGAAACTCAACTGGATTCACCATATACATACTTCAGCGACAAGAGCAGGCCAGAGGCTAGGAATACTGCAGCAAGTGACTCACCTCCTGACTCTCCAAAGGCTGTCCATAATCTCCAAGACACAAGTGAAGAGTGTGTTGGGATACTCCCCTCTTGCCTGGATGAGTGCAGCTCCAATGATACACAAGAGCTTGACACTATCTATGACAAAGTGGCCCATTTGATTGGCACCACATCCACAACCTTAAAAATTCATTTCCTTCATTGTTGCACAGTCCCAGCAGGGTGTACCATCTACAGGATGCGCTACAACAAACGTGAAGGCTCGTTCAGAAACACTGTCCAAACCAGTGACCTTTTCCATCTAGAAGGACAAGGGCAGCAGATACATGGGAACACCACCCCCTGCAAGTTCTCCCCCAAGCCACTCACCATCCTGACTTGGAAATACATTGCCTTTCCTTTACTGTTGCTGGGGCAAAATCCTGGAATTCTTTCCCTAAGGGAATTATGGGTCAACCCACAGCACATGGACTGCAACAGTTCAAGAAGGCAGCTCACCCCCACCTTCTCAAAGGCAATAAATGCTGGCTCACCCACTGACATCCACATTTTAACCATGAATTTTAAAAACCCCACAGCACTGTAGCTAAAATCAGAGTGTCTTGTGAAATCTCTGCTGGCAGTGAAATGGAAATGTTGATTTTTTTTGACAGCTTTACTTATATAAATTATGTTGTCGTTTTGAAAAGTCCCTTGAGAAAATGCAGATCTGGTTCTAGCCTGGATTTTGATTTGTACAGCTCAATCCGGGCTGACTTGACACTTTGGAAGAGCTTTGACTGCAGCTGCTTGTCAGCATGTTCCTTCAGATCTAGCCCACACCTTGTGCTAATTCAACTCACTCCATAGGTAAAGCTTCCCAAACCTTTGTACAGAGTGTATGAGCAGCCATTGAACTGTGTAACAGCTGTCTCCTTTGTCAGCAGATCACAATTTACTACCTCAGTCCAAATCGGAGAGGTTTTATTAACACATGACAAAATTCAGAGCTTGTCTTTGAATAAACCACACACCAAACCAAAA
The DNA here is from genome assembly GCA_024137785.1 of Ginglymostoma cirratum. Taxonomy (NCBI): domain Eukaryota; kingdom Metazoa; phylum Chordata; class Chondrichthyes; order Orectolobiformes; family Ginglymostomatidae; genus Ginglymostoma; species Ginglymostoma cirratum. The sequence goes on from JAHRHZ010000046.1 coordinate 3,777,697, forward strand.
GATAACATTATGACAAGAATGTCTTATTCTCAGATAGGAAAAAAGCGTGCTACTTTCAGGAATATAAAGCCATCAGAAATAGTCGCTGGTTGAATGGGCCAGAAATATCAACCAAGCCAACTACTGTTTTCAGTTAATACTTTCGTTCTTAAGGACATGAATTTTTCACCTGTCAGTGAGATGACACTGCCATGATATCCAGCTCCTTTAGTTTTTGAATCCAGTATTGGCATCTGCTGCATTTGAGGAATAGCAAGCAGAATATGCAGGTTAGAGCTCCTTCTAACTTTCCCTGCTTATCAGACGGACCTCGGCACTGGGAGATAGGAGCCTCAAGGACCCAACCTTGGTCGAAGAGTTAAGTTTCGAAAGAGTGTCTTACAGGATGAGAGAGAGAGAAAGAGAAGTTGGGTGAAGGATAGCCAGAATTTCAGGCCCTGAGGGCACAACCACCAGGGATGGAGCAGTTAATATCTGGAATTCTAAAGGTGCAAACTGGAGGAGAGCAAAGGTCTTGAAGGGTGTTGGACTACTTACAATTTCGGAGCAGGAGTAGGTGTCTCAAACCTGTTCCACCGTATGGTTAGATCATGGCTGATCTGATTACCACAGATCCAGGCACCCCCCCCCCCCCCCCCCCCCCCCCCCCCCTTATCATGAATGAATCTCCCACTGGCTGGAGGAGATTGCAGAGAGAGGGAGGAGTGAGGCCATGGAGAGATGTGAAAACCATGAAGATAACCTTCAAATAGAGATGTACAGGGGTCAGTGAGTGCAGGAACAGTAGGTGAATTGAAATACAATGCAGGTAACAGAGTTCTGGACAACCTTCAGTCAGTTAGTGCAGAGTGGATGCCCAGATGGGATTGTGAAGAGTTAAACATGTCACGTTATTCCTGAATGAATTTCAATTGTTTTGTGTTCGATCACTAGACGGAGCAGCTCCCTGCTGACAGAACACAGAACAGTACAGCACAGAAACAGGCCCTTCGGCCCACCAAGTCTTTGTCAACAATGATGCCATTCTAAACTAATCCCATCTGCCTGCACATGGTCTGTAATCCTCTACTCCCTGCTTGTTCATGTGTCTGTCCAAATGCCTCTTAAACGTTTCTGCCATATCTGCTTCTGCCATAATACTTCCATCCCAGAGGAACCAGTGAAGCTTGAGCATCAGAGCCACCCTGCTCCACATATCAGCACCAAACTGACCTCAGTAGTTGGGAGGGTATGATTGAGGCAGGGAGCAGATGGAGAGTTAACCAGCTGGGCAAGCCTAGTAGTCTCAAGACTTACGGTCCAAAGTCAAGCCACAAGAGTTTAACTTAGCTGTTGACTAAGTTAACTGAGCTGTTGTCATGGTGATGGAGAAAATACCCAAAGTGAAGATACAGGAGATTAACTAGTTACATAGTTGTCACTGGGATGGAATTAGTGAAGGAGGGGCAGAGCTTTGCCAAATGGACCAGGTGCCGTTTTCTGAAAAAACTCCACAGGTGACCCACAAACCTGTTGGCACTGCTTGGAAAAATATCAGAATTGGTTACTGGGAATGAGGTTAAGGATTCTCTTAGTGATAATATCCCAGTAAAAAGCAGTCAACACCAAAGGCAAAGTCTCACATTTTTAAGTAGGTAGCATTCAGCACATGGACTTTGAAAAGTCCTGGGACATGGTGCACCGAGATTTCCAAAACCATTTGACTCAACCGGCTGAGAGAATATCATCAGGGACATGTAAAGTGCACGGACCACCAAACAATGACATCTCGCAATCGAAACTTTAACCCTGTTTCTGTCCCCATACATGCTGCCCGACCTGCTGAGTTTCTCCAGCATTCTCTGTGTTTGTTTCGGATTTCCAGCATCCACAGTGTTTTGCTTTGATTTCAGTGAGTGTTCAGTTGCTTAGCTCCTAGAAGCCTTACACAGACAGACAGGTTCGCTTGCAAGTTTTTGAAAGTAAAGAGAATAAACTATGTTACATACTGCACTCGAGCTAACTGCAAGAAAGAATGTTCTGCCTCACACACACATTTCATGAATGTCTCACACACACAGACACGCACATATGCATACATACACGCACATACGCATACACATGCACACAGACATGGAAGGATACTCATGCACACAACATATGAACGTTACGAAGTGGGAAGATCGATTAAGTTAGTTTTAAAAATCCTCCAAAAGTCAGGTGTCTATAGGTTTGGCTGATTTTTAATATTAATTCATGGATTGTGCGTGTTTCTGGCTGGGGCAGCATTTATTGCCCCTTGAGAAGGTGGGGGTGAGCTGCCTTCTTGAACCATTGCAGTCCACGTGCTGTGGGTTGACCCCGATGCCATTAAGGAGGGAGTTCCAGGATTTTGACCCAGCAACATTGAAGGAACGGTGATATATTTCCACGTCAGGGTGGTGAGTGGCTTGGAGGGGAACTTGCAGGAGATGGTGTTCATGTACTTGATGCAGGATTCAGGATTTGGGTCAGTGCCTGTTTGGGAGCCAGGCCAGATTGAGGTGGAGTGAGAGGTCCTGGTAGGTGCTGGGGTTTCAGAAGCCAACACTGGGGGAAGGGGTGGTGTGTAAGCCTGGGAGTATCCTCTGATTGGCCCAGGGGCCCATGAGAGAAGGACTCCCCCTGTCCTCACCACCATCCCGGGCAGGGAGGCTCAGTGGCTGGCCATTTCCATGAGCTTCTCCCACCTCTCATTTCATCCCAGCAACAAGATTGAGAGCCCTTGTTTGATGGAAGCTGGTGGCCTTGTGGTATTGTTGTTGGACGGCAGTAATCCAGAGACTCAGCTAATGATCTAGAGATCTTGGTTCAAAGCCTCCCACGGCAGGTAGTTTAATTTGAATTCAACAAAAATCTGGAGTAAAGAGTCTAATGATGACCATTAAACTGTTGTTGATTGTTAGGGGGAGAAAAAGCCATTGGGTTCACCAATGTCCTTTAGAGAAGGAAATTGCCCATCCTTACCTGGTCTGGCCTACATGTGACTCCAGATCCACAGCAATGTGATTGAATCTTTACTGCCCTCTGGGCAATTAGGAATGGGCAATAAATTTAAGCCAACCAGCAGCATCCATATCCCATGAGTGAAAAAGTAGTATTAAATGTCCAGTGAAAGGCCTTGATTGGCTCAGTAGCTGGCAGGCAGCCTGATGTCATGTTAAACACCAGAGGTCAGAATGCTGGTTGGATAGAGTCTGGTCGCACACTTTTCCAGTCAAGGTCTTATTTAAAAACTTGGAAAACAGGTGCAGGAGTAGGCCATTCAGCCCTTCGAGCCTGCACCACCATTCAATATGATCATGGCTGATCATCCAACTCAGTCCCCTGTTCCTGCTTTCTCCCCATAGCCTTGATCCATCTGATCCTAAGCATTATTTCTAACTATATTTTGAAAATATTCAATGTTCTTGACTCCACCACTTTTTGTTACAGTGAATTCCTCAGGTTCACCACTTTCTGGTTGATGAAATCTCTACTTGTTTCAGTCCTGAATTGCCTACCCATATCATTATCTCAGGTTTTAGTCTCCCCAGTCATCAGGAACATCCTTCCTCTGTATGCCCAGTCTATCCGTGTTGGAATTTTCTAGGTTTTTGTGAGATCTTCCCTCATTCTTCTCACCTTCAGTGAATAAAGTCCTAACTGATCCTATCTCTCTTCTGACGTCAATCCTTTTGTCGCAGGAGCCAGTCTGGTAAACCTTTATTGCCCTCCTTCCGTAGCCTGAACATCCTTCCTCAGATAAGGAGACCAAAACTGCAAATAATATTCCAAGGCCCTGTTTAATTACAGCAAAACATCCCTGCTCCTGTACTCTGAAGGCCAGCATACCATTTGCCTTCTTCAGTACCTGCCAAACCTACATGCTTACTTTCAGTGACTTGTGTACAAGGACTCCCACCCAGCCTGCACATCATGGGCAATTTCTCATGGCCAGTCCAGCTAACATCCACACCTTTGGGCTGTGGGAGGAAACCAGACCATCAGAAGGAAACCCACGCAGACACGGGGAGAATATGCAAACTCCACACAGACAGTCACCGAAAGGTGGGATTGAACCTGGGTCCCTGACACTGTGAGATGGCAGTGCTAACCATTGAGCTACTGAGTTACCCATAATATTTTTTTCCTTTTTGAGAAAAACGTATTTTGGAATTAAATGGGAAGAAAGGAAGGGTGACAGTAACTATTTTGGGATCTTGATCTGTCTTCGTAACACAGCTAAATGTTTCTCCTGGTCTAGAACCAGTAGACACAACTTAAAAATAAGGGGCAAACAAAAACAGAAATTGCTGGAAGAACTCAGGAGTTCTGGCAGCATCGGTGGAGAGAGAAACAGAGTTAATGTTTCGGAACCCTTCCTCAAAATAAGGGACCAAAAAGAGGATAATTTCTTTACTGGGAGGGTTTGTGAATGATTAGAATGATCTAACCCTGAGGATGGTCACTGTGTAAGTTTAAAGTAGAGATTGACAAACTTCTGAACACAAGTGATGTCAAGAGATATTGAGAGAGTGTGGGTAAAAGACATTGAAGGGGTTGATCAGTCACAATTGTATGGAACACTGGAGCAGGCTTGATGGGCTGAATGACCTACATTCTTTGACCCTAAAACATTCTTATCTTTAATTTGGAATGCAGTATGTGAGAGAAATATTTAAACCTTCAGTGACTTTCTACCTTCCAAACTCTCAAAATCTTTTCCTTCCTATGTCATGTGAATGCTCGAAGGAACCTGAAGCATTCTAGTGACACTCTGTTTAATGAATGTTTATTTCACTGAAAGACTGGCTGAAGATGGAATGTGAGGTGTGATTTGATCGTTCGGCATTCCCAGTGTTTCCACACGTTGCATCTCAGGAATTCACAGCAATACATTCAGTCCCAGAGAAATTACTGACTTAAAACACAGAATCTCAGGCGAAACAGCACATGTTTTACAGGAAGCTTTACAAACCAGCTGTTTGTTTTGACGGAGGTATATTTGTGCCAGTTCCTTTTTAGCTTCCCACAGATCTGCCTTTTCCAACAGTGCACCTTTGATTAGGAACAAGAACCTCACGTCTGACACTGATATTGTTTGTGATTATCCAATACTGAGGCTGTAACCTGGGGCATTAAGTGCTCCTGTATTGTTACTGTTGGAATTGTGGAATTTGTTGCAAGGGGAATAGAGTTTAAAACAGCAAACACCAACTGTATCGGTGAGAGGAGGCTGAGAGCACTGCGCTTGGTCTCCTTACTCAAGGAGGGATAAACTTGTGCTGGAGCTATTTGGTTCGGTGATGGTTAATTTGGTCGATTCCTGCGATGAAGGACTTTGATGTATGCAGAAATGTTGAGGAGGTTGGAGATTTAACAGAACAAGAAGTAACCCGAATGCAAGATCAAAGATTCTGTGAGGCGGAGACAGGATAAATTCTGAAAGGAGATAAAAGGTACTGCAGATGCTGGAGAATCTGAGATAACAAGCGTGGGGCTGGATGAACACAGCAGGTCATTTTCTGATGAAGGGTTTAGGCCCGAAACGTCAAGTTTTCCTGCTCCTATGATGCTGCTTGACCTGCTGTGTTCATCCAGCCCCATGCTTGTTATCTTAAATTCTGAAAGGGTTTCTTCTTCCCCTCTTCTGTGTGAAGAGGGCTTAGTTTCAGGCTATGAGTCTGTGTTCCCAGTATGAATGGTGACTGTAAAGATGGTGATCTCCATGATGTCACATTGACATGACAGGAGCCCTGTTACCATTGGCACATGATGTGGAGGTACCAGTGTTGGACTCGGGTGGACACAGTTGTGTGATTTCTGACCTTGACCATGTGCACGTGCAGAGATGAGGTCAGCGCCCGTGCATGTGTTGATGTTTGTTCTCCAAGAGAAGTGCTGACTCTTCCCCTGATGGTTTGCTCAAGAAAGGAAGAATGCATGTGTGCACCCCTCCCTCAGCACCACCACCAAAGGCCCTTTGCACAGTCATAGTGTCATACAGAATGGAGACAGACCCATCTGTCCAACTAGTCCACACTGACCATGTTCCCAAACTAAACTAGTCCTACTTGCTTGCAGAAATCCAGGCTCCTTAGACAGCACCTTCCAAACCCACGACCACTTCCATCTAGAAGGACACGGGCAGCAGGTACATGGAAACACTTCCCCGCTGCGTCACTCACTGTCCAGACTTGGAAATACCTCGCTGTTCCTTCAGTGTCGCTGGATCAAAATCCTGTAACTCCCTCGCTAAGGACATTGTGGGTCTGCCTACAGCACATGGACTGCAGCGGGTCAAGATTTGGAATGCCTAGCTGATGGCATACAGACTGAATGTGCTTCCAAAGAGAGAACTGGGTAAAAAGTTGTAAGAGAAAACATTACAGACTTTTGTGAAAGAAAAGGATGTGCTGTTCGATTCTATGATTCTGCAATGTCTGTGTCAAGGAACTTATTCAAGAAGCAATGTTCCATTTAGTTTGTATTTAATGATCAGCTGCACTTCAGCGAAGGAATAATCTTCAGCCATCTCTCCTCCTCACCCTCAACCCACACACTCCTTAATCCTGCCCCCCACCCCATTGCCCCTTACATACCCTCATCCCCTTATCCTCCCTCGATCCACACTACCCTGCCTCTTACCCCCCTCATCCCTTGCCCCATCACACCCCCATCCCCACATGTCCCTCACCCCTTTGGCATTAAGCACGAAGGGTTAAACTGTGAGGATCAATTACAGAATGTATTTATTGGAGTTCCGAAGGTTGAGGGGTGAATTTTATGATATTACAGGAGATCAGTCGGAGAAATAGATTCAAGGTGCCTCGCTGGTTTTGGAGATTCTTGGACTGGGAGCAGAGTCTAAAAACTGGATTCCGTCCTTTCAGGAGAGAGATTTCAGAAGCAGGCCCACACACCAAGGCTAAGTATAAAAGGACAAAACACAAAAAAGGCAAACTACAAAGTTTGTAGGAATCTGGAACACTCTTCTGCAAATTGCAACTCATGGCCAATCAGTTGTTTAATTGACATCTGAAATTGACTGAAGGGAGATTGGGAGGAAGGTGGGTTTATCCAGGTTGGTTACAGATGAGCTGCGATCTCACTGAATGACAGAACAGGCTCAGAGGGCTGAATGGCCTCCTGCCGTTCCTGTGTCTCAGTGGCTTTGGTTTCACAGATATGAGCAAATATTGATGCCACGGAGAGTGTTTCTGTCACAGTGAAGGACATGAAGAAAGATTCGACCAATAACATTAAAAAGTAATGTGCAGCATGCCCAATTTAACAGTGTAGTTTGAAATTTATTGTGGAGAGCCTCTAAAGAGATGAAATCTTTTGTTTTATTAATATATGGAAACAAATTGGCTTTGCCGGCTCAATGGGCTTGTCATTCTAAAGATTTCTGCAGTCACTGATGGGTGGTGGAGCGAAGTTGGCATTGGACGAGCAGGAGCTTTCTGCTGTGTGTGTAATAAGTAATATATTTACTGTGAATAAATGTATTTGTTCAATTGATGGACTGTGGCATCGATTGCAGTAAACATTTCCACATAGCATACTTCTTACTGATTTAAGTAATGAATAGCATTTCACTCAGTTTATAATGCACAGATAAAGCAATATATAGCATTTGTACTGTCTCATTTTTAATAATCAGGTTGATGTAATATCACAGACTGTTGAGGTCAGAGTGTAAATTTATGATAGAGTGCCTGTACAGTATCACAGTTATAACATTATTCAGAGAAAGTCACGTTGTTTCATTCCCTGGGATTGACAAAGTGTAGACGTAGAGCTGGTGTTTCTTCGTGTGGGACAATCGGGAATGAGAGGTCATAGGTTCAGGATAAGGGGTGGCAGATTTTAAACGGAGATGAGGAGAAATTGCATCTCTGAAAGGGTCATGAATCTGTGGAATTCAGTTCCCCAGAGTGCGGTGGATGCTGGGACACAGAGTAAATTTAAGGTGGAGGCAGACAGACTATAATTATTAACAACCAAAAAGAGAAAGTGCTGGAGAAACTCAACAGGTTCAGCAGCAGCATTGAAGGGAAACTGAGTTAACATTTCAAGTCCAGTGGCACTTCTTCAGATTGTTATACATGTTAAAAGGTGATAGGAAGCAGGGAGGAAAGTGGGGTTGAGGCTGAGATGAGCTCAGCTATATTTGTATTAAATGGTGGAGCAGGTTTGAGGGGCTGAATGGCCTACTCTTCTCCTAGTACTTACCTTTAGTATGTACTTACAACAGCATTTCTTGCATTCTTTCTTGGGATGTGGGTGTTGTTAGCTGGGTTAGCATGAGAAGGTGGTGGTGAGCTGCTTTCCTGAAAAACACTGGCAGACTTGATAGCCTAGTGGTCTTATCGCTAGACTGTTAATGCAGAGACCAAGGTAATGTTCTGAGGACCTGGGTTTAAATGCCACCAAAGTAAATGGTGAAGTTCGAATTCAAAACAATTTTGGAATTAAGAATCTACAGAAGACCAGGAAATGTAATTGTTGTGGAAAACCCATTTGGAAAGGTAGCTAGTCTGGCCTACCTGTGCATGCAGACCCACAGCAATGTTGTTAACCCTCTGCACCTCAGGGCAGTTGGGGATCCCCACATCATGTGAGCGAATTATAAAAGAGAAAAAGTTTATCTGGCATCAGTAAGAGTTTAATAGGACTTAACTTGGCTATTTTGGAGGCTGGTTAAGAGTCAACCCCATTGCTAAGGGTCTTCAGGAACATGTAGGCCAGATTGTGTACAAGCAACCAACTCCTTTCTTTGTAGGGCATTAGTGAACCAGTCTCCATAAGGCCCGGAATCCTTACTGGGGTTTCTCTCCTGACCTGCTGAGAATTTTCAGCGTTTTCCGATTCATAGCTTCACACAGTACAGAAAAGGTCCTTAAGCTCATCGAGTCTGCACCAACATAATTACCACTAAAGGCCTGTTAATCCCAATTTCCTGCACTTGTCCCAAATCCTTGAATGTTATAATATTTGAGTTACTCATTTAAACATTTTTTTAAAGGCTCAACCGAAAGAACTGCGGATACTGGAAATCCGGAACAAAAACAAAGTTGCTGGAAAAGCTCAGCGGGTCTGGTAGCATCTGTGAAGGGAAAAACAGAGTTAACGTTTCGGGTTCGGTGACCCTTCCTCAGAACAGGAAGAGTTCTGAGGAAGGGTCACCGGACCCAAAACGTTAACTCTGTTTTTTCCTTCACAGATGCTGCCAGACCTGCTGAGCTTTTCCAGCAACTTTGTTTTTGTCCATTTTTTAAAAGTTGTAAGATTTCCAGCCTCCATTACCTTCCCAGTCAGTGCATTCCACATTTCCACACCCGCTGAGTAAAAAGGTTTTTTTCCAAATCCCTTCTGAATCTTCTGGCCCTTCCCCTAAAACTATGCCCCCTTGTGATTTATCCCTCAACCAAGGGGAACTGCTGCTCTCCATTCACCCTGTCCTTACCCCTTATAATCTTATACACCTCAATCACGGCTCCCCTCAGCCTTCTCTGCTCTAAGGAAAACAATCCAAGCCTACCTAGTCTCACTTTATCGCTCAATTGCTCCATCCCAGGCAACAGAGAGTGGTGGATATATGGAATGCTCTGCCCCAGAAGGCAGTGGAGGCCAAGTCTCTGGATACTTTCAAGAAAGATATGGATAGAGCTCTTATAGATAATGGAATCAAGGGTTATGGGGATAAGGCAGGAACAGGATACTGATTGTGGATGATCAGCCATGATCATAATGAATGGTGGTGCTGGCTCGAAGGGCTGAATGGCCTACTCCTGCACCTGTTGTCTATTGTCTATTGTCTATAACATCCTGGTGAATCTGCCCAATATAACCCCTTGAGTGCTGTCACATCCTTCCTGTGACCAAAACTACACACAGCACTCTACCTGTGCTTGATGCAACACTGTACAATTCCAACATTACCTCCTTGCTCTCACGCCACGATTAATGAAAGCAAGTGTCCCATATGCCTTCTTAACTATCCTATTCATGTGCTGTGCCAACGTAAGGGATCTGTGATAGAACAGTATTGGGGATAGAACTGGCTTTAGTAGGTTCGCGTGTGTTTAATATTCTCTTAAACCTGCAGAAATAATCAGCCTGGGGCTTATGTGGTGACTGCTTTGACTGTGCTGTACCATCCCGTAATCTCTGAATGGGCTGGCATGCAGCAAGATGGAAGCACCACTCACTGTCTGACTGGTGCCAGCACTTGCTGTCTGCTTTGGTGCGGGAACTCCCTTTACCCACTGACAAATTAGTGTGAGACAGAATTCTGACCTGCAACAAGGATTGTTTTGACCTCGTGTGCCAGTGCAATGAATCCTAACAAAAAATATTCGAGGGTGGATACAGAAAGAGTATTTCCCCTTGTGGGAGATTCTAGGACCAGAGAGCCTCATTTCAGAATAAGGGGTCACCCATTGAAGACAGATGAGGAATTCCTTCTCTGAGGGGAGTGAATCTGTGGAATTCTTTACTGTGGAGGGCTGTTGAGGCTGGGTCAATACACATACTCCAGACTGAGATAGACAGATTTTTAATCAGGAAGGGAATCAAGGGTTATGGGGAAATGGCAGGAAAGTGGATCTGAGGATAATCAGATCAGCCATGATCTTGCTGAATGGTGAAGCAGACTCAGTGTGCTGCATAGCCTATTTCTGCTCCTCTGTGTTGTGATCTTATGTCCTCTAACATTTATAATTCTAGCTGTATCTGACCTTGCTTTCTTGGGTGTCACAGTGATGGATGAGAGTCCCACACTGCCAGGGGAATTGTTAATATTTAACTCCAGAATGTGTCTCTGAACAAAATGATTGCAGGGCGTTTAGTCATGATCTGGCAAAGTCCTGTGTGGGACCCATGGAATGTCACACTTGTAGAGCGTCAGGGAAATGTAAACCAAGAGGGAAGCGTAACAGGATGAGATAACACAGGCTCATGAAAAGCTTGGATGCTGAAGTAAAAACAGCTGGAGGAGCTTGCAAGTCTGGCATCAGCTGTAGAGAGAGAAACAGAATAGTCTTATTGGACGTGAAATGTTAACTCTGCTTCTGACTCCACAGATGCTGCCAGTCCTACTGAGATAACAAGGGAGTCTGAGAATCTCTGTACCCCCATCCCTTCCTCAGCAGAAAACCAGCTACTGCAGAATATTTACATTTTAGCCTTTCAGGATTATATAAAATAAAGGGGGTTAAATGTCGACTGTAACTCTAGTCTCCACGTTACAGAATCAAGTCACTGATGTACACAGACTGGAGTGTTGTGAGGGCCACAGCTCTGAGAACAACTCCATAAAACACCCCTGCACTGCAGCTAAAGGAAAATGGTAAGTGCTCTCTCATCCTCCACATTCAGCTTTTGCTGAAAGGAATTGAACAAAAGAGCTTCAATCAACCTATAGAGCCAAAAGTCTTGAAATGGTCTGTCCGGCCATCAATGTCCTGGCTCCCAGTGTCATCCATTGCAAAATCCAACTATCAGCTCTTAGTGAACCATTCAGAGACTGCTCTGTGTATCTGTGTTTCAACTTTTACCTGTTTAGACTCACCTGTTATTTGTAATCTGTGTGTATGTGTGCCGTGTTACTCGTTCTTCTTGTGTTTAGGAATTAAGAAATTCACTATTTTTGCTAATTCCAGAAATTAGCTACTTTGAGAACATGCATTCATTTAGCTTTGGGGAAAAGGTAAATTCAAGGGAAGGCATTCTCTTTCTAATTGATGTTGATGTAAGCAATTGAGGAAGCTGGTGAATAACCGAGAGCCAGTTCCTCGCTCTTCACTTGGGAGCTTAACTGAGGTGCCCCAGCTGGATCTGTAACAAACTGGGGAACCTTATCTGGGGACTGTCGTAACAGTGTAGCTGAGCTTCCATTCCCAGGCTTGTGTGTACAAGCTTTAATCCTCTGCGGTCTTTATGTGAGCTTGCATTCTCCCCAGGGTATGTACCTGAGTGATGCTCACTTTCCACTGTGACCCTTGCCGTTTGGAATTCCTCCTTTGTGATACCTCAGCTTTATGAGCAGTAAGAGAGTCCTAGCCTGCTGACCATGATAGGGGAGGAATCAGCAAATCCAACTGCATACCTACAAACTGCGATGAAACTCCCACCCCCACTGCCTACCAATTGTGATCACTCTCGGGTTAAACCATCACCATTGTTTCTCCGAGATAACAAGCATGGGGCTGGATGAACACAGCAGGTCAAGCAGCATCATAGGAGCAGGAAAACTTGACGTTTCGGGCCTAAACCCTTCATATGCCATTGTTTCTCCCTTTTACTACATCAGATCACTCCTCAGCCCCACCCACGTTCTGTACAAACAGGTTCTCGCCTGGTTCAAAAACCGTCTCGTGGTAATCCTTAACGTCTTTGCAAATTTCCTGAATTACCCTCAGCTGTACCTGGTGAGGAGAAGTCAGACCAGCCTCGGCTGCTGTCACTGATTCCTGACAGATAACGGGCCAAGAGCCCTCGTTACAAGCCACACAGGAGCAAGCAAGCTGGAGCATATATGAAGTCAATGAGCTGGCCTTTAGCTTTTGGGTGTTTGTTCCCCTGCACCAAAGATCCATCCACACTGTCATTCTCCCTAATTCTACTGCAATGAGGTATCTGCCTGATATCCACCCTCTCTGCATCTGAAGTGTCAGCCCTGCTGTCTCACCTTTTGCAGGAGTTCAGGATCAAATGCTCCAACTTGGGCCTGTACTTTAGATTCAACGATCCATATGGTGCAGAAAAGGCCATTTGGCCCATCGATTCTGGACGGATATAACTAACCATTAAAAGTGCACTAATCCCAATTTCCTGCACTACTTTGTCTTTCCTAAACAGAGTTCGGATACTGACTGAATCTGTAAGCCCATTGGTTCGCACAAAATGACATTTCATCTGCTGGAAGCTGTCGCTGCTCTGATCTGATTGGAATCAACCACTTTGATTTCAGCCTGAAATCAGAGCTCTCTCAGGCGAACACAAGATTCAAGGATTATCCTGTACTCCAAGGACAATGGGAGATAAACCTCCTCCATCATCTTCCTTTGAGAAGCTTATTTCCAAAATCTCCTGCTGATGATGGTTGTCAGATTACTAGAAGCAGGAAATAGCATCATGTTGAGCTTTCGCTAACATTTATTCTGGAAATTAGATGAAAGATGTTCGACAAAAACAGAAATTGTTGGAGAAACTCAGCAGGTCTGGCATCATATGTGGATAGAGAACTGAGTTAACGTTTCGGACCCAGTGACCCTTCTTTAGAACTGTTTGCCTAGGAAAAGGTGATATTTATGCTCACAGCGGGCGGGGTTGTGGGGGGTTGGTGCGGAGGAGGAGCAGTAAGCAAATGGGTGGAAATGGAGCCCAGAGAGAGAGAGAGAGAGAAAGTTCGACAGACAACGGGGATGGTTGATTACAAGCCAGAGAAGGAGAAAAGCTGAAAATAGGAACAATAGCCAGGTGAAAAAGGGTTAGCCTTGGGTGTGGGAGTGGGTAAAGGACATGGAAGGAGGATGTTGTGAAAGATGTGCTGTCGAACTTGAAAACAAAGCAGCTAAACTGTTCACATTGTATATTTTTTTTAAAATCTGTTTAAATTCTGAAAAAATTGTTCAGGTAGGTTTGAAGAGGAAATTGATTAGATCCAAGTATTTCTGTTTGGAGGATACTTCACTGGCCTTCAGCCTACACAGAGGAATCTGATATGACATCTTGGTTTGCCTAATCCTGTGCAGGCATTGCAAATGAAGCACTTCTCCTTTTCTCCATTAATTGCCGCAGTGTAATCTGTGGCTCAGCCAGCAGAGTGCATCTCACTCAGAAGGCTGTGGGTTCGAGTCCCACTCAAGGATTTGAGGGCGAAAGTTAAGGTTGACCCTTCAGAGAGTGTTGGGGCGAGCTGCCCTAGTTCTGGTTCCATCCTTTGAAGGAGATGTTCAGCTGATATGTGTCTGCTGTGGTAAATGTGATAATGAAATGGTGCTGTGAGAGCAGGGAGCACTCCCTAGTGTTGTAGCCAATATGTATCACTCAGTCAACATCACCAAGAAAACAGATATCACATTGCTGTTCGTAACAATAGAATCATAGAATCCCTACAGTGAGGAAAGAGGCCATTTGGCCCATCAAGTCTGCACCAACCCTCTACCCAGACCAAGCATCCCACCATAACCCTGCATTTACCGTACTCGAATCACCTAACCTACATACCCATGGACAATGTGAGCAGTTTAGCCTGGTCAATCTGCCTAACCTGCACATCTTTGGACTTTAGGAGGAAACCGGAGCACCTGGAGGAAACCCACACAGACACGGGGAGAATGTGCAGACCCCACACAGACAGTCGCTCAAGGCTGGAATTGAACCCAGGTCCCTGGCGCTGTGAAGGGCAGCAGTGCTAACCGCCATGCTGCCCACTGATTAAGCTCAGTAACTTCATTTCAAGACCATAAAAGTCAAGTTTGTCGTAAACAAGGGATGGTTGATTAGTGACGATATTAATGAGGTGATAATCCAGAGGAATAATGATTCGGGAAGATGAGACACTATCGCATCTCAGCAACTGGGAGGGGATTTCAGTTGAAATAATTAGACCAATTGGGGTACAAAGCCAGAGGGAGTAATGGTGAACATGAAACTGCTTCAGGAAGGAAATCTGCCATCCTTACCCAGTCTGGCCTACGTGTGACTCCAGACCCACAGCAAAGTGGTTCACTCCGAACTGCCTTCAGAAACAGTGAAATGAGCGACTCAGTTGAACTGTGCAATAAGAGCCCTTGCTGGAAAATCCTACTCCCTAAGAAAAAAACGTGGGCCCTGTATTTTTGACTCTCACATTGTTTACTTTCTCATTTACCTATCCTGCGTGGTCCGAAGCTTGTCGTCTCTGAAAGTGGGGGACTTTGTTTCTGTCGTTTATTGCAGAGGGAAACGTTCTCCATTTGATTGCTCTGACATGCCGTTCCTGTGGAGAGCTGAAGCCTTTGGTCTAAATGCTGTACCTGATTTTATCCCTGACTGCACAGAAACAAGCCCACAGCTGGTACCATTACAAGAATCCAGATTGCCATATGGACAGGCAAAATGAAAATGAGGGCACCCGTGACAATTTTGGATCGTCATGGTAACTGGCATCTCTCAAAAAGAGCCGTGAGGCAGAAGCAGAAATCAGACGCTGGACTTTGCAATCAAATGAAACAGCAGGTGCCTGGATGAGCTTCGCTGAAATATATACAACATCCAGGTCACTTCCTGCCGTTGGTACGATTTGAATGTAATTAATCAATATGACTTCACCGATCGGCTGGCCTTGGAATCTGACCTTTCTAAAACAAGCCTGCCACCAAGGTCACAACCACCATAGGACCCTTATTCATGACGTTCTGACGATTATAAACAAATTGACTTTTGGATTAACCTGTAATCCTCTAAATCATTCATTTACTTATTAGCAGCTATCTATTTGCATGCCGTTTGTCACCTGTTAGGATTTACAGATGGGTTGCTTTTTGCTAAATGCATTGTGGAATATTTCCCATTTTGGACCCTATGCCCAGTGCAGTTGAGAACTTTGCCACAGTTTAAATCTGTTCTGACCAAGGGTGACTGGACTGGAAATGTTAACTCTGCTTTCTGTCCACAGATGCTGCCAGACCTGCAGAGTTTCTCCAGCAATTTGTTTTTGTGTGTTTCAGATCTCAAGTATCCACAGCTCTTTGTTTTATTTCGGTGATGAAATCTGTTGGATTATGCTCAGAGTGTTGACATCAGATTTCTTGTGGATATCTGTGCCTGTGCTGCCTCTAGCCTGCGATAGGACTGGGGTTAGTGTTAGCCTGTAGCTGTGCCATCTCAGCAGAATAGCAAACTGCCTGTTTTAGACTTACCATGTGCTCCTGTGTAGCACCACTCTTGTTTAGCTCTCTGATGGGTGACTGTAATTGCTTTTGTGGGAACATTCAGGGCCAAATAATCCCTGTTTTACCTGTTTTTTTCCTAACCACCCTGGTCAGGGATGTTGTTACACACCTCTCAAAAAGTAGGACTTGAACCCGGGCCTCCTAATCCAGTGGTAGCGACTCTACCAATGTACTACAAGAGGTCCCCAGATAAATTGAAGTAAATCCTAAACTAAATCCGAGCTGGTGTGGAGATGCAGATTGACATTGAGATTGCAATGAGGAGGAAGGAAAATAAAGTCATTGCAGGGTTTAACTTCCAAAGAAGAGTTGTACCCAGACTCAAATCTTTAACTCTCTTCTTCCCTCCACACATGATGCCAAGTTTCTCCAGCACTTTCTACTTTTATTTCATATCTTCCACATTGGTTTGCTTTGATTTCATACATACAATCCCTACAGCGTGGAAGTAGGCCATTCAGCCCACATAGTCCACACTGACCCTCTGATGAGCACCCCATCCAGACCCACCCCCTACTCTATCACTGCATTTCCCCCATGCCTAATCCACTTGTCCTGCAACATCGCTGGACACTATGGAGCAATTTTGCATGGCCAAGCCACTTAACCTGCATATCTTTCGGCTGTGGAAGGAAACCGGAGCAACCAGAGGAAGACCACACAGACACAAGGGAGAACATGCAGACTCCACACAGACAGTCACCTGAGGGTGGAATCAAACCCAGGTCCCTAGCATTTTGAGATAGCAGTGCTGACCACTGAGCCACTGTGCCACTCTTGGAGTCATTAAAAAATGACATCATCTGTGGAAGGAGGAAGAGATCTTATAAAAATTTATAAAATATGAGAGGTATACGTAGAGTTAGTGGGAGTTGTCTTTTCCCTAGGATGGGGGATTTCAAGACTAGTGGGCACATTTTTAAGGTGAGAGGGAGAGAGATTTAAAAAAGACATAAGAGGCAAGTTTTTTGCATAGAGAGTGGTTTGCATGTTGAATGAACTTCCTGAAGAAGTGGTGGACGTAGGTACAATTACTTTGTTTAAAAGATGTTTGGATGGATATATGAATAGGAAAAAATTGTAGGGAAATGAGCCAGGAGCAGGCAGGTGGGGCTAGTTTAGTTAGGATTATGGTTGCCATGGACTGGTTGGACTGAAGGGTCTGTTTCCATGCTGTATGACTGTATGACTCTTATGTTGGTGGCAACATTAAAGTAAAAATGCACCAGCTTCATCGTACTCCGTTAGTAGACCACGTGAGGAGGTGAATTTCCAATTTTACTGGTAGACTGCCTGTGGTTCCAGCAGTGAAAACAATCACTTTTGAAGGAGCATAAAATGATGATGTGTGGGGAGGAATTTCTTTTCTTTATCTTTGTTTTAATTGTTTTAGTGAGTGATGTAACTGTTTCTTGTCATAAGTGAAACATCACGAAAACATAAGATGTATCCGAGGGGATACACTGGGAAGCAGTATTCATGCAACTGCCCCAAAGCGTGATCCCACGGCATGGTCATTGATAACTGTTTGCAGCTGTTAAAGAGCTTTGGATTAGCTCATTTGCCCGAAATCATTGAGAAGGTGGCCTTGTGTTCTCAACACAAGGGCGGCACGGTGGCTCAGTGGTTGACACTGCTGCCTCATGGCGCCAGGGATCCGGGTTCGATTCCACCCTCAGGTGACTGTCTGTGTGGAGTTTGCGCGTTCTCCCTGTGTCTGCGTGGGTTTCCTCCGGGTGCTCCAGTTTCCTCCCACAGACCAAAGATGTGCTGGTTAGGTGGACTGGCCATGCTAAATTGCCTGTAGTGTTCGGTTATGTGTAGATTAAATGGGTTATAGGGGGATAGGTCTAAGTGGGATGCTCTGAGGGTCGATGTGGATTTGTTGGGCTAAAGGGCTTGTTTCCACTCTGTAGAGATGCTATAAAAAATATTTCCATTTCTGGCAATAACTACTGAGGATAATACTGAGCCAATGATCCATGGTTAGTGCCGTTGTTCACTTTGGCCAGAGATGGGAGAGAATCATGCTGCCTATACAGACTGAACCATTTAAGTGAAGGGGGAGTAGCTGAAGGTCAAGTTCAGAAGATTTATGTTAAAAAAGCTGCAATTTCAGGGTTCATTAACTGCTACGTTCTTCAAGAGAGTTGTAAACAGCTGAGATGTGGATGTTACACTCACCGTGTGCTAGTGTCACTGGTAGATGTTACTTAAATGGAACTGCAATAACTTCACGAGGGCTGGTATCCTGTCACCAAGTCAGCCTTTATTTACATGTGCACAGTACATGGGCTGTGATCAGCCAGCTCAGAGTCAGTCTCTCGACTGTGGAGAATCCATGACCTTTCTGTTTATATCTGTCATCCAGGGCTCCCTGATTGGCTCAGGTTAACAGTCCCAATCAGGGAACTCATACCTAGTAGATCTAATTGGTGAACCTTGTTCCAATCACTATTCTCGCGACTCAGTGCACTTTGACTTTCATTTAGGTATAAGGTTCATAAACACAGATGATGCATCAACAAAGGTTTTTTAACCCATCAGGGCCATTGTGGGTCTAACTACAATAGTGTAGAATACAGCGGTTTAAGAAGGCAGCTCACCACCAGCTTCTCAAGGGCAATAAATGCTGGACCAGCCAGAAACACCCACATTCTACGAACAAAGAAAACAAACTGGTTTGGATTTGGAAAACAGCCTGATTGGATGTTGGATACAGAGTGAAAGAAGGGAATTGGATGGATAAGGAAGTGTTGGTAAGGATAGAGGAAAGGGCAGGGTTTGGGACTAACTAGATTGCTCTTCAGATGAGCTGGAGAAGATTTGATGGGCGGAATGACCTCCTTCTATGTTAGGTGTACACTGTCATCTACTGTGATAATCTCCATACTTCTCTAAAGTCCTTGTCTTGACAAATTGAGTGAGGTCAAAGTGGATTCAGTAGATCAGATTTTGTACGTGATTGATGTTGCAGTTTTGATAATGGAGGTTCCTAAAAGGTTTGATGTGAAGAGAATAGCTATCATTGGAATTTCCATTTCAATCAGAATATAGTCGGGATCCTAGAATTTGGAAAGTACAGTAGTAATGGCATAATGCACCCAGTGATTATCTGAAGCTGGAAGACTCGTTTTGTAGGAAAGATCTTTAACTATTCTGAAGTTACTGTAATTGCTGTTTGATTGATGAGTCCCTTCCAATCCAGTGAAAAGTTATTGAAAATACAAAATTGAAATGCTGCTTTTTGGAAAAATAAAGCTACAGCTTTGGTGAATAATACAGTGAATGTATGAGAAAGCTTCAGACCAACCAAGAAACTTGTAGAGAGGCTTAGACAGTGAGGGCATGTTCTCTCAAGGCCAAACTGGAAAAGTGTGAAAGCTGACACACTAAAACTACTTTAAGTATCGACCTTATGGTATGTGGCCATTCAGTGGCTTTTCAGATTATAAACTGCACATTGACCTGATACTCCATCATTTTTACTGAGGAACTAAAGGGTAAAAATGATGTTTGTGACAAGGTTGAATCTCAAATGTGGTGGGCAAATCTGAACAATAAAGACCTAAGATTTATTTTCTTGGAGCACCTGAAGCTCTTCCTAGAAACAAAATTAACTTCACAACTGAAATAACTCCACAGAGACTGATATCCCATCACCAAGTCACAATGTTCCAAAATTCCCTGGACATGGGAAAGGTTCCAGTGGATTGGAAAAATTTGTAACGCCCTTATTCAAAATGGGAGGGAGGCAATGTGCGGGAAATGACAGACTAGTTACCTTAACATCCGTTGTTGGCAAAGTGTTAAAATTAATCATCACGGAAGCAATAGCAGGACATTTGGAAAGTCAAAACACTATCTGTCAGAGTCAGCATGGTTTTATGAAGGGCAGATCATGCTTGACTAATTTGGTAGCGTTCTTCAAAGAGTAACAGGCAAAGTGTATAATGGGGATCCTGTAGATGTAATATATCTGGACTTTCGGAAGGCATTTGATAAGGTGCCGCTCAAAAGGTTAATTCACAGAGTTGGATCATATGGGAATAGGGGTAATTTATTAGCTTGGATATGTGGCTGGCTGATGGACAGAAGACAGAGAATCGGGATAAATTTTTTTTTCTAGGTGACAAGAAGTAACCAGTGGGGTGCCACAGGGTTCGGTCCTTGGACCCCAGGTATTTATAATCTACATTAACGACTTGGATACAGGGATAGAAAGCTCTGTAGACAAATTTGCTGATGACACAAAAATAGGCAGGATGGTAAATTGCAATGAGGGAATAAGAACCTTACAAATGGATGTGGATAGGCTAGGAGAATGGGCCAAAATGTGGAGTTTAACATGGATAAGAGTGAGGACATGCATTTTGGTCAGAAAAATGGTAACCCGACCTATTATCTAAATGGGGAGAGACTTTGGGGTGCTCCGGCGCAGAGGGATCTGGCTGCCTTCATTTATGAGTCACAGAAAACTAGCATGCAGGTACAGCAGATAATAAAGAAAGTGAATGGAATGTTGGCTTTTATCGCTAAAGGAATAGAATATAAAGGTAAGGAAGTATTGTTGCAGCTAAACAAGACTTTGGTGAGACTGCACCTGGAGTATTGTGTGCAGTTTTGGTCCCCTTATTTGTGGAAAGATGTGGTGACATTGATGGCAGTTCAGAGGAGGTTCACTAGATTGATCCCAGAGATGAGGGCTTTGTCATTTGAAGAGAGATTGAACAGTTTAGGCCTATACTCTCTAGAATTTAGAAGAATATGGAGAGATCAAATTGAGGTATTCAGGATGATAAAAGGCATAGATGTGGAGTGGATGCTTCCTCTTGTGGGGCATTTTCGGATGAGGGGTCACAGTCTTAGAATAAGGGATAGAAAATTTAAAACAGAGTTGAGGAGAAACTACATCTCCCAAAGGGTTGTGAAAGTGTGGAATTCGCTACCCCGCAGTGCGCTAGATGCTGGGAAAGTGAGTAGATTTAAGGAGGAGTTAGACAGATTTTTAATTGGTAATGGGTTGAAGGGTTATGGGGAGAAGGCAGGAAAATGGGTTTGAGCAGCATGTCGGTCATGATCAAATGGCGGAGCAGACTTTGATGGGCTGAATGGCCTAACTCTGCCCATATATCTTACGAACTCATGACTGAGTATATCAGCTGACAGTAACCCCAAGGATTTGAATGTATACCTGGCTCAGATTGTGCACATCAGACGTTGGGAAGATGTAGGAGAGGGATATCAGTGAGCTGGATGGCTAGTGTGTGGTTCAGATGGTCACTGACAGTGTGCGGTTTGATCCCTGTTTCGTTCAGAGAGGCATGTGACCCTGCTTTCTTGCCTGCAGGAAAATTGCTGAGGAAACAGTGCTTCAGTGACTCTCACATTAAAAGGTGTTGAAATGTTTAATCAACCACAATTGTATTGAATGGCGGGTGGGCACAGTAAGCTGAATGGTCCCTCCTGCTCCTGTGTTCCTGACACATGGTACACCCAGACTCCAGGTGAAGTTCCCCAATATGTTACGGTTCCAGATGGAATATCTACAATCATTAAGCTACTGGGTGAGGAGGGACGAACTGGCCCTTTTTCTATCCTCACCTTTGGTCGCAGTGTGATTAGTTTAAAAACAGATCCCTTCCCTTGTGGATAATTTTCTCCCAGACTCAAATAATTTCATGTTTTAAAAAGAGCCAATTTAACCAGGCGTTCTTGAGTTAACAAAGAGTGAATGTATTAATTACTTATTGCAAGAAGATTTAGCAATGGGACACACATACATACAGATTAGAAATAAGAAATAAAAGATCAGAGTTTAAGAAGCGTAACGGTTCAGTCTCTGAGTTATTTGCAAAGAGCAGACAGTTGAATGTTTTGACCATTGCAGTAGAGGTTACTGATAGTGTTGATCTTGGTAGTTAAACAATCAATTTTGAGGTTCTTAGTTTTGCAGTTGGTTGAGATTCCGTTGTTCCATGTCCTTTCAACAGTGACTGCACGGCAACATTTAGAGTGGTCTGTTCATAGTCCTGTTTCCTTTTGTTCTGGTACGTTAGCTGATTTCTACCACTTAGAGCAGCAAGTCATTTTACCTGCCACATGGGGTGACTAGGGGATATTCTTCAACTGTGACCTTCACAACTCACTAATGCTCAAACCAAGGCTAGCATGCATGGGTACCTATTAGTACACACAAGTCCCACCAACACACTCCAGTCGAGTTGAAACAGACTTTTTAACCCTGTCCTTGTAAAATCTTCGAAAGGAAAAACACAAAAAGGTGTCTACAGTTTGGGATGAACCTGTTTGCAGCTGAGTGGGGTGTCTCCTTCTCCAGTTTATTTACTTTTACAGTATTTTTGGCTACATCAACCCTCTTTAACAACACATTTCAAAATTACAAGTTAAAAATGACGATAATACTATGGAGTTCTGTCCCATGGTCATGATACACTTTTGGTCATAAGCATACAGGTAGGAAAAGGTAAACAAGTCCGGTCAGGTTCTCAGATATGGATAGTTTACACAATCGAACCATTGGCTGTAGCACTGCCATTGCTGGAGTACCAACAGATGTCGCACAACTCTGAACTTTGCCCAGTTAACTCCTGGCGCAGTCTGGAACTCAGTTACCAGGTTCGTATTGCCCATTGTACCAGCATTGCAAATGTGACCACTGCTGTCCATGTGGTTTCTCTTAGATGTTGCTGTGTGAGCTGAATTCAGATGCCACCTCTGTTAATCCTATTTCTGTTTCGTTTACATAACAATAATTGCACTCATTAGTGTAGGCGGGCTGCGAGGAACATTTCTCCCAATTGCAGTAATCAGCAC
The DNA here is from genome assembly GCA_024137785.1 of Ginglymostoma cirratum. Classification (NCBI taxonomy): domain Eukaryota; kingdom Metazoa; phylum Chordata; class Chondrichthyes; order Orectolobiformes; family Ginglymostomatidae; genus Ginglymostoma; species Ginglymostoma cirratum. The sequence goes on from JAHRHZ010000046.1 coordinate 3,800,481, forward strand.
ATGGGCACATGGTTTGTTAATGCTGCATAATAGAATATGACATAAGGGAGTGCTTCTTTTTCACAGTGTTATAAAACATAATTAGTTCAGGGCAGGGGATCTTGTTATTCATGGACTTACAGCTAGAGTAAAATTCCAAATGTCACAATTGATTTCACTGTTGTATTGTTATGGTGCTTCAAGAGGTAACACCTTCTAGACAGTACCTCACTCAGTCAGCTACACCCTGCTGTCAAACCACTGCAATAGGTGACAGCCACGATATGTGCAGCGCAGATCTCTGATGCCAGGCATTGGAAAATAAGTAGGCATTTTCATGGAGTCTTTTGTAAACTTGAGCTGAAGTTCGAAATCTTAAAATTCCCTTTGAACCGAAGAATCAAGCATTTCGAGTTCAGGATGTGCACGATTAATGCACTTTCACTTAATGTGGAGATGTTCAGGAATGTAACTACTGTAATTGGTTGAGGACTAACTGAATGGTCATCATGTAGACAATGGGTTAATGTAATTCCATGGATACAGACATGGAAGCAAAGGACTATGGTGCTGTAAAGCTGAAATAAAAACAGAAGTGCTAGATATAGTCAGCAGTGTTAGGGGAGAGGGAAACAGTGAACCGGTGGAATTTAGTGATGCCCTGGGAGGTTGGGATGAAGCATGAAATTCCGCTAAGGCCTCTGCAGCTCAGTGTCCTTTCAGCAGAACCAGGAAAAGTTAGAAATGTAAGAAGTGATGATCACTTGAAACTCGAGGAACAACACCCTATCTTCGGTATTAGGCACTTTACACGCTTCCAGATACAATATTGAAACATAGAAACATGGAAAACAGGAACGGAGTAGCCCATTCAGCCCTTTGAGCCTGCTCCATCATTCAGTATGATCATGGCAGATCATCCAACTCAATCCACTGTTTCTGTTCTCTCTCGCATATCCTTTGATCCCTTTAGCCCTAAGAACATGAACTCCTTCTTGCAGACATTGAATTTTGGCCTCACCTGCTTTCTATAAGATCAGAAGATCATAAGACATAGGAGTGGAAGTAAGGCCATTCGGCCCATCGAGTCCACTCCGCCATTTAATCATGGCTGATGGGCATTTCAACTCCACTTACCCGCACTCTCCCCGTAGCCCTTGATTCCTTGCGAGATCAAGAATTTATCAATCTCTGCCTTGAAGACATTTAACGTCCCGGCCTCCACTGCGCTCCGTGGCAATGAATTCCACAGGCCCACCACTCTCTGGAAGAAATGTCTCCTCATTTCCGTTCTAAATTGACCCCCTCTAATTCTAAGGCTGTGCCCACGGGTCCTAGTATCCCCATCTAACGGAAACAACTTCCCAGCATCCACCCTTTCTAAGCCATGCATTATCTTGTAAGTTTCTATTAGATCTCCCCTCAACCTTCTAAACTCTAATGAATATAATCCCAGGATTCTGTGGCAGAGAATTCCACAGGCTTATCACTCATCATCTCAGTCCGAAATTGCCAGCTTGGTATGCTTGGAAATGATCCCTGGTTCTGGACTCCGCCAGTATCGAGTCTGTAAGAATTTTCTGTGTTTCTACAAGGCTCTCCCCTACCCCCCCTCCCCTTTACTGTTCTAAACTTCAGTGAGTCTAGACCAAATTGACCAAATCCTAAAAATACCAGACAGTGACCATCTCCAGTAAGAGAAACTAACCATTGCCCCTTGACATTCAATGGTGTTACCATCACTAAATCTCCACTGTAGACACCCTGGGGATTTCCGTTGTCCAGAAGCTCAACTGGGCAATGGTACATAAACACAGTGGCTACAAGAGCTGGTCAGAGGCTGGGAATACTGCGGTGAGTAACTCACCTCCTAACTCTCCAAAGCCTGCCCACCACCTACAAGGCACAAGCCACAATAGAATACTCCCCACTTGCCTGGATGGGTGCAGCTCCAACAACACTCAAGTAGCTTGACGCCATCCAGGACAAAGCAGCCCACTTGTTGGCACCACATCCACAAACATCCACTCCTTCTATCACCGACGCTCAGTAGCAGCAGTGTGTTCTATCTACAAGATGCACAGCAGAAATTCACCAAGGCTCCTTAGACAGCACCTTCCAAACCCATGACCACTTCCATCTAGAAGCACGAGGGCAGCAGACGTAAGGGAACACAACCACCTTCAAGTTGCCCTCCAAGCCACTCAGCATCCTGACTTGGAAATATATCGCCATTTCTTTACTGTTGCTGGGTCAGAAATCCAGGAAATTCCTTTTTGATGACATTGTGGGTCAGCCTACAGCACATGGACTGCAGTGATTCAGGAAGGTATCTCACCACCACCTTCTCAAAGGCAAATAGGGAGGAGAATAAATTCTGGCCCAGCCAGTAATACCCATAACCAATGAATGAGTAAAGATAAATCTCTTTATATGTCAGTCCAGACTGGAATGTCTGCCCCCATTTTGTTTCTATTCTGTTTGGTTTTACTGTCTTGTCTCTTTCTTCGCTTTCAGATGGCAGGTGTTCAGCACTCCGACGTTCACACTTCATCTAAACACCAGCTTTGTTTCTTTACTGGTCTCATTGCCAATCCCTTTGGTCTTTCATCACTAATAAACTGTCCGGTCTTCCATCTAATTCCCTTTTGCTCTTTCCAACCTCTTACTTTTACTTGCTGAAAACCTGAAAACGTTGACTCTGTTTCTCTCTCCACTGACGCTATCAAATCTGCTGAGTTTTTCCAGCATTTTCTGCTTTTATTCCAGGACATTCCCACCTTGGTACAAATAAGTCCATAAGATATAGGAGCAGAATGAGACTATTTGGCTGAACAGTTCTGCTCCACCATTCTCCTGCCTTCTCCCCATAACCTTTGATCCCCTTGCTAATGAAGAACCTATCTCTCTCTGTCTTCAGTACACTCAATGACTTGGCCTTCACAGCCCTTTGTGGCAGTGAGTTCCACAAATTCACCACCCTCTAGCTGAAGAAATTCCTCCTCATCTCAGTTCTAAAGTGTTGTCCCTTCACTCTGAGGCTGTGCCCTCAGGTCCTAGTCTCTCTTGCAAGTGGAAACACCTTCTCCACATCCACTCTATCCTGTCCTCTCAGTATTCTGCAAGTTTCGGACTTCATGCTTCTAAAGTCCATTGAATGCAAACCCAGAGCCCTCAACTGCTCCTCATGTGACAAACCCTTCATCCCTGGAATCATTCCTGTGAACCTCCCATGGACCCACTCTAACACCAGCCCATCCTTCCTTAAATGCAGAGCTCAAAACCACTTACAATATTCCAAATATGGTCTGAGCAGAGCCTTATACAGATTCAGCAGTACATCTCTGTTCTTGCATTCTGGCCCTCTTGAAATGAATGCTAACATTGCATTTGCCTTCCTAACTGCCAGCTGAACCTGCATGTTAAATGGTCACTCGTGTGAAAAGGTGCTTTTTTATTTAAATAGATTCCCCTTAGTTGAGTTCCTCATGTTGACCACTGACCTCATGCTGATCTAAATGATAACTGTTTTCTAATGTTTCTGTGAAGTCTCTTGGGACCTTTCACTACTTTAATGGTGCTGTATGTATGTAAATTGTTGCACTGCCTCTGGACTTCCATTAATTTTGTGTTTGAGTCCATCCTAGAGGAAATATAATTGATAACTCTGGTTCCAGTTCCATGCTATTTCTGTGAGTCAGTGCATCGCTGTGGGTGTTTTTAATGAGAAATTTACATCTCTGCTGTACCTGCTCTGTTACAGACTATAGTTCTGATTTAAAATAAAACAGATTTTCCCCTCTCCTGCCACCAGTCACTTCTGTTGGGGTCTATTTTACAAACATAACAGCAATTAGTTGACATTTCACCAGGTTTCAGCAACACCTAATAATTGCTGTGCTCATTTTGTGAGAATGCTGATCTGCTAATTGTTCCTTAGTCAGAAACCACTGGAGTCAAATCGATGGAAATGTCAAATTGATATGATCATTAAAAGTGCAATGTATTAATTTCTGTTCTTAGATTTTTTTTAAAAACTGCTTTTCTGTATTTCTTTGCATACGTTGAAAAGACATTTGTGGCCACTTCTTGTTGGAAATATGTCAGATCTGTGCACATTGAGCAGACTGTGCCATATCTGGATGCTTATCATAATTGGAAAGTGACCTTTATTTAAAATAGGCAGGATCAAAGCTGCAGAATCATTTAGCAGAACAGCTTTATTCACCATTTGTATTCACAGTGCTGCACTGCACATTATTCCAGCAAGTTACGTCTTGTGGAAAATAATTACAGGTCAAGATATATGGAATATTGGATCCTTGATTACTATGTGAACAGAGCTCAAGTGAATTTAGACACCTCGACTGAACCTGAAATTAGACTGCAGCCTTTAATCTAACCAAATTAGTGGAGGTGGGAAAACCACTTGAAATGAAACTTGAGTTTTCAAAAGGCTTTTTTTAAAGGGTTGGATTGAAACATGGAGATATGGGGATGACTAAGTAAACATTTTAATATTTTAAGAATGAATCCTCTTTGAGCCTCGGGGCTGAGTTTGAGCTTTTCCCTGTTCATGCTTCCTTAATGCTGAAAGCTGTATTTTATTTTAGTTGCTGGTGGTCTTGGTTCTTCAAAAAATCCCACCATTTCAGCAGAGAATGAAAATGCCTTGAAAAATGAAAGCTACATCCTCATTTGTGGCAAAAGTTGGAGCTGAAGATAAAAAATTCTAGAAACGTTCTGCAGGTCTGGCAGCCTCTGTGGAGAGAGAAACAGAGTTAATGCTTCAGGTCAATGACCTATGATCAGGATTTGAAAAAGTTAAATTTTAAAAATTAGAATTAAGTTTTGAGTACAGCACAAAGAAGAACATAAGAGAGTGTTTGTAATCGGATGATGGGCAAAAGAGAAACATATTTAGAACCTGCTACAGCTCTAACCTTCCCCATATCCGATGAAAGCGCATTGACCTGGAATGTTTGCAATGTTCTGTTGCCACAGACTCTGCCTGACCTGCTGAGTATTTCCAACACTTCCTGTTTTTATCTCAGATTACCAGCATCTGCTTTGTTTTGCTCCTGTTCTATTTGTCTAATTCACTCCCACGACTGTCTGCCCAGTACCATCAAAGTTCTGAACATTGTTCTAGAAACCAGGAGCTATGTACTAGCTACCAGCCATCCCATACTATTCAACACCCCATACTTAACTTCCAGTTGGTTTATCTTAAACACCTTCTTGCTTTACAGAATTTGTTCTAAAAACAGTAAAGAATGTCAGTTCAATAACTGAGGAAAGACATTTCGATTCTAAGAGACCACACCTTTTTCATATTTGAGAACTGCAAAGTGAAATGGAAGTTGGGCTTCTGTAACTCAAAAATGATAATTCCTTTTTCCAAATTGTAAAAGAGATCAAGTACATATCTTGTTGAGTAAAACAATACGGTATTGCTTTCTGAAGTGGCAAGGGGCAAACTTGACACTGAGAATGTTTTGACCAAAAGAAATTCTGCCTAACAACAGCCCCCTGATTGGTTGAGATGCCGAGTGTTGAAAAGCTGTAAGAGTAAGAGCAGCAGAGAGTGGAAACATCCAGAACCTACAGGTGGAAAACATGCATCTCTCTCTCCCTCTGTCTCACTCAATCAGTGTGGGGAAAAGACAGAACAGAACGAAAACTAAAAAAGTTTCAAACAAGGAAAGCCTTAAATCCTCCTGATCGACCAGCAAATCAAACATTCACCATCGTCCTGTGGGCAATAGTGTGTAATCATTGTTAAAATCGGTAGGACACTGAATTTTCCACCTTATGATGTGGACTTCTGATCTTTGGAATTCTATTTACTCGCTTTGTTTCCCCACCCCTAGTCTGTGTGTTAAACATGTGACTTTTGTCTGTTTTAATGGTGTGTTTCTGTGTCTGTGTGTGTGTGTGTGTGTGTCTGTGTGTGTGTGTGCGTGTCTGTGTGTGTGTGTGTGTCTGTGTGTGTGTGTCTATGTGTGTGTGTGTCTGTGTGTGTGTCTCTGT
>JAHRHZ010000046.1:3806502-3850470 GCA_024137785.1 Ginglymostoma cirratum
TGTGTCTATGTGTGTGTGTGTCTGTGTGTGTGTCTCTGTGTGTGTGTGAGTGTGTGTTTGAGGGGATATAGCTGAAATTGCACAAGTTAGAAATCCTTTCTTTTTAACTGTCCTTGTTGAAATAATGTTACAATAAACTGAGTTGTTTCCTGTTACTGACAAAATCCGGTATGAGTTGCATTTGACCTGAGTACCGCTCACTCAGGCGTTATGGCCATTTTGGTGTTTTGTTGGGAATTTATACATCTTATAAGGGTTTTGGAAAAGTGGAGCTGGAGGAGATGAGCACTCCTCCCAGTTAATCTGTGACTCGATATAAAATGAAGATCTCCACATCCCTGGACTGGTGCTGGATGATACCAGCGTTATGGGCCAGACCAGATCCCCTCAAAATATAGTAAGAAGGTGGCCAGGACCCTAACTGTTTCTAATTTTATCAGTAAATGTCAGGTGCTGTGTTCAGATGCAATTTGATTGGTCAGACTATTTGATTTTAAGTAGAACACAATTTATTCAAGCACTATAGTTAAAATAGAAGAAAAGAAAGAAGAGCTTGGAATTACTTAACTCTATTGGAAAACTTAATAGAATAATAGATACAGTAAATATTACTGATTAACTGTTCCAATATAGTTACAGCCCGTAAACACAGTCCTTGGCAAAAGACAAATTCAGAAAACAGATTTTGTCCCACATGCAGTCAAGCAGCCTAGGAAGACAAACCCAGCTTTTGGCTGTAATCAAGAGAGGGGGAGAAACAGCTTCCACTTTTTCAAGGCCCCCAACAATAACTGCTGGTTTTAACTAAAAATCTCTGTTTCTGTGGGTGGGAGCTGCTTCTGTTGTTCCAACTTTTAAATAAAAATAACCCCCAGGCTTCACGAGTTGTTTATCTTCTCATAACCAACTTTCTCTTTAAAAGACAAGAACTGCCGATGCTGTAAGTCAGGAACAAAAACAGAAGTTGCTGGAAAAGCTCAGCAGGTCTGGCAGCATCTGTGAAGAAAAAGGTCAGAGTTGACGTTTTGGGTCCAATGACCTTTCCTCGGAAGCGTCCTGCTGGGCTTTTCCAGCAACTTCTGTTTTTGTTCTCCTTAAAAGAAACCAGGACAAAACACACCTCTTAAGGCCATAGCATTGTCACACCAGTGACTGGCTGTAAGGGAACCTCACTGCTGACAGCACCAGTCCTGAGGTTAACTGAGGACGTACTGCTCTTCGATTGTGAAACATGGCCATTCAGTTAATGCACATATAGCGTCTTTGCTGCATGGGCTGCTGGTGCCTGCTGGAGCTGGGACATTGAGGTAGGACGGTGCTGTATAGCAAACAGTTAAGTGCCTTGCCTGACGCCCCCTGCGTAGCTTTCAGTCTGTGCGGAACAGCAAAGCAAAACCATACGCCTTTAGGCTCTGACTGAGGGACTAAAGCACAAAAAAAGCAGGACAAGCTTGCTGTGAGCTAGCAGCAGGAGTGTGTGCTAAGACAGTAAATGAACAGCCCTGAGATGCTCGCTGGTCCAGTTTGGGAACTGGGTGTCTGTCCCATGCAGCAGCAAGTGAACCATTGAAGGGCAGAAGCTGCTGTATGTGACCCTGAGATATGCCACAAAGGTGCAGAAAGGCCAGTGGGTGTATGTCACATGCCAATCTTTGTAGACAGGGGATAGGGCAGTGCTGCTACTGCCCATGGAACGCCTGTCCTGAGACCAGGTGCCTGGTGTGTGAGATGCCCATGGAGTGTTCCCTCCATGTGTTAGTGTCTAAGATGGAGCGCTGGATGAGTAAACAGCGATCTGGAGATGCTGGCACCTGCCCTGAGTTTCCTGTTGAGAATTGTCAGCCTCTGGTCTGTATCTAGTGAGTGGGAGAATCAGTGAGTGAGCTGGCATATTGGTACCCCTCTCTAGGGCAGCGAGCTGGAATCAAACCTCAGTACCCCTACCCTGGTCTTTATAATACTAATGAGCTGAGATTAGTTGGTAATGAGATGATAATGAGCAACAAACCCATTAATTGTTCTAATAAAAACTGAAAGAACTGCGGATGCTGTAAATCAGGAACAAAAACAAAGTTGCTGGAGAAGCTCAGCAGGTCTGGCAGCATCTGTGAAGGGAAAAACAGAGTTAATGTTTCGGGTCCGGTTCTGAGGAAGGGTCACTGGACCCGAAATGTTAACGCTGTTTTTCCCTTCACAGATGCTGCCAGACCTGCTGAGCTTCTCCAGCAACTTTGTCTTTGTTCCATTAATCGTTTTCTCGCCCAGTGAGAATCTCTCCTTAGCATGCAGGAGAGGTGTTGGTCAGAATGTGTGACTTTTTGGTCTGGATGTTGAAGTCCCTCTCTCACTTGATTTCCCTCAATTTCTGGCCATAGCCAGTATCGCTCGGAGACGAGGAAGATTCCACTCTTTGTGACTAACTTGCAGTTACACAAGTTCCCATAAATAAGACTGACATAACGTTCATTGTCTCAGCTATCACTTAATGGTATTAGTCACATAATACAAATATAACATGTATTGTTTTAGCTTATCTGATGGCCACAAGCTCTTAATCAATTTTTATAGATGCACCATAGAAAGCATCTTATCTGGATGCATCACAGTGTGGTTTGGCAACTGCTCTTCCTAAGACTGCTAAAAACTACAGAGAACATGGCCCAGTCCAGCCTTCCATGCCACTGACTCTGTCTATACTTCCCCCTGCCTTGGGAAAGCAACCAACATCATCAAAAATCCCTCCCACCCTGGTTAGACTCTCTTACATCAGGCAGAAGATATAAAAGTCTGAATACAGGTAGGAACAGAGCCAGGAACAGCTTCTTCCTCGTTGTTATTAGACTTCTGAATGGACCTCGCAAATTTTAAATTTAATATTGATCTCGCTCTTTGTGCACCTTCTCTGCAGCCGTAACATTGTATTCCTCGCTCTATTCTATTACCTTAATACGTGTATGGTATAGTCTGCCTGAACTGCAGGCAGAACAAAACTTTTCACTGTACCTAGGTACAAGTGACAATAATAATTCAAGTTCAGTCAAAGCTGTTCAAAATCTTTTTAAAAGTCATCTCTTGTTTTCTCAGCGAGGTCCAAAAATGTTGCACACGTGGAATATTATTAGTTTCACTATAATTAGCATTTCCGCTGTGGCTCTGGCTGGAGAGAGACAGAAGAACACACATTACCCACCATTTCTGAAGAAGGGTCTAGGCCCGAAACGTCAGCTTTCCTGCTCCTCTGATGCTGCTTGGCCTGCTGTGCTCATCCAGCTCTACACCTTGTCATCTCTATTACCCACCATCTGTTGCTCATGGTACGTTGTCAGGCTGTGAGGATCCACAGATCCTGAAGCTTGAGTTACCTGTGGGGCTTGACTTAGTTATGATCAGTGATACCCAAATGAGGCAGGTGCACCATTTTTAAATATGCGCCTCATTATTTTAATCAATTGAATTACTTTTGTACTTTTTCTGTGTCACTGTTAAAATAGTCCTACTCAGTTCCCTGTTCCTGTTTTTGCCTTACGTTTTGATCCCTTTGAGCCTAAGTGCTATACCCAACTCCTCTTGAAATCATACAGTGTCTTAGCCCAGATTGATTTCTGTGGTAGGTTCGTAGGCCTCCTGCTCTCTCCTCATCTCAGTCCTAAATAGAACATAGAATATAGAACAGTACAGCACAGTACAGGCCCTTCGGCCCATGATGTTATGCCGGCCTATTATCCTACTAAAATCAATCTACCCTGCGTACCCTACATTTTACTATCCTCCATGTGCCGATCCAAGAGTCGCTTAAAAGTCTCTAAAGTATCTGACTCCACTACCACGGCCGGCAGCACATTCCACACACCCGCCACTCTCTGTGTAAAGAGCCTACCTCTGACATCTCTCCTATATCTTCCTCCAATCACCTTAAATAGTCACCTCATAATAGTCATTTCCGTAATAGTCATGGTTTGCCCTATATCATTGGTCTGTGACCCTGGTTCAGTCCTGTTAGAATTTTATCAGTTTCCAAGAGATCCCCCCCCATTCTTCTCCAGTGAATATAATCTATTCGATTCAATCTCTCCTCATATGTCCTGCCTTCCCAGAAATCAATCTGGTAAATCTTTGCTACACTCCTGAAAGCAAGAACATCCTTCCTCAGAAAAAGAAACCAAAACTGCACACAGTATTACAGATGTGTTCTCTCCAAGACATGAATTAATTGCAGGAAGAATGTACATCAAGCTTCAGTATTCTGCAAAAGCCAAAATTCAGCCTGACATTTCTGGCCACAGTGATACCCTGGTTAGGGAAGTACTGATTTTACAGTGCATTCCACGATATATCGGCACTATTTTCTCAGTTGGATTGTGGCTACTGCGCAGAAGGAGACCATTCGACCAGTTGAGTTTGTGCAGGGTCTCTGCAAGGAAAGCTAGACAGGCTGGGCCTGTATCCTCTGGAGTTTACAACAGCCTGAGGTGAGTGAATTGAAACCTGAGGGGGCTGGACCAAGTGGATGTGGAAAGGGTGGGAGAATCTAGAACTACGGGTCACTGGAGGGGAGGTGGGGTTGGCAGTTTAAACAGCGATGACGAAACTTTCATTTCTCTCAGAGGGTGTGAGTCTTTGGAATTTACTCTCCTCAAAAGGCAGTGGATGCAGAATCTTTAAATGTTTTGAAGGCAGAGGGAGATAGACTCTTGATGACCAAGGGGATGGAAGATTATCGGGGTTGTGCAGGAATGTAAAGTTGAGGGTAAAATCAGATCAGCCATGATTTTATTGATTGGTGGAATAGGCTGGAAGGGCTGAATGGCCTACTGTTCTTCCTTGTTCATCTGTTCACCTTGAATGAAGTGTCATCCAGCGGAACTTGCTGGAAAGTCAGTGTCCAGCAGCTCAGTGAGGCTGAGGAGGGAGCATTGGATAAGTGGCCCAATGCTGTCCCTCAATCAGGGAGGGGGTAAGCCAGGACTGGGATGGGGGTGTGGGTGGATTGTGGGGGTGGGGGTGAGCAGTTCAAAGGGTGGAAAGGTTCAGGGTTTGATTTTGTGGGGAGCCTGTGCCAGCTGACAAGTTGCCCATGCAGGATGGGCTGTTAGGTGGCCACGTAGTGACAGGCACATGCACGGCTGGGCTAACCCCAGAGGTGGGAGCTGAGGCTCTGAATTGGCCATTACTGGGTAGCGTGGTGGCTGAGTGGTTAGCATTGCTGCCTCACAGCACCAGGGACCCAAGTTCAGTTCCAGCCTCGGGCGATTGTGTGGAGTTGGCACATTCTCCCTGTGTCTGTGTGGGTTTCCACTGGGTGCTCTGGTTTCCTCCCACAGACCAAAGATGGGCAGGTTAGGGTGGATTGGCCGTGGGAAATTGCCCATAATGTCCAGGCATGTGCAGGCTAGTTGGAATCGCCATGGCAAATGGAAGGTTACAGGGATAGGTTGGAGGAGGTGAGTCCGGGTGGGATACTCTTTGGAGGGTTGGTGAGGAGCCGATGGGCCGAATGGCCTCTATCAGCACTGAGGGATTCTGCGATTGTGGATGACCACCTAGGAGTTGCAGTGAGCAAGAAGGTTGACCATGAGCCTTAATTCCAGAGGATGTGAGAAAGGGGCAGGAGTTGGGTACCTTCCCTAATTGCCCTTCTTGCCTCTAAGATTGCCATCTCTGGGAGATTCTGGCCAAAGCCTGGGACAGTGACTGTAAAAAGGGCAGAGAATGGAATGCAGTCATATCCTTTGAAATGTAGAGGCCACTATGACACTTCAGGCATGATTGCTGATTACTTAGCAGTCAGTTCAAAAGGACAGAGAGGTATCTGTGGGCTATTTCGCTGTTAAAGTCCTGAGCATGGCCATCTGTTGTTGCGGTATGTCACGGGACTGTAATGTGTAAACTGGAAGTCTGTCCGAATTGGTGCAGTGATTCAGATGAAAATATATCAGACCAGGTTTGGTTCCTTTGATGACCCATTTACAGTGATGTATGTTGAAATGGAGCCAGCTGTTACCATTGGAGCTCTGTATGGAAATGGTTAGGAAAATGATTACAGTAATCTTACACAGCACTCAAAAATAGCCTTCCTTCAAAAACCAAATCATCACAAGATGGAGGAGCTGGAGGATGCCCCAGTTTCAAAAGTGGCAAAATTAATGAAAATGTCTTTTGGAAGGAGTTAATAAATGTTTCATTTTTATTTACCCCATGTGTGCACAGGTTCACCACATGCCTTATCATCACTGTCGTGGTGGTGTGTACAATGTTAAATAGGTCTGTGGGAAGCAAGCTGTCACCATGGTAATACATTTAACCATTTACACTGCATGAGCTTGCATTATAGAGAAAGGTTGATACCCCACTGTCTGAAAACGACGGCGCTGATCTTGTTATGTGGCTAAATTTATTAATCACCCGAGTCGCACGTAGCAAGGAATGAAGACGACTGCCAGTCTTGGTGGCTGTGTCAGTCCCTTATTCTCTGGAGTTCGGGCAGGAACCTTAGGCACAGGTCTGAAGCATTTGATGCTGCCACTGGATTATATCTGGGGATGCTGGGGTTGCCCGTGACAACGGTTGCTAGGACACCATTGCGCAAATATGGAGAGAGTCAAGTTGCTGAGTATGTGTGACCCATTCCTGATGCTCTGTTACTGGGCTCCTTCCATTTCTAACACTCGTTCGGGAGGCATTATTTAAAGCAAAGATCCTTTTGACATAAATTTTGTCAGACCTTAAAGTTGATACCGACTGTGTTAGACTGGAAATTGATCCAACCATAAATTGTGGCCACGCTATAAAAGCCAACATTTGTAAATGATCTATCTCCCTCAATAAACCTTTGTCTCATTGTCAACTACCCTTTCAAAGATTACCCATCATTGAATTGGTTCTGAATGGTTTGTTTGCTGCTGCAACATTTCTGTGTTTGACAGCTTGGCTTTTTCCATATTAGATTTGCCTCAAATACGCATTAAAAGATCTTAAAATGTTTGGATTTAATACAGTTTGCATTAAGTTTAATTTACTTTAATTTAGAATTCAGTAGATTACGCTTAGGAAAGATGTTTACCCTTGTGGGTGAGACCAGAACTGAACACCATTGACTTAAGAGAGTTACTAAGAAATCTAATTGGAATTCAAGGGAAACATTTTACCCAGAGAGAGGTGAGAATGTGGAACCTGCTCCCACAGACAGTGTACAAGCACAGTCTTTATAAATGCTGTCAGAATATGAGGGTGTCGCTGGCTGGCCCCAGCATTTATTGCCCATCCCTTGTTGCCCTTGAGAAGGTGGTGGTGAACTGCCTTCTTGAACCGCTGCAGTCCATATGCTGTAGATTGACCCACAATATTGTTAGGGAGGGAGTTCCAGGATTTTGACCCAGGAACATGAATGGTGATATATTTCCAAGTCATGATGATGAGTGGCTTGAAAGGTATACTTGCAGGGGAGAGGGGGAGGGGAGCGGTGGTATTTACCTTCACAGAGGCCCATATCCCATCACCAAGCCACCCTTTATTTACACGTGGAGAGGCTTTAACACTGATCCAGCTCCCTCAGAGTGAGCAGGATGGCTGACACTCCTGTTTATACCTGTCAGCCTGAGCTTCCTGATTGGTCTAGGTTAACAGCCCCAGTCAAGGAACTGATATTCCATTACCTCATTACAGTCACTACAGGGTGGTGTTGTCCTTTTAGATGGCTATGGCCATAGGTTTGGAAGGTGCCAGTAGATGAGCCTTACAGGTATTTACAGAGCTGTTATACAAACGTAGGAGGGAATTGAACAATACGCTGATGAACTGAGATGAAGTAATAAGGAAGGGGCCTGATGTGGAACATAATGTTTGGGACCTGTTGGCCTGAATGACTTTGTTCTGTCCTCTACATTCTGAAATCTTGTCACCTGCGTTGGGCTCTAGCCAACAGTGCTCTGTTTCAATTATACAACTTATGATTGCGTTCTCAAATCATTATCCATGGTGTGAAAATCTCCTAAAAATTTGCTTGGGCCACCAGTATATGTACCGTGCCCATTGGGGTCATTGCAAATTATTAGCGGCACCTTGCTCAAGCAAACTTGTTGGTCATAGCATGTTGTCAAGAAAAGTGTAAATGGCTGGTGTGCATAATTGTTAACATCTGTTTACTTCTTCCTTGGGCTCAGAAGCTGAACTTGGAGTTTTGGGCATTCTCTCTCATTAACAATTAGCCACTTGCTGATATTTCCAATCCTCTTCCTCTTACTAATGACCTGCCAAACTTGTGCTCACTGTCGTCTTGTCACTGACAATGTGACTGGGGATCCAGAGCTCACCAACAGAGTGTTAATGACAGCCAGCGAGCTCTGCCACAGCATGGGAGAGGAGCATTGTGCCCATACCTGCTAGGTGTAAAATACCCAAAAAGTGGAGGCGTCGGTGATGGACTGGGGTGGACAAAGTCAGAAGTCTCACAACACCAGGCTATAGTCCAGCAAGTTTATTTGAAATCACAAGCTTTTGGAGCGCTGTTCCTCCATTTACACCAGCACCATTTTCCCCATTACCCGTGCTGGGGATCAGATGTTAGGAGGTTAGCTAAAGGTTGGAGTATAAGGACACAGAAGTTATGCCGCTCAGATCACAAGACCAATCTCCTGCCTTCTTCCTGTAAATGCTGATCCCCTTACTGCTCTGAAAGCTTGTGATTTCGAACAAACTGTTGGACTATAACCTAGTGTTGTGTGACTTCTGAGTTTAAACTACTGTAAGCTAATAATTGATTGAGACATAGTATAAAGAACCAGCAGATTGTGGGATAGTTCTCCTGAAACAGCTTGATGTGTTCTCAAATGCTGACTGCGTTATGGTATCTACAGTGCATCCCTCATAAGTGCAAAGCATTCCCTGGAGTTATTAATGGTAAACAATTTATGGTACTTCAACAGAGATTATACTGTGATGATTAAATATTTTTATTTAAGGAAACACGATTAAACTCGCAGTTTCTGTTATTTGCTGGACGGGCTCGTAGTGAACTTTCGGTATGAGATGTGAGGATTTAGAATCATATAAGGGAGTGAGATGAAACTGTGGTGAGAAAGTCTTGCTTAAGAACAAGACTCAATGTCATAATCAAATGAGCAATGTTTTAATCAAGATCACGAGTATTATAATATATATCATTAATGGAGATGGTTGAGAGAGATTTCTGTCCGGAGAAAACTCAAGTTTAATCACAAAAAGTAGCATTTTCACTATAAGTTAGAAACCAGTGAGCATCCATCTACATTGAAGGGACAATGTCCACTTATAGAATCAGAGAAACATACAGTATGGAAGAGACCCTTCAGCCCATTGAGTCTGTTCTGTCAAAAATGCATAATTACCTACAATTGTTCCACTTACCCACATTAGGCCCATAGCTTTCAATGTTATGATACTTCAGCTGGCTCACCCAAGTATCTTTTACAGGTTGTGAGCTTTCTTGCTTCAAATCCTCTCCCAGGCAGTCCATTCCAGATTCCCACCGCTCTCTGATATAAAAATCTTTCCTCAAATCCCCTTTAGACCTCCTTTTAAGTTTAAAATTATGCCCCTTGTGATTGACTTGTCAAGTAAGGGGACCAGCTGCTTTCTATTTATCCCGTCCATGCCCCTCATAATCTTACACACCTCTATCAGTTCGCTACTCTAAAGGAAACAAACCGAGCTTATCCAGCCTCTCTTTGTTGCTCTTCAATGAGTCGACCCGAAACATTAACTCTGATTTCTCTTCACCGATGCTGCTGGAGCTGCTGCAATTTCTGTTTCTGTTCGCTTCATAGCTAAACTGCTCCATCTCATGCAACAGTCTGGTGAACCTCCTCTGCACCCCCTCCAGTGCCATCACATCCTACCCACGGTGCGGAGACCAGAACCGCACACAGTGCTCCAACTGTGGCCTGACCCAAAGTCCTGCACAGCTCTTGTGGAATTCAAAGCACGTATGGATTGGCCACAACCTTATTGAATAGAGGAGTAACTTGATGGGCTGAATGGTCTATTTCTGATCCTGATTCATGTGTATGCATGTTCCGTAGCTCACACAGCAAAGAAGTTTCCATCTAGTGAGGTGTTGTTATCCAATATGTTCCATTGATTTTTGCCAATGTGCCTGGGAATAAATGCTGACAATATGCGGCAGTGTAGAGATCTATTGTTACCTTGTGTGCATGTTAACATCAGCGTAATTAAGGACAGATAATAAATACTATCCTTGTTAGCATCCTTAAAACTCACATTAAATAGAACAATAGTGGTTCATGCAGAATAACTAACTGACTGCATTTCCACATTCCTCTGACAAATTATGATTGCTGATGGAAATTGACAGAATTCCAATGGTGAGCAGAACAAGGAGCATGGGTTCAAGCAGGAACCTTTCCAGGAGCCAGACTATTTTAAAAAAAAAGACCTTTCATTAAAATGTGCAGCTTCGAAACAGACACAATTTTGTGCCTGTTAGCTTCAATTTATTTTTCAATGCAAGTAACGTCAGAATTGCATTACTTTAAAAATAGAGAGGTCCAGCTCTGTAAAACCCCTCACAGGATATTCTGATCTCGTTGATGACAGCTGAAACTTGAGGAAGATTATTGGGGAATAATATGGGAATCGATGATTCCACTTTCTGCATTGTTGTTTTGAAAATCAGTTGTTCAGGTGATACTTTGTTTTATTTTATATTCATTCACAGGATGAGGGCATCGCTGGCTAGGCCAGCATTTATTACCCATCCCTAATTGCCCAGAGGGCAGTTGAGAGTCAACCACACATTTGCTGTGGGCCTGGAGTCACATGTAGGCCAGTCCAGGTAAGGAGGGCAGATTTCTCTCCCCAAAGGACATTGTGAATCAGATGGGTTTTTTCCGACAATCGGCAATGGATTCCTGATCATCATTAGACTCTCAATTCCAGACTTTTATTGAAATCAAATTCTACAATCTGCCATGGCAGGATTCGAACCAGGGTCTTCAGAACGTTATCTGGATCGCTGGATTAATAGTCTAGTGATAATGCTGCCAGGCTGTTGCCTCCCCCTAGCAGGTAATAATAGAGCTTCAAAGAAATCCTTTGTGATAATGCGTTACTATATCCAGCACTCTTACACACACAGTCAGCAGTGAGGTAATGTGTTCATCACTGTTCGGCACTGGACTTGAACGAGTGCACCTCACAAAGGCTCAATGGTTTCTGTGCTGTAGATATCTTCTTTTCTGATATTTGTTCTGCGTTAAACTGGAGCTGACTTGGTTAAGGAGACATTTCGGTTGGTGGACAAACTGAGGATAGTTTTTCCTTCATTTTACTACATTTTAATTGTAGCACAGTTTTTGTTTTTAGCCAGATTTTAATGTTATTGGCATTGAAAAATGTAATGTTTAGTCTTAAACAACGCAAGATTTTATCCGGAAGCTGCACATTGTAATGAATCTTATAAAGTCTCATCAGTGGTTTATCCTCTACCACTGAGAATTAGACAGACCCTTACACTCAGCATAGGAAAGAGGGCTGATTGTACCACAGAGGGTTAATTTAACCCATTAGTATTGTTGTTTTAAGAGTAGAAAGGAGGATTGGTGGCAGCATCAGCCTGAACCATCCCAGAGCCCAATACGACATGGTGATCAGCAATGGGCACTGTTACTGAAATACCACAACGTCATCACAGCAGAGAGAATCTATTTGTCCCAGGAGGGAAAAATACATTCTGTAGACAAACAATTCTGCCACTTCAGATATATTACCTTGTTAAGAAGATTTGGACCATTAGTGAGCAGCAGAAATGTTTAAATTGTTAACCATTAAGCTTTAAGGGAGAAGGGGGAAAGTTTAAAGGAGATGTGAGAGACAAGCTTTTGTAAACACAGGGAGTGGTAAGTGCCTGGAATGTGCTGCCAGAGGAGTTGTTGGAGGTGGGTACAATATCAATGTTTAAGAGGCACCTTGACAGATACATGGACAAGCAGGGAACAAGAGGGATATGGACCGCACAGAGGCAAGAGGTTTTTAGTTTAGAAAGGCATCACGTGTCATTTGGGGGTGAAAGGGCCTGTTCCTGTGCTGTACTGTCATTTGTTCTTTGTTACAGTCAGCACTTGTGTTAAGTTAACTATTGTTCACTTGTGGGAGCAACAACTAGAAAAAAACATTGACCTTGGAGCTGGCAGGAGATGCAACATTAACAGTGTGGGCTGGGAATACAATAAAGACTAGCCACGCAGAGAAGAGATAGAGTCCTTAGAGAAGAAGCTTGTGGGTGTGATTGGGAACTTTGGGAGTAAGCGTAGAGATCCCTATGGAGAAAAATGTTTTAAAAATGATATGAAAGAGCAGGCTGGGAAGGGAAGAAGTGAAAGGGAGCATGTGCCCATCAGAACAAGCCACACTGCGAGTGTGATCCACAAGGTACAACTGCAGCGTTCAGAGCTAGGTCCAGGAAATTAATTTGTACCAACATCACACTGTCACAAAAGTCACAAAGTTCATTTAAGGTGATAAAAGGGAAATTTTAATGTTTTCAAGAAAAAGTCTAACAGAAGAAGAAAGTTCGAAGAATTCTGAGATTGTTTTTAAGATTAGAACATACAACATAGAACAGTTCAGCACAGGAATGGGCCCTGCGGCCCACCATGTTGTGCCAAACATGATGCCAAATTAAACTAATCACTTCAGCCTGCCCTCAGTCCACATCCCTACATTCCTTGCATATTCACGTGCCTATTTAAAAGCCCCTTAAACGCCCCTATCACATCTGCCTCCACCACTACCCCTGGCAGTGTGTTTCAGACTCTTACGACTCTGTGTAAAAAACCTGCCCCTCACATCTCCTTTGAACTTTCCCCCTGTCACCTTAAACGCATGCCCCTTAGTATTAGGCATTTCAACTCTGGCATCTCGTAATTTTATAGACTTCTATCAAGTCTACCCTCAGCCTTTGCAGCTCCAGAGAAAACAACCCGAGTTTTTCTAGCCTCTCCTTATAGCTCATACCCTCTATTCCAGGCAGCATCCTGGTAAGCCTCTTCGACACCATTACCAAAGCCTCTATACCCTGTCTGTATTGTGGCGACCAGAATTGAACACATTAAGGACACTCACAATTTAAACTGCAGTTTCAGTGGGAAGATAAACTGAGGCTGCAGCCATAGGAAGTTTATTTTAAAAATATGGGAAATGGGTTTAAAATAGTTAGTTGGTTATTTTTGACAGGCACGGACGCAATGGGCCAAAGAGCCTTTTTCTGTGCTGTAGATCTCTATGATCTGTCACTATGTGCTACTGGTTGCTACAGATTCCCTAACTGCAGACTATGTAACTATGACAAGCATTTGTATATAGAGGTCCACAGGTCACTGTATCTGACCCCCACGGACCATTCATCAGAAAGCATTGTCAAATGTTTGGCCGCCACCCACTAGTCAGATGTGAATCATGTAACTACTCATACTCAGGAATTCAAGATAGGACCAGACCTGGATGCAACTGGTCTATGATCTGTATAATGCAAGGAATTGTGCATTGTGTTTTCAGATGTGAAACGCTGAAGAGCATCAGTTTTACCTGTGAAGAAGTGAGAAACCCACTGACAGGCTGTGGAAGGTGGAAAACCTCCAGATGGTTGAAACCACTTTTTTAATTGTTGTAAAATGTGGAATTCCTAACCCCAGTAAGCAGTACAGAGATACAGGATTAATATTTAACAGAATTTAAGGCTTGCAAGAAGTAAAACAATACAGTTTTGTTTGTTAACTGACCTTAAAACCTTATTAGAAATATTTAGAACATAGAACTGTACAACACAGGAACAGGCCCTTAGGCCCATGATGTTGTGCCAAACATGATAAAAATCAAATTAATCCCTTCTGCCTGCCCACGGTCCATATCCCTCCATTTCTTGCTTGTTCACCTGCTTATCTACAGGGTCCTTAAATGCCTCTTGTATCTGACTCCACCACTACTCCTGGCAGCATGTTGCAAGCACCTACCACTCTTTGTGTAAATAACTTGCCCCTCACATCTCTTTTGAACTCCTCTTACCTTAAATGTATATTTAGCTTGAATATTTTGTACAGTATTGCCATTATACAGAATGTAAAAGCTTGCAGAGACAAAGAAAATAAATTTGTTATATTAAGAAGAATTCTGATTTTAAGACAACAGAATTAAAACTGCACTCATTTAATGCAAAACTGCAGGCTTGAAGAGAGTGGATTACGGAGAGCATTGCGGTGCTAAAAATTTAAAACAATTTTAAAAGATAAGAATAATCACTAAGCCTGTGATTATCTCCTTACATGGCTGTATGTTTAATTTTATTTGATAGCAGTCCTGTGAAGTATCTTGAGGTGCATACTAGATAGGTGCTATATAAATGTAAACTGTTTATAAAATATAAGTAATGCCAAGATGGTAATGAACAGGATGCTTAGGTTCTTACAAGCACACAGTCTGAAACTCATGTAACTCTCTGGGAAATATTCAAAAGAGGGAAGTCAATGCATTTAAGTAGCACCTTATCACATTTCTAAATGTATATTGCATAAATTAAATATTTTGAAGCACAGTAACTGTTATTCTGCAGTCAAGTGGTCAAGGTTAAGAGTGTCAGGAAGATCTCTCTTTTGAAATGTGAATCTGGATCACAGTTTGGCAGGACTCTTTCCCAGCTTAGTCAGAGTATAGCACCTTCCACTGTTTGTATGCCGTACTGTTAGCCTGAGCTGTGTGCTCATCGTCTGAGCTGCAGCTTCAACCCACACCCATCTGACTCAGAGATGAGTGTTGCTAAATTTAACTAAAATAGGAGATGATAAGTGGCTGAAATGCTGAAACAACAGTGACAGGTTCTGCAGCATTAAGCAAGAGTTTCCAATAGTAGTTAATAAAGCAGAAAGTTAACCAGGCGATTGGGGGTTGATTGATAAATTAGCTTGGACAGACCTAAAGGGGGAGTGAGTGGGACTGCTGTGTGGACAGAGCTGTAAGACTGGGTGGTTAATAAACTGTACCACAGAGGAAGGTGGCTTGGTTTTTGTCTTGTGTTGGATCTATTTTGACAATAAAGTACTTTTAATAAATTCACCTCTGATATTTGAATATCAATTTCTTCATTAATCTGGAGAAGCGGAAGTCCTATGTCCGTGGAAACACACCATTTCAAAAGTCATGATATGTGAGTGGAACACGTTCTTTGAAGAACTTTCTTACCTGTTGGAGGAAGTCGGGGTTGTCTGGGGGTGAGGGGGCAGAGTGTATATATAATAAGGCAGTAAGACTGATCATGTAAAATGGCACAAAGTTTTTGATATCCAACGTTGGGAGTACGCTCCTTGTTAACAGAGCAATATTAGCAACGTGTGGAAATTATAACATAAGCTCTAAGCAAGTGAGACCCACACCTGCAACATGATTTTGATGACATCGCTGCTACTTTATAGATAACAGTATTTCTGTCATAGCTCACTTATTTCTGTACCAAATCAAATATTTTATGATTTTAACTGTAGGTGGCGATTAACACAAAAACACTGTTTAATTTTCATGTACCTAAAGATTATTGGGCAGCTTACAAATCAGACAGTTTGTATTTCATACAAACGTATTGAGCAACTGGACCACAATTCTTGTGTGAAATCCCTCGCTATTTTGAAATGTTGTTATGATCTCGGTTGAGACCAATAATTTGAAACAAAATTCAAAATCTCAGTTATTTGCTGAAAGAATTTAGCCGCAACTTTCCACATTTAAAATGAAATATTTTCTGCCACACAGTTGTCAAACACAAAATACTATCTGAGACCATCACTTATTATCTCAAACCTAGAATCAGTGTTAAACTTGAATTAATAGGCATTGCATATCGTTATAATCTGTAAATTACACATTAAATGGCAGCTGTAACTAAGACAGATTTTACGAATTGGCTCAGCGGTTCATTCAGTGTCTCAGTCGTCAGATTCATTCACAAAGTCCTTCAGAACTCTGTCAGTACAAAGGATTTAATTTTATCTGCTTCCAGGATGTAGCCTGATCTTCAGATGACAGCAGATTGCATCCAACCCGAGTTTATACAGATGCAGTTTTCACCAAAAATAGCAGATGTCTGCAGAACCTCCCGAATTCTATTTATCCTTGTGTAGATGCACCCGTATTAACTTGAAGTTAGAGGAACCACTGCAGCAACTGTATACGCGCCGATTCTCAGCTTCTGGACTGGGCCTTTATCTTCTTAGGCCTGCCTGTACTGCACCACTGGACTTGTTCGTCATCTGCTGAGTTCTAAATATATCCTTTGACAGTTTCAACTAGAAGTTTTGGTTTCTAGCCTGAGTTTCATTCTTGGTTTCTCTTTTCAATTAGAGCCTGTCCTAAAAGTTCACTAACTTTGAAACCACAGATTCCATCACAAGGAATTATATTTGCAAGTGTTTGAAACCTTTCTGTATAATCCCTGTGCAGGCTTAAGCTGCTCAATTCTGTAAAACCGCCTCTTTTAATTTTGGTTCATTTGGGAAGCACATAACTTGCTGCCTGGAGGATTTAAAATGTATTCAGACTGTTGACTGCGGTTCTCAGACTGGGGAAGAGTTTTAAAATAACTAAATGGAAGTGCTGAAATATTCATACATCTCTTCAGAGCCACAATATTATTAATTACGGAGTTATTGGAAGGGATTTTGTAGATGAGTTATCTGGATGCTGAGTAACATTATCCTGGAGACTGCTAAGGTCGGAGAGTATCAAGTCGATGGACAGTGGTTTTTGGAATTGAGAAACAACACATCCGTTTGTCTCCTTCTGTCGGTCTGAAGAGTAAGCTGGTGTTACTAAGTGTAAAGTGCAGGCAGCTCAACAACTGTCATCATTTAACAAAATACACAGAACTGTCAATGCTGAAAATCAGAAACAAACTCAAAAATTGCTGGAAAAACTCAGCAGGTCTGGCAGCAACCTGTGGAGAGAGAAAGCAGAGTTAACGTTTTGGATCCAAGGTCACTCTGCTTTCTCTCTCCACAAGTTGCTGCCAGACCTGCTGAGTTTTTCCAGCAATTTCTGTTTTTGAACTGTCCTCATTTCTCGTGTTGCTGGCCTCATAGAGAATTAGTTAGTTACCTCTTAATACATATTGTATTAAAACAATAATTCATATGCAGCATTGCTTAGGAAATGGGATGCAATGAGACCATGTTTTGAGCAGAGTACTCATGTGCTTATGGCTGTTTCATACATGACATATATGTGCGATATTTATCATACATGCATTATCCCGCACACTCATGTTGCCAACGACTGGGTGACTCCAGAGCCAGCTGTCACATCCCGTAGTCTTACCAGACCATACAGTGGTGGCTTAACCTGGGGCTATCTGGATCTCAGGCAATAGGAGAGATTGAGAAGATGAGATCCTTTATGGTAACCTCAGCAGGTGCAGGATTTGAACCCACCCTGTTGGTGTTACTGTACATTACAAACCAGCCGTATGAGCTAAACCAATTCCTGTTCACAGGCTAAGGGTGCTGCCATAGGCCATTTAGGACTAAGATGTGGAGAAATTCTTCACCCAGAGAGTGGTGAGCCTGTGGAATTCCCTGCCACAGAAAACAGTTGAGGTCAAAACATTGAATGCTTTCAAGAATGAGTTAGATATGATTGTTAGGGCTAAAGGGGTCAAAGGATATGGAGAGAAAGCAGGAACAGGGGACTGAGTTGGATGATCAGCATTAATCATATTGAAGGGTGGAACAGGCTCGAAGGGTCGAGTGGCCTACTTTTGCTAGTTTCTATGTTTCCGTGGCATTGACTGAATTCCTACCTGGGCTCACAGAGGTGTGACCAGGGATCAGCTTTAGAATTTAATGTAAAAAGCTTAGTTTTAGCTCAACCACATTGTGCAAAAGTGTGAACACTTTTCAAACTGTTGTATTTCAATGAAATCTGTTCTTTTTTTCAAGAAAATTTGCCTCTCGGGGAATCTGCACTAAGGCCAGTCAAGCACAGAATTTCCTTAAATCTCCTGGTTGCAACTTGACTGCTGTTTTCCTGACCAATGGGTCCGACTGTTTAGTATTACCCTGTAATGGTCTCTCTTGGAGAATTTGTTATTGCTTTCTCTTCATTAACTCCTCAACCTGTCTGATATCCTGAGGACCATCGAGCAAGGGTATCATAATGGATCTTTTAAGATCTCCCTCTGTGGAGAGCTTTGAATGATGCAGTGTATGTGTGTGGTAAAAGAAATGACAGGGCTGTTTCTCTCCTCTGACTTTGTGGTTTGCATTGAATTGTGGAGTGTGGTTATATACAGCAAACTTTGTTTTAACCGGCCCCTTATGAACCAGCCCCTGCCATAAACCAGCAAAAGTCATATACTTCGAATAGCAAAATTTACTGTATTACCTCAATCTCCATGATGTCCAAGTAATCAGTTGAGGGTGCGAGTGAGAAGGCTTGCTGCTGGTAAGTTCTTTTTAAGGAAAAATTGCGTTATTATTTAAGTGATTTGTGCTGTAAATAAAATATAACAGTGAGGTATATACCCCCTGCATTACATTTCTGTTATTTAGTGTGTGTTTTTACAGTGATTAAGCGGACCTCTTAATCCAAATGGAATATTTGATCAACCAATACACTCCTGGTCCCATTGGAGCCAGTTAATAAAATGTTTGCTGAAGTAATTTTGAGGCAATTTCTGGGACTGTCCTGCTTGGGATGCGAGTGGTGAGTTTGAACTTGTCAAGGTTTGGGAATATTGACGGGGAGAGTACTGGAAGTGCTGTTTCTCCATGGCTCGGAGATTAAAACAGCGGAGGAAAGCTAACCCTGAACACCTCGCTGTGTTTATCGATACTGCTCCCCTCACCTGCCAGACTGTGTCTGCAGTTTAAACACCTCATCAGCAGCTCATTTATCCACATTTCCAGCAACTAACCAGGGAACACAAGGTACCAGGATAGCAGGAATAGATGAGAACTGAAAGAACTGCAGATGTTGAAAATCGGGAACAAAAACAAAGTTGCTGGGAAAGCTCAGCAGGTCTGGCAGCATCTGTGGCGGAGAAAACAGAGTTAACGTTTCGGGTCCGGTGACCCTTCCTCAGAACTGGAGCAGGAATAGATGGTCTGAGCAACCAAATAGTCAAGGAAGAGCTTTTAGTGATGAAATATGACAGCTGCTTCTTTACCTCAATGAAAGGCTTTTGTTCCCAGGACCTGCTCTGAGATGGGCTTTTGTTTGCAAGTGATTGCTAACATTTCTGTAACTATTTCTGCCATTGAAGAGGCCTTTATTTTCACCTCTGGCCTGCACTTTCTCAGCTTCAGTCTCCTCAGAAACACAGGACCTGATTCCACAGCTGTGACCAGGTCCTCTGGCCTGCACTTTCTCAGCTTCAGTCTCCTCAGAAACTCAGGACCTGATTCCACAGCTGTGACCGGGTCCTTGGTTTGAGAGGGTCCTGCGATTTGATGCTCCCACTGATAACTCACGAGTCTGTGCAGCCATATACTACACACATGTGATCATCTGGGATCTTGTAGATCAGCCAGCACGGGCAGCTCAGTGGTTAGCACTGCTGCCTCACAGCGCCAGGGACCCAGGTTCGATTCTACCCTCGGGCGACTCTCTGTGCGGAGTTTGCACATTCTCCCCGTGTCTGCGTGGGTTTCCTCCGGGTGCTCCGGTTTCCTCCCACAGTCTAAAGATGTGCAGGTTAGGGTGGAATGGCCATGAGAAATGCAGTGTTACAAGGGGGTTACAAGGAGGTGGGTGGGTCTAGGTGGGATTCTCTTCAGAGGGTCGGTGTGGATATGATGGGCTGAAAGGCCTGCTTCCACACTATAGGGATTCTATGATCAACTGAGAGGGATCACTCCATTTGTGTTCGTCGTGCATGAGATACCCAGGGAGCTGTGCTTCTGCAGTCATCTAGCACCAGAAATATTCGCACTTGAGAGCAGAGACTACTCACAACTTCTTGGGGACAGGGTTTCCCCCATTGTATCCGATGCCCACAGTGAGGAGGTAACCCCAAAACCAGACTCCGAGGATCATTACAACGGAATTCATTTCAGCAAAAAAATCTCTACTTGAGCAGGCAGGCAGGGTGCTGCATGTTTGGAGAATTGCAATTGTACCATTAGATGTAGGAGCAGAAGTAGGCCATTCAGCCCATCCAGACAGCTCTGCCATTCATTGGGATCATGGGTGATCTGATAATCCTCAGATTCACTTTGTTGCCTTTTCCCGGTAATCCTTGATTCCCTTCCTGTTTAAAAGTTTATCTCAGCCGTGTCTATATGTAATGACCCAGTCTCAGCGGTCCAGTGCGGTAAAGAATTCCACAGATTCAGTCCCCTCTGAGTGGCCAAGGGGCTTGAAAGCTCTGCTCCCTCCGGTGATTCAGCAGATTGAATAATTCTTGCTGTTACTTCTCTTCCCTGTAATTTCAGTCTCATTACTTGCAAAGAAAGTGTCCATTTGGGATGGAGATGATGAGAGATTTCTTCACTGGACAATGGTGAGTCTGTGGAATTCTCTGCCACAGAAGGTGGTTGAGGCTAAAATTCATTGTTTTCAAGAAGGAGTTAGATGTCGTTCTTAAGGCTCATGGGATCAAAGGGTATGAGGGAGAAAGCAGGAACAGGGAACTGAGTTGGATAACCAGCCATGATCATATTGAATGTTGGAGCAGGCTAGGAAAGGCCAAATGGCCTAGTCCTGCTCCTATTTTCAGTGTTCAGTTTAAAAGAAATCCCTCATCTCTGTCCTAAATGAGCAACAGAACCTTGTACGTTTCAATAAGGTTCCCTCTCATTCTTTTAAACTCCAGTGAGTACAGGCCCAACCTACTCAACCTCTCCTCCTGAAACAGTCCCTCCATACCCAGGATCAGCCCTCACTGTACTGGCTCCAAGGCCGTTGTATCTTTCTGTCCTGGCTGCCTTGCTTTAGTACGTGACTTCTACCTCGTCCTTAAGTGCCTTTGTGTGCAGTCTGTTGCATTGATTAAATACACACCACTTGTAGTGTGGTATCGGAAAGGTGCAGCTGAAAATGGGTGGATTGTCGGAGCTGTAAGAGAGCTAAGTACTGAAAGATACAGGAAGGAAACTCAAACAGTATTTTCTAGTCTAGCGGCTTTCGAACACACAGCCTTCCAACATCCCCCCACCAAATACCAGTGCAGTCAGTGATTCCTCTTTTTCCACATCCTCTGTGGATGCCTGGTCAGAACCAGCATCCACTTTACTGACCAAATAAAATATCCAATCAGCTGCCAGTCCTTGAATATAACACATTCAGGACTGAAGGGGGCTGGAAAAGTAATGCTTTTTATGCTGTTTTCAAAGGAAGAGGGGAGGAGCAAGTGAAATAGATGGTGATGATGCCCAGAGGCAAAGACAGATGGAGTGTCAGTGGTAGTAGAGGAATGATATAGATGAAGGATAGGTGTTA
The DNA here is from genome assembly GCA_024137785.1 of Ginglymostoma cirratum. NCBI lineage: Eukaryota > Metazoa > Chordata > Chondrichthyes > Orectolobiformes > Ginglymostomatidae > Ginglymostoma > Ginglymostoma cirratum. Next base: position 3,827,974 of record JAHRHZ010000046.1, read on the forward strand.
ATGGTGGGTATGAATTGTCCGAAATGGATTTGCTCTGCTGAGAGCAAACCCACGTAAAGGAGAAACAAGTGGAGAGAGGCGCTATCAAAATGGAGGATCGCATTCGTGGTCTGAAGTTATTGAACTCAATGTTGAGTCCTGAGCCTGTAAAGTGTATAAAGGGGGAACTAAGGTGCTGTTCATTCAGCTTGTGTTGAGCTTCACTGTAATACCGTAGCAGGCGGGGAGAGAAATGTTGACATGAGAGCAAAATGCTTTATCAAAATGGGAAGCGACTGGAAGATCAGAGTCATTGCTTTGGACAGAGCAGAGCTGTTCTGAAGAGTAGTCACAGTCCAGCCCAGGTAAAGGAGCCTACATTGTGAACAAGCAGTGCAGGATATTAGGTTGAAAGAAGTACAAATAAGATGCTGCTTCACCTGGAAGGTATATTCGGCACCTTACACAGTGAGGAAGGAAGTGGTGATTGGGTTTCAGGATTGCATGGCAAGGTCCCATGGGGAATAGGAAGTGTTTGGAGTAATGGAGGAGTAGACTGAGCTGGCAGGGAGTAAACAGTCACTGTGGAATGTTGGCGGGACTGTTGAAGATGTGTTTGGTGGTGGCATCTTCCTGGAGATGGTAGAAATATTGGAGGATGATCCTCTGAATGCAGCGGCTGGTGAGATGGATAATAAGGTATTTATTCAGCTATTTTGAATATCATAATTTGCTTTATTCCGACTGGAATGTAATTTAACAGGGAGTGTAAGGACATACGTGGTGTAGGAGAACTGATTTGAGAACTGTATTGCTGGAAGGTGAAAGTTATTGTGGAATGAGCCACTAAGCCAGTGCTGTAGGTTTGACAGTGGCGTGAATCTTACATTATATGTGACTGTAAAAATATCTACATTCACTTTCAGCTGTTGTTCTTTCCTGAGGTAGGTGCATTGCTGGCAGGGTCAACATTTGTTGCCCATGCCTTTGATCTGAGTGGCTTCTTAAACCTGGGCATTTCAGAGTCGCCCATATTGCTGTGGGTCTGGAGTCACATGTAGACCAGACCAGGTAAGCATGGCAGTTTCTTTCCCTAAAGGGCATAAGTGAAACAGATGGATTTTACCAACAATCGAGAATGGTTTCATGGTCATCATTACATTCATAATTCCAAATTTTTACTGAATTTATCTGCCATGACCAGGATTGCATTGTTAAAAAACAGATGCCCCTATCCCTGGCATCACTGGTGATGTTAGCACCTGCTGCACTGCCTAAAACCCTCCACCAGGAATATTCTTCACACAGGCGTAGGTGAGTCTGCCTGATAAACACACCCATCTGGCTGGAGCTTGGCAGATGTTTCAGACACCTGTGTAACCAGCTCCAAATCCATCAGTCAGTTGGACGCAGCTCCTGAAAAATTTCCTGGAGATCTCTTCAGCTGGTTGCCTGATCTCTGCGGATCTGGTGTGGCACGTGGTGCTTTGGCCCTTCTCCAAAGTGAAAACGGTTAGAACACATTTACAAACACGGCTTTTCTCTCCGGTCCCACTTACTTCCCCGGGTCTCTCTGTGATACCATACAGATCATTTCCTGCTTAGAGTTTTCACTCTGCTCACTTTTTACATTTACTTTGGCAAATTTACCTCATGGGGCTGTCAGAGGGGCAGTTAGTAAAGAAAGTGTCTGTGAAAAAAATCCCCCATTGTCCAGTAAAGTGCACAGTTTTTACCAAAACTTTGCAATATATACGGTAATGTTACATTGAAGAGTGGGGAAATTAAACTCCAAGGAAGGTGAAGATAGGTGACGAATTGAGTCAGAACTCTGAAAGTTGCCACCCAGGTTGATAGGGTTGTTTAGAAGGCTTACAGTGTGTTAGGTTTTATTGGTAGAGGGATTGAGTTTTGCAGCCGTGAGGTCATGTTGCAGCTGTACAAAACTCTGGTGCGGTCGCACTTGGAGTATTGCGTACAGTTCTGGTCGCCGCATTATAGGAAGGATGTGGAAGCATTGGAAAGGGTGCAGAGGAGATTTACCAGGATGTTGCCTGGTATGGAGGGAAGGTCTTATGAGGAAAGGCTGAGGGACTTGAGGCTGTTTGTTAGAAAGAAGGAGGTTAAGAGGTGACTTAGTAGAGACATACAAGATGATCAGAGGATTGGATAGGGTGGACTGTGAGAGCCTTTTTCCTTGGATGGTTATGGCTAGCACGAGGGGACATAGCTGTAAATTGAGGGGTGATAGATATAGGACAGATGTCAGAGGTAGGTTCTTTACTCAGAGAGTAGTCAGGGCATGGAATGCCCTGCCTACAGCAGTTGTAGACTCACCAACTTTAAGGGCATTTAAATGGTCGTTGGATAAACATATGGATGATGATGGAATAGTGTAGGTTAGATGGGCTTCAGATTGGTTTCACAGGTCGGCGCAACATCAAGGGCCGAAGGGCCTGTACTGCGCTGTAATGTTCTGTGTTCTATGTAGAACCCAACAATAAGGAAAGTGAGGCAGTTAGACAGCAAAAAGTTGCCAGTAATGACTTCAGACAACTGGCTACAATTCCTGAAGAATAATACTGAGAAGGCTGGGAATCCGTACGTGTCAACCTTATCTCATTTGGAAACGCTCACATTTCTGAGTCAGAAGGTGTGGTGTTCAACTCCCAGTCCAGGTTGTAAACTCATCAATCAGCATTGACACTTGAGTATTGACAAAACGCCACATTGTCGGAGGGTCAGTGCTGAGGGAGCGCTGCACTGTCGGAGGGTCAGTGCTGAGGGAGTGCCGCACTGTCGGAGGGTCAGTGCTGAGGGAGTGCCGCACTGTCGGAGGGTCAGTGCTGAGGGAGCGCCGCACTGTCGGAGGGTCAGTGCTGAGGGAGTGCCGCACTAAGGGAGCGCCGCACTGTCGGAGGGTCAATACTGAGGGAGCGCCGCACTGTCGGAGGGTCAGTGCTGAGGGAGCGCCGCACTGTCGGAGGGTCAGTGCTGAGGGAGTGGGCACTGTCGGAGGGTCAGTGCTGAGGGAGCGCCGCACTGTCGGAGGGTCAGTGCTGAGGGAGTGCCGCACTGTCGGAGGGTCAGTGCTGAGGGAGCGCCGCACTGTCGGAGGGTCAGTGCTGAGGGAGAGCCGCACTGTCGGAGGGTCAGTGCTGAGGGAGTGCCGCTCTGTCGGAGGGTCAGTGCTGAGGGAGCAGGCACTGTCGGAGGGTCAGTGCTGAGGGAGTGCCGCACTGTCGGAGGGTCAGTCCTGAGGGAGTGCCACACTGTCTGAGGGTCAGTACTGAGGGAGTGCTGCATTGTCAGAGGGTCAGTACTGAGGGAGTGCCGCACTGTCGGAGGGTCAGTGCTGAGGGAGTGCCGCAGTCTGAGGGTCAGTACTGAGGGAGTGCTGCATTGTCAGAAGGTCAGTACTGAGGGAGCGCCGCACTGTCAGAGGGTCAATACTGAGGGAGTGCCGCACTGTCGGCCGGTCAGTGCTGAGGGAGTGGGCACTGTCGGAGGGTCAGTGCTGAGGGAGCACCGCACCGTCGGAGGGTCAGTGCTGAGGGAGCGCCGCACTCTCGGAGGGTCAGTGCTGAGGGAGTGCCGCACTGTCAGAGGGTCAGTACTGAGGGAGCACTGCACTGTCGGACAGTCAGTACTGAGGGAGTGCCGCACTCTCACAGGGTCAGTACTGAGGGGGCGGGCACTGTCAGAGGGTCAGTTCTGAGGGAGTGCTGCACTGTTGGATGGTCATTGCTGAGGGCGTGCCACACTGTTGGAGGGTCAGTGCTGAGGGAGTGCCGCATTGTTGGATGGTCAGTGCTGAGGGAGTGCCGCACTGTCGGAGGGTCAGTGCTGAGGGAGTGCCGCACTGTCGGAGGGTCAGTGCTGAGGGAGTGCCGCACTGTCAGAGGGTCAGTGCTGAGGGAGCGCCGCACTGTCTGAGGGTCAGTGCTGAGGGAACACAGCGCTTGTGGAAACTGTATTCTTGGCAGAGAAGAGAAAGACTAATGATTTTAGATAAACCTTTCCCTTGTCTCTTTCGACCCAAATCTTGCAGAATATGGAGATACCGATGTTTTTGATGAACTAATAGTGACAACAGCAGACGTGCAGTTGACTATCTCAGAGAGAAGGGACATTGTGTGCTAGAGGGAGAAGCAGTTACCTCACAGGGCTGTCTGCGTCAGCCATGTCAATGGAAGGAGTTGTGCAGAAACTCACCAAGTGAGATTTTTCTCACTCTTAGGTAGAGCCAGTCCTTGAGTTTAATGAAGGTGGAAAGTTATAGTGGAAGCAAACTGCAGAGAGAGGTGTGTCAGTGTTTCCTGGTGCTTTGACACACTGTGGTAAAAGTAAATTCTTCTGTAATTTGGTTAGAAATGAAAAGGGGTTTGTGAACCATTGTTTCTGACAGGCCGTTGCCCAAAAATGCCTGGCATTCTACATTCTCCAAAAAAAATCCACTGTGGAATTCAGGAGAAACATCTTTCCCCGGAAAGTAGTGAGAATTTGGAACTCAGTCCCACTGGCAGTGGGTGAGGGGAGCACACAGGTGGTGTCTCAGCTTCAGCCCTTTGAAAATTGGCTGTGTCCAAGAGCCACACATTGGTTTAACCTTCTGCGCATGAACTTTAATTATTATTAATTGATGAAATATCATGGCAGGGAGTGGCCAAGGTGTAATATTGGGGTGGTGATGTGATCTGAGCAAGACCTGGCCTGAGCTCGCCACAGCTGCTCAACCATAACTTAGAAACGGCAAGATCTGAAACGTTGCATAGACACAGTCCTCAATTGGCTGGTCTCTCATCTATAGGAGCACAGGAACAAAGGAGTAGGCCATTCAGCCCCTCAAGCCTGTTCCACCATTCATTGTGATTTGTGACCTCACTCCATATACCTGCCTTTGGCCCACATCGCTTTATACTTTTGCTTCACAAAAAAATTTTTATTTAAAATTAACAACTGATCCAGCATCCACTGCCATTCGTGGAAGAGAGTTCCAAACCTCTCCCACCCTTTCATTGTACAAGTGCTCCCTAACACCCCTCCTGAATGGTCTGGCCCTAATTCTCAGACTATGCCCTTAGTTCTAGAATCCCCACCCAGTGGAAATGGTTTATTTTTATCGACCCTGGCTTTTCCTGCTAATAACTTGAAGAATTTGATCAGACCATCTCTTAACCTTCAAACTTCTTGAGAAAACAGGCCTAATTTGTCTCATCTGTTCTTTTATTTAACCCTTGAAGTGCAGGTATCATTCTTGTTGTACTCCCTTAAAGACCAATCCATCCTTCCTGAGGCATGGTGCCCAGATTCTTCTAGTTTATATTAAGGAGGTGTTTAATCTTATTTCTCTATTTTTCTACTTATTCTATGAAGCTAATGGTTAACTTTATAATTTTGTTTCTTTAAAACTATGTACCTATGTTTTTGGCACCTGGGTACCTTTGTTCCTAAGGTGGTGCCTTGTATTAATGATATTGTACATTTTTCACTGTACCCCTGTACTTCTGTGTGTGACATTAAAGTCAAAATCTAAATCTAAAAATCAGATCTGCTCGTAGTGCTCCAGCTGGGGTCTAACCAGTGTTTTGTATATCTGCAGCGTAACTTCCACAGCCTTATACTCCAGTACTGTAGGTGAAAAGGCCAGTGTTCCATTAACTTCTTTGATTATTTTCTGTGCTTGTTCATGGCATTTTTACGTTCTGTGCACCTGAACCCCCAAGTCTCTTCAGACATCCAGTGTATTTAACTTCATACCATCTGGAAAGTGCCCTGATTTATTCTCATAGAGCCACAGACCGTTCTAAAGGGAAACTGGATGAGTGTATGAGGAAGAAAGGAATAGAGGGTAAACGGATAGATTTAGATAAAGAAAGATAGGAGGAGACTGAAGTGGGACATCCATACCAGACTGATTTGGTCAAGTCCTCCAGAAGTTAGCACTGTCCTTTCCCTGGGGAGAAGAAGGCTGAGGTGAGATCTGATAGACGTTTTCGAAATCCTGAATAGGGCTGTATAGGGCAGACGGGGAAACTGTTCCTGCTTGTAAAAGAAACAAGAATGAGAGAGCATGGGTTTGAAGCGATGTGCAAATGGAGCAAGGGTGATGTGAGGAAAAGCTTTTTCACACAGCGTGTGGTTAGGGTCTGGAAATGGGACAGGGTCAGGTTCAACTGAGGCCTTCAGGAGGGTATTGGATGATACTCTTGATATAAACAGTGTGCAGGTATGTGGGGAAAAGGCAGGAGATTGACACTTGGTAATAGAATTAGTTCAGACACGATGGGCTGAATGGTCTTTGTCACCATAAGAATTCTGTGTTTCTGCTTGGCCTGTTTCTGTGCTGTATATCCTACATTATCCTTTAGAGTTGGTACTGCATTGATGAGGTTGTGATAGTTGAGATGACAGCATAGCTAAGAAGCTCGGTATATCAGTATTAGTGACTCTGTAATATCTTCGTTTCTGAACTTTGTTGAGATTTTTAACGTATGCCCATTTGTTTCCTGAACACTTACTGCAGAAACCAGTTGCTTATGCTGTTTACTTTCTCAAATATACATATTGTTTTCTTAACAACAATTCTCTAGTTAGTTAACTGAAGCGATAGTAATAACTTGGAAAGAAAAAATGTGGAAGGGACCCATTGAAGTTCTGTAGCAATTAACTGGCTGTATTTACAACGGAGACGTGTCAGGTCTCAATGAAACTAATCCTTTGTTAGAAAATACAGTTCTGAGGAAGGGTCACTTGACCTGAAACATTAACTCTGATTTCTGCCCACAGATGTTGCCAGACCTGCCGAGCTTTTGCAGCAATTTCTGTTTTTGTTCCTGATTTACAGCATTTGCAGTTCTTTCGGTTTTTCTTTGTTAGAAAATGTTGCTACGTTGCTTGCAGGATAGAATTCTTGTAAAGATGATTATTTCTTTCTCCTGTGTATACGTCTAGTTTTGAAAGCTGAAAGAGATAGACTCTACTACTGTGAAACCCATAAGTGTGCAGCTAACATTTTTATTTTCCAGCACCTATCGGACCAGGTGTGTGCTGGTTGGTCCAATATTCTGGACAGTCAAGAGTCCACATAACCACAGTAAACCCTGGCTATGAGAGGCTTTGGGACATCAACATCCCTCAGGAAAATCTGTGTAAAACCGTCAACACACATTCTAAGATCAATGTAAAATCACTGCAGAAAGTAACAGAAATGTAATGCAGAGGTTATACGCACCACTGTTGTACTTTATTCACAGCATAAGTGTTTGGGCTTTGCGGTATTTGAGGTGTGACACTTTTTGCCAGTTTTATCGAGAGTGCCGGATGATAAGATGCCGGTTAAAAGTTTGCTGCATTTGTATAGCAACTTTCTTGATCTCAGGCTGCTCCAAACTGCTTTACAGCCAGATAGTTACTTTTGGAGTAGCAGACATGTTGTAATTTGGGAAATATTGTAGTTGATCTATACACAACAAGCCCCCTCACAGCAATATGATAATGACCAGTAATCTGTCCTGGTGATGTTGATTAAGGAATAGATTCCCTTGTGCCCCCACCCCACTCCCCACCAAAGATATCACATTGCAGTCTTTTATATCAAGCTGAGAGGGTGTGTGATGTGTCAGTATAACACCACACCTGAAAGGCAGAGCCTGTGACAGTGTCACACTCCCCCAATGTCATAGATTCGGAGACATCTACAACACAGAAAAAGGCCCTTTGGCCCTTTGAGTCTGTACTGGTCAAAAACTCCCACCTGCCTGTTCAAATCCCACTTCCCACCTCTTGGCCCATAGCCTTGCCTGTCTTGGCATTGCAAGTGTGTATCTAAATATTTCTTCAATGTTCTGAAGGCTTCTGCCTCTACCACTCTTACAGGCAATAAGTTCCAAATTCCCACCACTCTCTGGGTGAAAAAAAAATCCTTATATCTCCTCTAAATCTCCTGCCTCTTACCTAAAATATACATCCCCTGGTTCATTCCAGTCTCCCCTGTCTATGTCCTTCATAATTTTGTCCGTCTCAATCATGGCCCCTCAGTCTCCTCTGCTCTAAGGAAAACAACCCAAGTCTGCCCAATCTCTCTTCATCGCTGAAACTCTCCAGGCCAGGCACCATCCTGGGAAATCTCCTCTGCGCCCCCTCCAGTACTGCCACATCCTAGGGCAGTCCAACACCGGCGCTTCCACATCGACCCTCCTCGAATACAGATTCCAGAACTGCACACAGTACTGTAGCTGTGGTCTTACCAATGCTTTATACAGTTCCAGCATCACCTCCCTGATATTAAACCCTATAGAAAGCACCTGATGATGGAGTTGAACTTACGACAGACAAGCTGCTATCAAACCTGCAACATTGCACATCCAACATCTTCATCTTGTACCATCACCTCCTGTGCTGCACATTAACATTCTCTGAGACTTCCTGTGACTCAGAGGCAAGACTGGTTCCCACTGAGTCATACCTGGCACCTTGTGCCAGTGTTGGTCAGCTTTTGCCAATGGTTTTTACTGTAATTTGCATTAAAGTCCTGTTGGTGATTAGTTTTGCAAATGATGTCCGAATTGCATTTTAAACTGAGCTCATGAGACAGGGAAATGTGATGTGGTGTTTGTAAGTCTGAACATAAACTCAGCAAACAGCCTTTGTGCAAAAAGCTGTGAAAATTTATAATAAGCACTTTTAGCTTTCAGACTTATGAATTTTTTTTCCTTTTTCTGAGCTGTTTCCTTGCAATTGTAAAGTAATTCGAACATTGAACATACACGGCAAACAGTTCTGTACGTGCAAAGGGAAATCGGCAAGCATCTCGAGTGTTGAGCCTTGAATGTCAGAATGATTAACATTTGATATTGCACAGCAGGGTGTCTTATTTCATCCTGCGGCTATACCCATGCAGCGTGTGACCGTTTAACAAGGAAAGGTCCCTGTCCCTCTGGTCATAATCTTTGATCTTTTGAAAGAATCATAGCCGTGTCTGGAACTGCCAGTTTGGAGATTCTGATAAGTACCAGACCAGGGCCTTTAAAAAAAACACATGTTGAACTGATGAAGCGCAACATGTTTCCTAGAGTCGTGGAGTCGTACAGCATGGAAACAGACCCTTTGGTCCAACTCATCCATGCCGACCAGATATCCTAAATTAATCCAGTCCCATTTGCCATCATTTGGCCCATATCCCTCCAAACCCTTCCTATTCATGTACCCATCCAGATACCTTTTACATATTGTAATTGTACCAGCCTCCACCACTTCCTCTGACAGCTCGTTCCATACACACACCACCCTCTGTGTGAAAAAGTTGCCCCTTAGATCCCATTTATACCTTTCCCCTCTCAGCTTAAACCTATGCCCTCTGGTTTTGGATTCCCCCCACCCCAGGGAAAAGACCTTGTCTGTTTACCTTATCCATGCCCCTCATGATTTTATAAACCTCTTATAAGGTCACTCTCAGCCTCCGACGCTCCAAGGAAAATAGCCCCAGCCTATTCAGCCTCTCCCTATAGCTCAAACCCTCCTATCCTGGCAACATCCTTGTAAATCTTTTTTGTACCTTTTCGAGTTTAGCAACATCTTTACTGTAGCAGGGAGATCAGAATTACTCGCAGTATTCCAAAAGTAGCCTAACCAATGTCCTGTACAGTCGCAACATGACCTTCCATCTCGTATACTCAATGCACTGACCAATAAAGGTAAGCGTACCACATGCCTTCTTCGCCATCCTGTCTGCCTGGGACTCCACTTTCAAGGAAATATGAACCTGCACTCCAGGGTCTCATTGCTCGGCAACACTGCCCAAGACATTACCATTAAGTGTATATGGTTACAGGATGGTCACGACTGGGAGTTAAATATCCACGGGTACCAGACTATTCAGAAGGACAGACAGGAAGGTAAGGGAGGTGGTGTAGCTCTGATATTCAAGAATGACATCAGGGCGGTGCTGAGAGATGGTATAGGTTCTATGGAGAATGAGGTTAAATCGATTTGGGTGGAAATTAGAAATTCTAAGAGGAGAAAGTCACTGATAGGCGTAGTCTATAGGCCAGCAAATAATAACATCACATTGGGGCGGGCAATAAACAAAGAAATAACTAACGCCTGTAAAAATGGTACGGCAATTATCATGGGCGATGTAGATTGGTCGAACCAGCTCAGTCAGGGTAGCCTTGAGGAGGAGTTTGTTGAGTGTATCCGTGATAGTTTTCTTGAACAATATGTAATTGAACCGACGAGGGAGCAAGCTATCCTAAATCTGGTCCTGTGTACTGAGACAGGAATAATTAATGACCTCATAGTTAGGGATCCTCTTGGAAGGAGTGATCACAGTTTGGTTGAATTTAGAATACAGATAGAGAGTGTGAAGATAAAATCCAATACCAGGGTCCTGTGCTTGAACAAGGGGGACTACAATAGAATGAGGGAGGACTTGGCTAAAGTAGACTGGAAACAAAGGTTTTTTGGTGGGACAGTTGACGAGCAGTGGAGGACTTTCAAAGCAATTTTTCAAAGTGCTCAGCAAAAGTATATTCCAGTGAAAAGGAAGGACTGTAAGAAAAGGGGTAATCTGCCACGGGTGTCTAAGGAAATAAGGGAGGCTATCAAATTGAAAGAGGAGGCATATAAAGTGGCCAAAAACAGCATGAAACTAGAAGATTGGGAAAATTTTAAAGGTCAACAGAAAGCCACAAAAAGAGCTATAAAGAAAAGTAAGATAGAACATGAGAAAAAACTAGCACAGAATATAAAGACAGATAGCAAAAGTTTCTATAAATATATAAAACGAAAAAGAGTGGCTAAAGTAAACATTGGCCCTTTAGAGGATGAGAAGGGGAATTTAGTTATGGGATATGATGAAATGGCCGAAGCATTGAACAGGTATTTTGTATCGGTCTTCACAGTGGAGGACACTAATAACAAGACAGTAATTGACAAAGAGACGAAGGTAGGTGAGGACCTGGAAACAATCATTATTACAGAAGAGGTAGCGTTGGGCAAGCTAATGGAGCTAAGGATTGATAAGTCTCCTGGCCCTGATGGAATGCATCCCAGGAAACTAAAAGAGATGGTGGGAGAAATAGCAGGTGCACTGGCGGTAATCTTCCAAAATTTTCTGGACTCTGGGGCAGTCCCAGCAGATTGGAAAACAACAAATGTGACGCCACTGTTTAAAAAGGGAGGTAGACAAAAGATGGGGAATTATAGACCGGAGATAAGAGGTACTGCAGATGCTGGAGAATCCAAGATAACAAGCATGGGGCTGGATGAACACAGCAAGTCAAGCAGCATCATAGGCTGTGTTCATCCAGCCCCATGCTTGTTATCTTGAATTATAGACCAGTTAGCTTAACCTCTGTAGTGGGGAAGATGCTTGAGTCTATTATCAAGGAAGAAATAGCAAGGCATCTCGATAGAAATTGTCCCGTTGGGCAGACGCAGCATGGGTTCATGAAGGGCAGGTCATGCTTGACAAATCTCTTGGAATTCTACGAAGACATTACGAGCAAGGTGGACAATGGGGACCCAGTGGATGTGGTGTACCTAGATTTCCAAAAGGCCTTCGACAAGGTGCTGCACAAGAAGCTGCTGCATAAGATAAGGATGCATGGCGTTAGGGGTAAAGTATTAGCATGGATAGAGGATTGGTTGACTAATAGGAAGCAAAGAGTGGGGATAAATGAGCACTATTCTGGCTGGCAATCAGTGACTAGTGGTGTGCCTCAGGGATTGGTGTTGGGACTGCAATTATTTACAGTTTATATTTCATAGAATCCCTACAGTGTGGAAATAGGCCCTTTGGCCCAACAAGTCCACACTGAACCTCAGAGCATCCCACCCAGACCCACACCCCCAACAACCCACCTAACCTACACCTCCCTGAACATTATGGGCAATTTAGCATGGCCAATCCACCTAACCTGCACATCTTTGGACTGTGGGAGGAAACCGGAGCAAACCCATGCAGACGTAGGGAGAATGTGCAAACTCCACACAGACGCCCAAGGCTGGAATCGAACCTGGGTCCCTGGTGCTGTAAAGCAGCAGTGCTAACCACTGAGCCACCGTGCCACCCCATCTATTTATATAGATGATTTGGAGTTGGGGACCACGTGTACGGTGTCAAAGTTTGCAGATGACACTAAGATGAGTGGCAGAGCAAAGTGTGCAGAGGACTGTGAAACTTTGCAGAGGAACATAGATACATTGAGTGAGTGGGCAAAGGTCTGGCAGATGGAATACAATGTAAATAAATGTGAAGTCATACATTTTGGTAGGAGTAATAGTAAAAAGGATTATTATTTGAATGGTAAAAAGTTGCAGCATGCTGCTATGCAGAGGGACCTGGATGTCCTTGTGCATGAATCACAGAAGGTTGGTCTGCAGGTAGAACAAGTAATTAGGAAGGCAAATGGAATTTTGTCCTTCATTGCTAAAGGGATTGAGTTTAAAAGCAGAGAGGTTATGTTGCAGGTGTACAAGGTGCTGGTGAGGCCACACCTGGAGTACTGTGTGCAGTTTTGGTCTCCTTACTTGAGAAAGGATGTACTGGCACTGGAGGGGGTACAGAGGAGGTTCACTAGGTTGATTCTGGAGTTGAGGGGGTTGGTTTATGAGGAAAGACTGAGTAGATTGGGATTATATTCATTGGAATTCAGAAGATTGAAGGGGGATCTTAGAGAAACATATAAAATTATGAAGGGAATAGATAAGATAGAAGTAGAGAGGATGTTTCCACTGGCAGGTGAAGCTAGGACAAGAGGGCATAGCCTCAAGATTAGAGGGAGCAGATTTAGGACTGAATTGAGAAGGAACTTCTTCACCCAGAGGGTTGTTAATCTATGGAATTCCTTGCCCAGTGAAGTAGTTGACGCTACTTCAGTAAATGTTTTTAAAGCTAAGGTAGATTTTTTTTGAACAATAAAGGAATTAAGGGATACGGTGAGAGCGTGGGTAAGTGGATCTGAGTCCACGAAAAGATCACCCATGATCTTATTGAATGGTGGAGCAGGCTTGAAGGGCCGGACGGCCTACTCCTGCTCCTAGTTCTTATGTTCTTATGTTCTTATGTATAAGTCCTACCCTGATTTGCCTTTCCAAAATGTAACATTTCACATTTATCTAAACTAAATTCCAACTGCCACTCCTTGGCCCCTTGGCCCAGCTGATCAAGGTGCTGTTGTACTCTGAGATAACTTTTTCACTATACCACAATTTTGGTTTCATCTGCAAATTTACTAACCATATCTCCCATATTCACATCCAAATCATAGATGTAAATGACAAAAAGCAGTGGACCCAGCACCGATCCTTGTGGCACACCGCTGGTCACAGGCCTCCAGTCTGAAAAGCAACCCTCCACTGCCACCCTGTGTTTACCTCCTTGTGCTAACTATGTACAGTTTCTCATGGGGCTGTTCTGACACATTGTCCCTGACTCTGTTCTGAAGAAGGGTCACTGGACCCGAAACATTAACTTTCTCTCCACAGATACTGCCAGACCTGCTGAGATTTTCCAGCAATTTCTGTTTTTGTTTCAAATTTCCAGCATCCACAGTTCTTTTGTGTTTGTGTCTCTTATTAAAGCATCTGATTATTGAAAGTCTAATTAAAAAGTTGTCTTCCCCAGCCACTGTATGTATCCCTCCTCGTGGCTAATCGGGTTTCCATTGCTAGCTGATTGCCAGCTGTTTGTTGATGTTAGTTTGATGCTGATTTCCATGAACTTCGCAGTCCTCAGGCTAACAGTGCCCACGGTTAACAGCGAAGCATTTTTATGAATGAAGCTCTGTGTAAATCCATGCGAGAGTGCCTGAACCAGGGCTTTCTTTGATCTCAACGATTTCACATTGCCACCTTTCAGTTTGCAAAACTGAAAAAATATAAAGGAGTGACCAAGAAAAGCTGGGTTTTTAAAAAAAATCATTCATGGGGTGAGGGCATTGCTGGCCAGGCAGCATTTATTCCCCATCCCTAATTGCCCAGAGGGCAGTTAAGAGTCAACCACATTGCTGTGGGTCTGGAGTCACATGTAGGCCAGACCAGGTAAGGATGGCAGTTTCCTTCCCTAAAGGACACTAGTGAACCAGATGGTTTTTTGACACTAGATTCATGGTCATCATTAGACTTTTAATTCCAGATATTTATTGAATTCAAATTCTACCATCTGCCATGGCAGGATTCGAACCCAGGTCCCCAGAACATTACCTGGGTCAACAGTCCAGTGACAATACCACTAGGCGTTGCCTCCCCACGAAGCATCTTTCAAAGAGCTAGGACAGGCAGACTGACTGACCTCCTTCTGTGATGGAGGGTTCAGTTATTCAGTGTTTCTCATCTATAAGAGTGCTCAACATGAGCACAATGATATTTTCTTCATTTCCTAGTCTTGGTTGCAGTTCATTTATTGACAATAATCCCACTGTTTGGGAACTAAGTGCCTTGTGCTAGTTTCAGTTGTGCTTTCATTAACATTCACTCTCGGTGTGTGAGATTTTCTGAAGGACACAGAGATCTTGACCACAAACTGGAGAGCTGCCCATGATGCCTGCTTGCAGGAAAACTCGCCACATTCAACAGGGCCGTTGCAGAATTGGGAAGTCTACCCCACCCCCACACATGCACCCACTGAAAACCTGTCTCTATTTCAGGGAGCATCTGGCTTCTTACTATTCATCCTTCGTGATAGAAAATGAAAAGCATTCACCACACCAGTTGTGCATTGTACATTATTTATCTGCTCTTGCTGCTTATAAACTGTCACTAATTATTATTTCATTAGCTTGAAAGCTGAACCACTGCCTCCACTTCCCCTGGGATCAGTTAATTCAGCAGAGGATAGGACTGGATCGTTGTGGTTTATATGACTCATTAGGTACAGTTCTCCAGGCATTGGGAACCCTGACATCCTTTATTGAGTTTCATTGATGTACTTTCTATTGGTCCAGGATGGATCCTCTATCTGAACCTGGATGGTTACAGTCAGCTCTGTCATTGTCCCTTTGATCAGTTCGATACAGGACAGTAAAGTTTCCTCATCTCCATTGTGCTCTCCTTGTGTTCCCGTGTCCAGTAGGTTCTGAAACCTCTTTGCATCAAAGGAACTTGCAACTGTTTCTACGCTCAGCGAGGACACACATCATTCGGACTGTTAGTCCCTCTTGCAAGCGGACACACGACCCATTGGCTAACTGGAGGGCAGTTCACCAATTGAGGGGTACTGTGTTTTGAACTCACAAGGATCTGCTGTATAGTATCATTCCTTTACCTCGTTGAATCTAATCACACACAATTCTGTGAGTCATAACATTGAAACGTTTTGACCTCAATAATAATTACACAATGCACACCTTCACATTTACCCATCCCTTATAGCACTTTGGGTGAATGTACATCCCAAGGACTGCAGTGGTTCTGCAAGGCGGTTCACTGCCGTCTTCTCTGCTGCAACTAGAGGTGAGCAGTAAAAGTTAGCCAGATTCCATGGATGAATAAGGGAAGACATTCCTGAAGCAACGAGTTTCCAGAAAATGCAGAATTGATACTTTGTATGTATTTTGCTTCATGC
The DNA here is from genome assembly GCA_024137785.1 of Ginglymostoma cirratum. Taxonomy (NCBI): domain Eukaryota; kingdom Metazoa; phylum Chordata; class Chondrichthyes; order Orectolobiformes; family Ginglymostomatidae; genus Ginglymostoma; species Ginglymostoma cirratum. The sequence continues at coordinate 3,843,521 of JAHRHZ010000046.1, forward strand.
CAAATGTTATGTACATATCCTCAAAGGTTTAGCCGTCTGTGGCCCCCTGTTCTGTTGTATTCCGAATCATTGAGCATCTGTGTCGTCACTATATTTTCAAGAGCTCATAATCATCTGACAGTTTTGTGTGCACCATGAAAATAAATGGTGTTGCTTTGCTTTGGATCCCAGTTGTAACTGTTCAACTAATTTAAAATTAGTCCAAAATGTTGGCCAAGGACCTTGAAAGCTTTGCTCCCTCCGGTGATTCAGCAGATTGAATAATTCTTGCTGTTACTTCTCTTCCCTGTAATTTCAGTCTCATTACTTGCAAAGAAAGTGTCCATTTGGAATGGAGATGAGGAGAGATTTCTTCATCGGACAGTGGTGAGTCTGTGGAATTCTCTGCCGCAGAAAGTGGTTGAGACTAAAATTCATTGTTTTCAAGAAGAAGTTAGATGTAGTTCTTAAGGCTCATGGGATCAAAGGGTATGAGGGAGAAAGCAGGAACAGGGGACTGAGTTGGACGACCAGCCATGATCATATTGAATGGTGGAGCAGGTTAAGAAGGACAGAATGGCCTACTCCTGCTCCTATTTTCTGTGTTTAAAGAATTGATGATCCTGTTATTCAGCACCAATAAAAGTGAAAGGAAGCTCAGAAATTACTGACGTTGTGACAGAAATTCTGATTGTACATAATCCGAAATGGAATGTGTGAAAACGACGTTGTTTCACTTGACGCTGCTAGAGGGGAGAATTAATCCCTTGATGACTTCAGGAGCCATTTCCAAAGGACTCAGTGAAAGAATGAGTTCATTGTTTCACTGTTGACCAGGTCACCTCAACTAATTCCTGTAATCAGCTTTGGATACTCTCAGTTTATTTCTGTGCTTGGAAAGGTTGACAGTCATGGTAGGGAAATCTTTGAAAGGTTTGTGGTTCCAGAAATTCAGAATGATTACACCTTTCAACTTGTCAACAAACCTATTCCTCACCTCACAGCATATGTTTTGGCCGATGCATTGTTAGTTCTGTAGCAGCGAGTGATGTGACTCTCTGGATATTAATGCATACATCTGCATGTATTTCTGGTTTCTGATTGATTCCAGACCAATGTAACAGTGCAGGAGAGGCACTCATATGAATGTCATCCTCCTTTATTATTTACAGTCTGTTATCCCAACTGATTTCCTGATAACTAAATATCAAAATGATGAAAACTGGTTCTCTGCTGTCTCCAGTATAGATTTCATCCACAGTGTTGCATTTAATGTGAAGGCCTGTGTTACAGTTAATGTCATTTTACATTTGATTTACTGATGCCTCTCTGTGAATTTCATTTGCACGCTTGCTGAATGTTTGCATCTTGCCAGATATAAACTTGTCCAGCCGTTAAAATTGTTCCAATTTAGCAGCAATACCAAACCAGAAAGATTTACATTATTAGGCAAAGTGTGGATGGCATAATGGCAGCGGATGCTGGATCAGTTGTTAATTATAAAATTAAGATAGATATGTTTTTATTCAGCAAAGCTGTTGAGGGGATATGGGCCAAAGGCAGATATTTGGAGTTAGATCAGACATGATCACATTGAATGGTGAAACAGGCTTGGGGGGTGCTGAATGGCCTACTCCTGTTCCTGTGTTCCTCCAGACCTGTCAGACTGGGGTTTGCTGTAGTATTTGGTTTATATTCATGCTTACATCAGCGTGTTTTCACATGCTAATTGCTGTGAATTGTAGCTGATTGAAATAGGAATGTACAATTCCCAAGTCAGTGGAAGAGAATACGAAATACTTTGGCTTCAATCAGGTGATTCACACCCTATGGTTTGGTTAGTGGTGGAGGGGGTGTTGTCTCTATGTGTGTGAGTCTGTGTGTCTGTATCTATCACTGTCTCTGTATGTGTGAGCATGCGTACATGAGGTATGTGAGAATGTGTGTGGTGCATGTGTCTGTGTGTTTCTGTTTGTGTGCGTATCTCTGTATGTATCACTGTTTATGTGTGTGAATTGTGTGTGTATATGGCTTTGTATGCATGTATGTGCATATGTATGCCTGTGTGTATGATTCTGTATGCATATGTGAGTGTATGCACGTGTCTGTGCATGCGTGTGTCTGTATGTGTATGTGTTGGTGTGTGTACGTGTGTGTCTAAGCAGATGCTGCACTGACTAAAAGGAATGTTAACCAAAGTCCTGTTTGCATTGACACTACGTGAAGACCGAAAGGAAAGTGAGACTTGATGGGGAACAGCACCTGCTGGGTCAGAAATTGACAGATAGTCAGTCTGAGCAATGATCACCTCCTTTGTTGCATGGCAACAAATCAAAACGCCAGATCACCTATGGACATACTGTACTTTAATTCAAACGTTTTCCTTTTTGAAATGGACATTGATCCGAAAGAGAACTGCAGATGTAAAGTCAGTGGCTGTCTGGAGGGGAGGAGAGAGAGAGAGAGAGAGAGAGAGAGAGAAATCTTGGAATGTCTCACCTGATGAGGTAGCAAAGGTACTTCAAAAGAATGGAGTTAGAAGAGAGAAATGGGCTACAGACTAGATTGTAATCGCCTGGGAGTTATCCTGGTCTGTGAACGTGAAGGGAGAAAAGACAGCAGTCTGGCTTGAAACTTGGTTCCCCTTTCAATAATGCACAATAAGAAGGATTAAAAGTCAGCCCAGTCCTGGCCTGTGTGTATTAGTCGAAGCAATTTGTTTGTGAGCTGAGCTACTCCTGTTCAAGTGGCAGAGTGCTGTGAACACCATGGTTGAAGAGTCACCATTAGTTGCCCATGCATTTGCAGGAAAAGGACAGTTTCGCCCTGAGTGCTAGAAGCAGCTAGTCAGCAATCCAGTCAAAAGGAACAGGACCAAAGGATTTCAATAAAACTGCAATGCCAAGAATCCGAAAATTGACTGTTCAATTTCCAATGATCCACTGTTTACTCCTCATGAACGACCCGGAGAGGCTGATGTGTAAATCTGTTAAGTTTTCTTTTTTGTGGGGTTTTCACAGCTCATTTCTAATCTTCGTGTCTGTGTGTTACATTATTACCGTTTCCTGTCTTTAGTAACTAATGAACTCACTCTCTCGTTAACTTAGGAAAGGTTAAGTTAGTTCCTTTTAAGACATATATTCATTTGGATTGGGACAAAGATATCCACAAGGGAAGTGACCTTTGTAAATCAACCTTGTACCAACCATCTGAGGTGGGGGTGGAGTGTTGTGTGCGGTGGGGGGAGGTGTGAATAAGGGAGGGGTGTCTCATCCAGGTGGTTAGTGATTCAGGGTGTCCTATTTAGAATTGTCCCTCCATCAGTGTCTGCTCACAGCACTTTGTATCAGTCTCCAGTCGACATTTTGATTGACAGCTCTTCCTGAGGTCTTTTAAAAGAACGTGTCAGTCAGAGACACTGCAGGAGATAACTGGGGTCCTGTGTGACTGACAGTTTGCTGGGCAGGGGCTTTATTTATAGAATTGCACTGACTGTTTCCAGGCAGCCTGGGGCCACACAAGTCAGCGAGAAGAGTTAGAGAGTGTGAAAGTGACGACGGAGAGCTGTAAATCTCTTCATTTTGAAAGTTATTACTGTCTGAGCTGGGGAACAGGTTTGAGGGAGTTTGCAGAAATGGCATTCCACTTCGAAGTCCAAACGGAGAGATAAAGTCAGTGCCCCCATGTAGATTTTGGATTTACTTCAGTTGTGCTGTATGAAACTGTGTACTGAACATTCATTGACTTTGGAGCTGGCCTATGGGATAAAGGTTTTTTGTAAAATGAGGTATTGGAGAGGTCCTGCTGTTCTTTGCTCAAACTGAAAAGGTGAATTCCGACAGGATAACACAAGAGGAGTGTCTGCACAAAGACAGTGTCAAAGCACGGAGTGTTGTCTGAGCCCACAGCGTGGACTGTCCCCAGTGCACATTGCCATTTCTTGATAACATTTGTTGTAATGGAACTGACAGAGGATTGATGTGTTGCTGAGACTTCTGCAGGAGGTTGAGATGGATCATCCCTCCACTCAGCCCATCTACCTGAACATTGCTGACTAGACTTTCACATTGATGAGCTGGGCTCCCCCCAAACACCCAGCTTCTGATTGGTGGGACATCCAGCCCTGGGGTCTTTGATCCCAGGTATGTACCTGTTCACTGTATGCTAGGCATTCCAACAAGCTCCTCCCTAAAACAGCTCTCAATGCCCCCCCCCCCAAGTCAGACACACACACACACACACACATTATATACACATCCTACACACAGAGGGTGTGATAGTTAAGGGGATAGACAGGAGATTCTGTGGCTGCAAGCGGGAATCCAGGAAGGTGTATTGCTTTTTGCGTGCCAGGGTCCATCAGAGGGCAACTGAGAGGGAGAGACATCACATTGGCGCATACATGAGAGCGTGGTGGCAGTTGCCTGCACTGAAGAGCAGATTGTTGTGGCCCTGGTAATAAGGAGTGCTTAGTTGGGATGGAATCTGTTAAGTGCATTCAGGGAAGTTTCCTCAAGCAGTATATAGAGGGTCCTACTAGGCAAGGAGCAAAACTCAACATACTGTTGGGAAATAGGGCAGGACAGGTGACTGAGCTGACAGTACAAGAGCACTTTGGGACCAGTGACCACAGTTCTGTTAATTCTAAAATAGTTCTGGAGAGGGACAAAACTGGTCCATAGGTTCAAGTTCTAAACTGGAGCAAGGCAAATTTTGATGGAATTGGACAGGAGCTTGCAGGCGTTGATTATTGTTTGCAGGCAAAGAGACCTCTGGCAAGTGGGAGGCCTTTAAAGGTGTGACAGCTAGAGTTCAAAGTCTCCATGTTCCTGTGAGGGTGAAGTGCAAGGTTGGCAGGAGTAGGGAACCCTGGATAACAAGAGATACTGAGGCTTTGACCCAAATAAAGAAGGAGGCATGGCTCACGTACAGGCAGCTAGGATCAAGGGAATCCCTGGAGGCATAGAAGGGGATACAGGAGTTTACTGAAGAAGGAAATCAGGAGGGTGAAAAGCAGACACGGAGATAGCTTTGGCTGAGAAGATTAAGGTGAATCCAAAGAGATTTTTTAAGTATATTAAAGGAAAAAGAGTCACTAGAGAGAGAATAGGATCTCTCAGTGACCAAAGTGGACATGTATATGTGGAACTGCAGGAGATGGGTGAGGTCCTCAATGAATGGTTCTCCCTCTGTGTTTACCATGGAGAAAGACATGAAGACTTGGGAACTTGGGGAAGTTGGTGGCAATATCTTGGGGACAGTCCATATCATGGTAGAAGAAGTGTTGGAGGTATTAGAATGTACGAAGATGGATAAATCTGGTTCTGATCAGATGTATCCAAGAACCCTGCAAGGTGTTGGCTAGAGAGAAATTGCTCGGCCCCTGGCTGATATATTTGCATAATTGTTAACCACAGGTGAGGTCGCGGAAGACTGGAGGTTAGCGAATGTTGTGCTCTTATTCAAGAAGGGCTGCAAAGAAAAGCCTGGGAATTATAGACCAGTAAGCTTAAGATATGTGGGAGGTAAGTTACTTGAGAAGATTCTGAGGGATAAGATATACATGCATTTAGAAAGACAGGGTTTGATTAGGAGTAGTCAGCATAGCTTCGTGTGTGGGAGATCATGCCTCTCAAATTTGTTGGAGTTCTTTGATGAAGTGACCAGGAAGGTTGATGAGGACAGGACAGTAGACATAGCCTGTATGGATTTCACTGAGGCCTTTGATAAGGTTCCACATGGTAGGCTGCTCAGGAAGGTTAGATCACATGGAATCCAGGGAGAGCTGGCAAATTGGATACACAATTGGCTTGATGGTAGGAAGCAGAGGGTAATAGTGGAAGGATGGTTGTCGGACTGGAGGCCTGTGATTAGTGGTGTGCCTCAGGGGTCGGTGCTGGGCCCATTGCTGTTTGTTGTCTATGTCAATGATTTGGATGAGAATGTACAAGGCCTGATTAGTATGTTTGTGGATGACACTAAAATTTGTGGCATTGTGGACAGTGAGGAAGGTTATTAGAAATTGCAGCAAGATCTTGATCATCTGGGAAGTGGGCAGAGAAATGGCAAATGGAGTTTAAGTTAGATAAATGTGAGATGTTGCATTTTGGAAAGTCAAATCCCGGTAGGAGTTTCATGGTGAATGGTAGGGCCTTAAGGAGTGTAGTGGAAGAGAGGGACCTTGGAGTTCTAGTGCATGGTTCTCTGAAAGTGGAGTCACAGATAGACAAGGCAGTGAAGAAGGCTTTTAGCACACTGCCCTTCATCAGACAGGGCATTGAGTGTAGAAGTTGGGAAGTTATGATGCAGTTGTACAGGACGTTGGTGAGGCCGCACTTGGAGTATTGTGCTCAGTTTTGGTCACCTTGCTGTAGGAAGGATGTTATTAAACTGGAAATAGTGCAGAAGAAATTTACAAGGATGTTGCCAGGACTTAAGGGACTGAATTATAGGGAGAGGTTGGACAAGCTGGGACATTTTTCTTTAGAGCATAGGAGACTGAGGGGAGATCTTATAGAAGTGTATAAGATCATGAAGGCATGGCTAGGGTGAATGCACTCGGTCTTTTTCCTCAGGGTTGGGGAATTGAGGAATAGAGAGCATCAGTTTAGGGTAAGAGGGGAAAGAACACATGAGAATGAGAGAGGCAGCTTTTTTACGCAGTGGGTGGTACACATATGGAATGAGCTGCCAAGAGAAGTATTTGAGGTGAGTACATTAACAACATTTAAACGGCATTTGGACAAATAGATGCATAGGAAAGGTTTAGAAGGACATGGGCCGAGATGGACATTTTGGTCAGCATGGACCTGCTTGGGCTGAAGGGCCTGTCTCCGTGCTACAGGACTCTGTGACTCTACACACTCCCAAACACATACTGACTCCACACACACTGTCCTAAACACACACAGACCACAAACCACAATATGCACTGTGAAGCACTTACCACAACACGCTCCCAACACACACAC
>JAHRHZ010000046.1:3860470-3876313 GCA_024137785.1 Ginglymostoma cirratum
CCTTCCTGAAGAAGGGTCTAGGCCCGAAACATCAGCTTTCCTGCTCCTCTGATGCTGCTTGGCCTGCTGCGTTCATCCAGCTCTACACCTTGTTATCTCTAATGTAGTTGAGTTGCCTTTATCATTTCCACACTTTTATATTGCAGTTCCTGCTGCCTGGCTCCAAAGACTATTGGCATTTCAGACTTGGAACAAGTAGAACATAATGTTTCAGTACTGTCAGGCAAAAGTTGTAGTAATGGGACTTGCTGCTTGGAGCTTGGCTGCATTAATATTATACATATTGCAAATCAACATGCGAGGAATTAAATTGCTGTTTTCAAACCACATGCTGTTATGTGTAATGCTGGCAATTTCTTTTGCTCATGGGATGTGGGGGTCACAGGCTGGGCCGGCATTTATTCCCCATTCCTGTTTGCCCTTGAGAAGGTGATGGTGAGGAGCTACCTTCTTGAAACACTGCAGTCCATGTGCTTTGGGTTGACCCACAATGTCCTGAGAGAGGAAGTTCCAAAATTTTGACCCAGCGATAGTGAAGGAATGGTGATGTATTTCCAGGTCAGAATGGTGAGTGGCCTGGAGGGGAATTTGCATGTGGGGGATTTCCCATATATCAGCTGCCGTTGTGCTTCTAGATGGAAGTGGTCATGGAAGATACTGTCTAAGGGGCCTTGGTGAATTTCTGCAGTGCATCTTGTAGATGTACACACTGCTGTTACTGAGCGTTGGGGGTGGTGGAGAGAGTGGATATTTGTGAATGTGGTGCCAGTCACGCGGGCTGCTTTGCCCCGGATAGTGTCAAGCTTCTTGAGTGTTTTTTGGAGCTGGACCCATCCAGGCAAGTGGGGAGTATTCTATCAGACTCCTGAACTGTGCCTTATAGATGGTAGACAGGCTTTGGGGAGTCAGGAGGTGAGTTATTTACAACAAGTTTCCCAACTTCTGACCTGCCGTTGTAGTCATACTATTTATATAGTTAAACCAGTTCGGCTTCTGTTTAATGGTAATGCCGAGGGTGTTGATAGTGGGAGATTCACTAATGATAATATCATTGAATGTCAGGAGGCAATGGCAAGATTCTCTTTTGTTGGAGATGGTCATTGCCTGGCACTTGTGAAGTACAAATATCACTTGTCACTTGTCAGCCCATAGCTGGATATTGTCCCAAACAAAAAGAACTGCAGATGCTGGAAATCTAAACAAAAACAGAAAATGCTGGAGAAACTCAGCAGGTCTGTCAGTATCTGTGGAGAGAGCACAAGAGTTCATGTTTCAGGTCCAGTGACCCTTCTTCAGAATGAATTACTGAACCCGAAATATTCACTGTGTTTCTCTCTCCACAGATGCTGCCATACCTGTTGGATTTCTCCAGCAATGTCTGTTTTTTTGTGCTGGATGTTATCCACACCTTGTTGCACCTGAACATGGGCTGCTTCAGTATCTGAGCAGCTGCGAATGGGACTGAACATTGTGCAATGATCAGTGAACATCCCCACTTCTGACCTTATGATAGAGGGAAGGTCATTGATGAAGCAGCTGAAGGTGGTTGGGTCTGAGAAACTGCCCATGACTGACATCTTAGCAACAACCTCTAATAATTGGTGTCACCTTCCATCACTTTACTGCTGTTTGAGAGAACTCTGATGGGGCAGTAAATTGGCCGGGTTGGATTTATCCTGCTTTTTGCGTACACAGTTAGAATTAGCGAAAAGTGTACAAAGTCACTGTTTCAGGTGTCATCTTGAGTACAAAGATACGTGGGAACAAAATCCTGGGTATAAATTAGAACATTAAATAAATACAAGTAAAAGTTCAGCATGACATCTTTCTAAAGCAGCAAGTCTGCGCTAGGCTTCACCTCAATGCTCCGAGTCCCTGGAATCTTTGTTGTATCAGCTGGTGCGCGCCTAACACCATCTGAGGAGCGGAGGTAAGGAGAAAGAGAAAAAAGAAGGAATATAAAGGGAAAAAAATGAAAAAGAGCAAAAAGAAGAAAAGAAACAGACGGAATGGACGAGCTCTGGTTTAGAAACCTACTCTACTACCATACCTGGGCAGTTTTCCACGTTGTCAGGTCAATGCCAGTGTTGTACCTGGATTGGAAGAGTTTGGCTAGGGGAGCAGCAAGTTACAGAGCACATGTCTTCAGTACTGTTACTGGAATGTTGTCAGGGCCCGTAGCCTTTGCCATATCCAGCTATTTCTTGATATCACGTGGAATGAATCGAATTGGCTGAAGACTGGTGTCTGTGATGCTGGGGACCACTGAAGAAGGCCGAGATGGAGCATCCCAACGGCACTTCCAACTGAAAATGCTGTGAATGCTTCAGCCTTATCTATTGCACTGGTGTGCTGGGCTGTCCATCATTGAGGATGGAGACGTTCACAGACCTTCCTTCTCCAGTGAATTGTTTGCTTGTCCACTAGAGCTCACGATTAGATGTGTGAGGACTGAAGATTACTTCTGATCCTATGGTTTTAGCTCTGTTTTTTGCTTGCTGTTTATGCTGCATGTTCGAAGTCAAACTTTGTAACTTCACCAGGTAGACACCTCAGTATAGATCTCTGCCCTCCCGCACCCTCCATTGACCAGGATTGATCCCCTGGCTTGGTGGCAGTGGTTGAGTGGGGCATATGCCAGGCCATGAGTTTGCAGATTGTATTAGTGTTGATTCTACTACTGTTGATGGCCCACAACATCTCGTGGATGCCCAGTCTTGAGTTGCTAGATCTGTTTGAAGTCTGTCCCATTTAGCACGATGAGTGTGCCACACAACATGATCTAGGGTATTCTTGATGTGAGCGCAGATGTTACCGGAAAAGCTCAGCAGGTCTGGCAGCATCTGTGGAGAGAAATCAGAGCCAATGTTTTGGGTCCAGCGACCCTTCCTCAGAACTCAGTACGTGTCCAGAACTATGTCTCCTGGCCCTCTGAATATCTAGATCCACCATTATCACTACATCACAATCTCCCCTACATTACAACTGTGACTACGCTTAGATAAGGCTTTGTTGGTTACGATGTTTTCTAGAATATTCTGAGGCTGTGTGAGGTGCTGTAGAAATGCAAGTCTTTGTTTTACTCCTGTGGTAAAGTTAGAACGTGATGTTGGAGTTATTCATCCAATATCGGAAACATTAGAATTGGGCAGTGGCCTATTCACCTCTAATTAAAACCTTTTTGTATTAATGACTGACCAATTCATTGCTAACATTGATTTTGCTGATGAAAAACATTGAGTTGAATTTTTCAGAACATCTCTAATTGAAAACATTCCTCTCCAAGTGAAGTGGTGGTGACAGAATCCTGAATCCGGGATGGTTTACTGATGCTGTGAGACCAGAATGATCTTCATTAGTGAATGGGCTTCAGAAACGCAAAGATCATTTCCAGGGTAATGGCTCAGGAGGAGCAGGACTTAAAAAATGATGGGAACTTGGTCATTTTAGGATTTCAACACAAAGAACACGCAACTTTTAAAAGAAACCATTCAAGGATGTGGGTGTTACTGGCTGTGCTAGCATCTTTGGCTCATTCCTAGTTGCCCTGGAGAAGGAGGTGGCAAAATTGACAAATTGAGACAGCCTTCTGCTCTGTATCTGTGTATACAGCAGATACTATTGAGTGGCAAGAGCAGACTCAAGGGGCCAAATAGCCTAACTCTGCTCCTGTTTCTTATGACCTTATGGAAATGACAGTAGAAAAGGCTGAAAAACGCACAGAAAATCAGGACCCATCTGTAGACCAGAGAGCGACAGAGTTAGCGAATGCTGGAGAAACTCAACAGCATCTGTGGAGAGAGAAACAGAGTTAATGTTTCGGGTCTGGCGTGATCGTACTTCCGAACTAAGTTCTGTTCTGATGTGTTAGACAATCTGGACTCGGAGTATTAGCTCTGTTTTTCTCTCTCTACAAATGCTGCCAGACCAGCTGAGTTTCTCCAACATTCTCTGTTCTCATTTCAGATTTTTAGCAGCTTTTGTAAAGGAAATGTTCCTTTTTGGGATATGCCCCATCCTGGGTCGTCTTGACTTGACATGTCATGGGCAGTTTTCCCCAATATTTCTTGGCTGCGTTGTCAGGTGCAGCTGCCTGTTTATTGATTGTACCTCACCATGGGGAATTTTGTGAGCAAGACGTCTCGGCTGAAATTGCAGGATGCTTTACCCCATTGAAGTTATGAGATACATCACCGAGTTTATTCCCATCACACCCAGCAGGCTGTGGCCAAGTGAAACTATTGAAGATAGTTTTGATAAACTGGCTCTTTTAAAGTCTGTTCAAAAGAATGGAACCCACTTCTTTGTTCTTCAAATTTGCTTTGAGCTTTAGTGTTGCAAAATTTACTATTCAAGGACTACTGTGCAAGCAGAAAAGGACCTGATTCACTTAGGTATCGGACAATTAAACTGAAACCTAAGTAGCTTCGCTTCACAAAGCCTGTGATTTGATTTTTTTCTTGTCAGAGGCAACATCTGTGCCATTAAAACCTTAACAAACAATCTTTGTAGCTCAGAAAAGCGACTCCCAGTTCATGCATGTTGTTATGCAAAGCTAACTCCATTATCAAAGCACAGTATCATAAAATGTTGTTATTTTCAGTAGATAAAAGGAAACCTTTGACTCACAAAGGCCTTTTTTTTGGAATAGTACGTGTTTTTTTTCTTGAGGAATGCAATTGTTTAATTGTAAACAGTGTGTAAAGTCATCTGTAGCTGAATCCAGATATTGAAATTACTGGAAAGCTTGTTGTAGCCCAGAGACAGTAGGAACTGCCGATGCTGGAGTCTGAGGTAACACACTGTGGAGCTGGAGGAACACAGCAGACCAGGCAGCATCAGAGGAGCAGGAAAGCTGATGTTTCGGGTCGGGACCCTTCTTCAGAAAAAAACTGAAGAAGGGCCTGAAGTAGGGTCCCGGCCTGAAATGTCAGCTTTCCTGCTCCTCTGATGCTGCCTGGCCAGCTGTGTTCCTCCAGCTCCACACCTTGTTATCTCTTCTTGTAGCCCAGCTATTTCTCTGTAGAACTGTTGTTTGCGTGTTTTTTATATGTTGGTGGGTAAGTTTTTTTCTACAGCCAAGGTCATTATCATTAGAGTAACTTGCCCCGGGCCAGAAGGTCAAGCTAAATTCTGGGGTGTCCTCACATAATGGGACCCGATGCCTTGGTGCTGCGCTGCAGGAGTGCTGCATTGTCAGACGTGCCACTTCCTTGGATCAGATATCCTGTCTGCAGTTCCAGTGATTGTGAAAGTGGTTAAAGGGCCCACGCAAATATTCCAACAGAAGGGTGTTCTTCAGATTCCCGCGCAAACTTCACCTTGGACCATACACCTGCAAGTCATTCTTGCAGAAGGTAATCTTTCACTTAAAAAAACCTGACTGCATCCTAAATGACTCCTGCTTTAATGTAATTAACTTGTACGTCCTTCCATTAAAAGTACATTGACAGCCTCTCATGATAACATTCAATGACTGATCTCCATGATAAAAACAAAACGTAAAACTGATGCTTTATCAAGCCAGGTTTTTCTTTGGGATTTGACTTGTCCGGTAAGCATGAGCTACAGTCTTAACACATTCTGCACGCAATTCTATAATTACATCTTAGTTATCTCATCATTAAACTTTTCTCCCTCATGTTTGGTGCAACCAGCAGTGCAGAAAAAAAGACCAGAGTTCCAGTTCAAACTTCCTTCTCTCCTATTCTTCAATTAATCGAAATCTTACCAGTACTTTCAGCCTACCTTTCCATCTGATGTTTCATGTTAATCTTCACTGTTGCTGAAATGAGATGATGGTGTCATCTGAGCGATTAATCCAGCTCCACAAGACCTGCGTTCACCACGCCAGTGAGTAGAGCTTAAGTACAGTGAATAAATCTGAATTTGAAAGCCTTCAGTGATGACAACTGAAAACCAATCTGGCTCACAAATGTGCTTTCAGGAATGAATTCTGCCATCTTTACCCAGTCTGGCCTACACGTGACTCACTTCACCCCTCACCCTTCCACTTATCCGATTCCTGGAACCTACTTGTTCCTGACACATTGTGAAAGAAGATTCTCACCAACCCCTTGAGTTTCTGCAACTATTTGGAGGTGCCATGGTCATCTTCCTGTGGCCTGAGCAATTTCCAATCTATCAGTGATGATGCCAAGGCTATTGAGCAGCCATGTGATTAGGCCAGCAGCCCAGAGGGGGAGACCACTGGCCTGATGGTGACCCTGTAATTGTGTGTCACCATGGAGAGCTGGTGAATTGAAATGAGGAGGAATTTCTTCGGGCAGAGGGTGGTGAATCTGTATAACTCATTGCCACAGAGGGCTGTGGAGGCCAAGTCATTGAGTGTATCTAGAGCTGGGTCAAATCTCTACAGAGTGGAAGCAGGCCATTCATCCCATTGAGTCCACTCTGACCTTCCGAAGAACATTCCGCCCAGACCCACCCCATCCCTGTTACCCTGCATTTCCCATGGCTAACCCACCTAGCATACACATCCCTGAATACTATGGGCAATTTAGAATGGCTAATCCACCCTAACCTGCACATCTTTGGACTGTGGGAGGAAACCAGAGCACCCAGAGGAAACCTACACAGACATGGGGAGAATGTGCAGACTTCACACAGATAGTCCCCGGAGGGTGGAATCAAACCTGGGTCCCTGGTGCTGTGAGGCAGCAGTGCTAACCATTGAGCCACCGTGCCGTGCACTTAGGACAAAGATGGACAGGTTCTCGAGTACTCAGGAGTTGAGAAATATATCAGCCATGATCAAATGGTGGAGCAAACACGAGGGGCTGAATGGTCCAATTCTGCTCCTGTCTCCTTTGGTGAACTTCCGAGCCAGTATTTAAGGAAAGGAAACCCGAGTGTGCTTTGGTTGACTGGGAAAGGTCCAAAGGACAGGCTGTGTGGGTTGCTGCAGGGTTGAAATGTTTAGGGCAGAGGAGCAGATATTCCAGTATGCGGCTTTTTCCTTTTTAGCTTTTCCCAATGGATGTGAGACATGTCAGCGATGCGCAGAATCATGACTCAGACTCATAGGGAGAACGTGTCTACTGCTGAGGAGGTACACAACCCTTCAAAACAGGAAATCATTGAAGGAATAACTGTTTACCCAAAGGTCTCAGTGTTCAGCAGGGTAAACCGTGCATGGAGGAGAATATTGATTACTGATTTCTGGAACTTGAAATGAAGCAAATCAGGGTCCGGAACAGGAACAGTCTGTAATACAGATCTCCTTCAATCTTGATTCTTAGAATGTAGACTTCAGTTTCCAGTAACAAGCTCCTTGACATGAATGTGAAGCACTTTGGCAGCTAACACCAAGCAGTGTAGCAGATCAATAAGGTAATTAACTGCGTTGCGTTTGGATCCATGAGCTTGTGAGGCATCTTCAGGAACTGACTGGTGAGGAGAAATGTGAAATGACAGAAGTGCTACTTCATGACCAAATTGTTTCACTTTTTTTTGTTAATATCAGTAAACGACACACTTCAATACAACATCTTTATCTGATTAAGTTGTTTTTGACATCCTCAGCAGGTGTTCACCTCCATCAATGACATGATAAGTTAGTGATTCTCAGCACCATTATGTGTAAGTTCCAAATCAACAAGCGGGTCTAAATCATTACTGTTTGATGCTGTAAGTGTGCCAGACTTACTAATGGTTCATCAGTCGATGGGGTCTAATCAGCAGCATGGCATCTGAGCAGTTTAGACAGGCTGTGCTGTTATTTCAAACTCTTATTGCCAGGGTTAAGAAACTATATTTGGCATATGAAATTAAACTGTCAAGCCGTTTAGAAGAAAAGAAAATCAGTTTGTCAATACAGTATACCGTTCGAAGAGTTGGATGTTTGAGCTCGGAGTCTTTAGCATTAGTAATAGTGAAACTGTTCTTCAACACGTGTAAGAAATATCAGGAACCAAAGGAGCAAGTAGCAATAGCTATTCTGTTGGGGTGGCCTTCGCTTGAATCATGTTGGTGAATTGTATGATTAGGACTAGGGATGGCTTTAAACTAATCAGAAAGGGGAAATATAGGCAGCAGTACAGGGAAGCTGTTTGAATAATGATACTCAGTACGGGAGAGGAAAGGAGAGAATGTACAAATATTTTCAGGAGGCATTTGATAAGATACCAAACATTAGGTTAGTTAGAATCCCTACAGTGTGGGAGCAGGCCATTTGGCCCATCAAGTCCATAGTGACTCTCTGAAGAGCATCTCACCCAGATCCACCTTGCCTGCCTATCACTGTGCACTATGGTCAGTTGGGCATAGCTAATCCACCCTAACATGCAAATATTTAGACTTTGGGAGAAAACCTGTGCAGACACGGGGAGAATGTGCAAACTACACGGAGACACTCATCTGAGGGTGGAATCGAGCCCAGATGCCTGGCACTGTGAGGCAGCAGTGCTAACCACTGAGCCACTGTGCCACCCTTAATGCTTAATGAGAAAGGAACCCATGGGGTTAGGGATAGTGTGTCAGCATGAGTAGAGAATTGGCTAACTAATAGGAGACAGAGAGTTGGGATAAGGTGGATATTCTCAGGGTTGAAATCTGTAACTAGTGGAATGCCACAGGGATCAGTGCTGGGACCACAATTGTTTATAATATATATTAATGACTGGCACGAGGAAAGTGAATGTATGACACAAAGCTAAGTGGGAAGGTAGTAATATTTCTCCGTCTAATCTCTGGCATTCTACACACGGACGTCAGTGTCGGCACATTGATTGTGGCATTGACTCCAGTTTCAGATGTCACTAGTATGCGCAGACCTCAGCCACGCACACAGCCAGTAAGGAAATTGGAGTCAACACTGGAGGGAAAGTGTTGAGGATGACACATAGAGTCTTCAGACGGATATAGACAAAGATACGAGAGTGGGCAAAAACGTGGTAGGTGGAATGTAATGAGGAAAAATGTGAGGTTATGCACTTTGGCAGGAAGAATAGAGGAGCTGAATATTATTTAAATGGAAAAGGACTTCAGAAAGCTATGGAACAGATGAATTTGGGAATCCTCGCTCATGAATCACAAAAAGCCAGCATCCAAGTTCTGTGGGTTACAGCGAATGCAAATGGAATATTGGCCTTTATTTCAAAGGGAGTTGAGTATAGAAACAAGGAGGTTTTGCTAAAACTATACAAGGCATAAGTCAAACCACAGCTGGAGTACCGTGTGCAGTTGTCAGCTCCTTATCTAAGGAAAGACATACTGGTGTTGAAGCCGTCAGAGAAGGTTCACTAGGCTGATACCAAGTATGGAGGGACTGTCTTGTGACAAGAGGTTGAGTAGGTTGGGACTGTACCCATTGGAATTTAGAATAATGAGAGGCAAACTTATTGAAACAAGATTCTTGAGGCCTTTGACAGGGTGGATGCAGAAAGGTTGTTTCCCCTTGTGGGACAGTCTGAGACCAGAGGGTGTAATCTCAGAGTAAGGGGTTATACGTTTAAGAAGGAGATGAGGAAACATTTTCTGTTACTTACTGATGCTAAGGAATGTAAGCTCCAATGACAGACAGCCCTCTGGATCCTAGCTCCCACCTCCTTCCCTCTGAGCTCATCACTTCTTGTAATCCCACGTTTTATTGGGTATTCACTATACCCTCTGCCCTCTGACATCAAACGATCTGTGCTCAGCAAAGGACTCACTTTTATCCATTACACCTCCATCTTAGTGATGTTCAGTGCGACATGACACTGAACTCCTCTTCCATCGTCTTTGCCTCCATTCCCATTCCTATAGTTTGGAGTCTTTTCCCCTCTTGAGAGAACCTTTCACCCATTTTTAACACTCTCCCTTCACCTAGATTCCTCCCCTCGACCTCTTGCCTGCCTTTGATCTTTTCATTGGATCTTTTCATTGAGAACTGTTGATGTGACCTCAGCCCCCTCAACTGAATGATGGCTGAAACTCTGGGGATACTGGGACCATCCTGTTTGTGGATTGGGGGAAGGAGGTTGAAGTGGAGTGAGTGGAGATGGGGGATGATAAGTTGAGAAGCTGTAGATAGGAGATCTCCAGAGAAGACAAGGTAAGTAACATGACTGAAAACAATGGTTTGATGTTCATTCGTGGGTTTGTGATCTGGAAGGATATCGGTGGAAATGTCTGAGAGTTATCACTTGGCCTCTGCAGTTTAGAAGTTGGTATGACAGACACCAGTGGCAGCACCCTTAACAGCAGGTCTGATAACCAAGTTAAGGTTGGATCTGAGAGAGACAGGAGTACAACAAATTCAGATGGAGACAGGTTAGTTGGGTGAGGGAACAGAGAAATTGAGCTTCATTCAGTGGCGCTTTCCAAACTCACAACCATTTCCATCGAGAAGGACAAGGGCAGCAGGCACATGGGAACACCACCCCCTGCAAGTTCCCTTCCAAGCCACTCACCATCCTGACTATCACCGTTCCTTCACAGTCGCTGGGTCAAATCCTGGGACTCTCTCCCTAAGGGCGTTGTGGGTCACCCTACAGCGCATGGACTGCAGTGGTTCAAGAAGACAGCTCACCACCACCTTCTGAAGGGGCAACTGGGGACGGCTAATAATGCCCCCAACTCCGTGAATCAATAAAAAGAAAACTTAAGTCAGCAGGCATTTCAAACGTGAAGCTTATAATCAGCACTGTGTCCTCTCCTGTCCAGCCTTCATCAGCTGTGACTCCACATAGCCTTAAAGAAGTTCATTAGTGAAAAATGCAAATTCTTGAAAAAACCTTGATTTCGTTTGTCTCCTACTTGTGAATGTGGCCATTTGCAGGTGGTGCCTGCTCCTTTTTGTTATCAAGAAACAGCAGCGCAGCAACAGATACTGTGACCAATGTGAAATTGTACATCAGCTGTTGTCACTGGAGCCGGCAGTCAAAATCTATTATTCAGCTCAGTTTAGGAGCCAGGTTTGCATTCAGATAGACGTCCTGAAAGGAAAGGTCGGTTTGTGTGGAAATCAACTGACAGCAATTTGCATTTTGGATGCAGCCCATCATAAAAAGCAGGCGACTTTGTTTAAGGTAGAACTCTGAAAGAGATTGATGATCTCAAAGGTTTTTATGAAGGCCTCGGTTCCGTGCTTTGTTCTGCGAGTGTCATGGCAACAGCTTGATACTTGCTTTGTTTAGTCCGTCTATTCCCAACTGCCTGAATGCTTGATTCTGGATATGAGGGATGCCAGCTGATCTCAGCCTCCTAATTAGCAGCATCTCCAGGAGAAGTCATTGCAGTTTCTTGGAGAGGATTAATCCCAGACATTACAAGATAGACCTGATTACTGATTACTGTTCCTCAGGGACACTAGCCTAGGGTGCAAAGTGTCTTTTTTTGCTTCGCTTACACTATCTCTGTTGAATATCAATGTGTATGCGTCTCTTCTCCCCTCCGTTAAGTTGCTAAATCTGAATCTTTATAAGATGCTTTAAATAAGTCTTGCACAGTGGGAAGGAAGAGAAATGGTTTCAGTGTCAGGAAGGAAGAGGCAACTTACATTTTTACATTTAGTAATTATAGTCAGAGAGGGAATACTGAGGGATAGGAACATGTCACGTTGTGTTTTATTGTCAACTCCATGCAGTGATGTTCAGCCAGTTTTTGGACGTATTTTCAGTTTGTGTAAAATGATACACAGGGCTGTTTATGGGGGAAGTTGTGGACGCGTTGTTTGATCGCAGCATATAAAAGAACAACCTGCATTTATCAAACGCCTTTTCCATATCAGGATATCTTCAGGCATTTTACAGCTAATGAACTACTTTCTGGAAGCTAGCCTCCTGTAACTAAAGAATGTGATAACCAATTTTCACACAGAGAGAACTTCCCGAAACAACTCTGATTGAGGGATAGCTAGCAATCTGACTCACGAAGGGAAACTCACCTGATTTTCTCCTACCTACTGTGATGGGATCTCTTCCCACCAGCTGAGAGTGGCCAAAAGCTCAGGTCAACTTTTCACCTAAAGACAGTGCCTCTGACAGTGTAGCACAGCTTGGAAGTGTCAGTTTGTGGAGCATTAGCCCAGCTCTGTAAAGGGCAACCTGAACCCCCAGAACATTTGAACCGAGAGAACTGATGACTGCTACCCAGCTGAGAACCTGGTGACATGGTGAATGTAAGAGGCGCTGCAACAATTCACTAAGATTCCTTCAAAAGCATCAATAAACTGACAACCTACACCTCCTAGACGGACAAGGGCAGCAGATACATGGGAATACCACCCCCTGTAAGTTCCCCTCCAAGCCACGCACCATCCTGACTTGGGAATATCTCCCTGTTCCTTCAGTGTTGCTGGGTCAAAATCCTGGAATTCCCTCCCTATGGGCATTGTGGGCCTATCCATGGTTCAAGGAGGCAGTTCCCCAACACCTTCTCAAGGGCAGCTAGGGATGGGCAATAAATGCCGGCCCAGCCAATCCAGTGGGAGAATTAAATAAAATTGTTTAGATGTTTGTCGATGTTAAAGCTGCCAAATTGCGTTTGTTTCTTTGATTCCAATTGTGAAGGAGTGAAAACTCTTGCTGAATGTAAATGAAGATTGCCTTAGCTCAAGGAGGATACTGCACTGCTCTCAGTCCCCTTTGGAATTGCCCCTTCCCCTCTGAAGTTGCTGGCTGGTTGGAAGATGAGAGCATGGATTGAACAGGCCTGTGACACCAACCCCGAGCAGTTTCGAGCATTTTGATGGGGTCCGTGATGGGTGAAAGATTCTGAAAAATGTTTCCACTGCCTCGAGAATCTGGAACTCAGGCTGTGTTTTCTGAAGATGCTGTTTGGGACTGAAAAAGAAAGAGAAATTTTGTCATTGTGAATCTCTCTCTCTTTCTCAGATGTGCTGTTGCTCTGTTTGTTTTAGATAGGACCCAATAAACTGTTGAATATTAAGTGCATCAAAGGGTCTAGGACTAGTGTGGGAAGGTGGAATTCAGCTGAAAGATCTTAATAAGTCCAGGAGCAAGCACGAGAGGCTGAATGGCCTACCCCAAATCCAATTTTTAAAATATGTTTCACATCACAGCATGACCTGAGAAACTTGAGAGGCTCTGTTATATATTCAATGCAGTGTCCAATTCTGCATTTATGCGACAACCACAAAGATCTTCCAAGTTGTACCATTTGACAGTGATCGGGAGCAGTAGCTTGGGGCTGTGTTCATTGCTGCCACTGACTGGCATATAGTGTCTGAAACCTCATTCTAACTAAGATCAGATCATTCAGTACAAACTGGATTAGAATCCAAGGTCCGGCAATTGAGGTTCATTGTAAAATCATAGAGGGCTGCATTTGGTGCTAATCAGAAAGTGCCACCTCACTTTCCTTTCCATGTCGTTTTTACTTTGGAACTGTAAGGTACATTGAAGTTAATCCATCCTCATCATTACTGTGTGGGAGTAAGGAATCTACAGTATGTTGCACTGGGTTATTGTGGTTCTAGTGTGTGTGATAGGACGGAGCATATTTATGCTTCCCTATTTGAATGCTGGCTTGTCCAGTTTGTGGCGATTGACAGATAAGGAAGTAATAAAATGCTGAATTCTGAGTGGATCAGACTCACCACAATGCAACATTTGTTTGTCACTTTAGTTTCACAGGCAGTAGCTACATGCCCCTTGTGGGCACCTTGTTATCGATGGCAAGGTGCTTAGGAAAAGCACAAGTGCTGCAGAGGCAGGGGATCTAGAGCCAGTAACACAGGGATGGTGCCTTACTGAAACAGCACAGCTTGGAGCCTCTTCTGACTCCTGTTTGTCGTCAACTGTGTTCAACTTTCACAGCTACATGGAAGATATCTTGTGGCACAGTGGCTTGTGTCCCTGTGCCTGACCTGGAATTCCCATTCCAGGACCATAAGATCATAATTTATAGGAGCAGAATTAGGCCATTCACCCCACTGAGTCTGCTCTGCTATTTGATCATGGCTGGTATGTTTCTCAGCCCCCTTCTCCCACCTTCTCCTGTAACCCTTGAACCCCCTACTAATCAAGAACCTATCCACCTCTGGTTTAAATACATTCATTGACTTGGCCTCTACAGCCTTCTACAGCAATGAGCTCCACAGATACACCACCCTCTGGCTGAAAAAAACATCCTCCTCGTCTCAGTTCTGAAAGGTTATCCCCTCATTCTGAGGCAGTGCCCTTGGGTCCTAGTCTCTCTTACTGGTAAAAACATCTTCTCCACATCCACTCTATACAGGCCTCTCAGTATTCTCTAAGTTTCAATCTGATTCGCCTCTCATCCTTCTAAATTCCATTGATTACAGACCCAGGGACTTTAACTGCTCCACATATGCTAAGTGCCTCATCTCCAGGATCATTCTTGTAAATCTCCTCTGGATCCCCTCCAAGGCCAGCACATCCTTGCTTAGGTATGGGGCCCAAAACTGCTGACAGTATTCCAAATGAAGTCTGACCAGAGCCTTATACAGCCTCAGCAGGACATCCTTGCTGTTGTATTCTAGCTGTCTCAAAATGAATGCTAACATTACATTTGCCTTCCTAACTGCCACCTGAATCTATTATATCTGTTCATGGGACATGGGCATTGCTGGCATTTATTGACCTTCACTAATTGCCACTTGAACCAAGTGGCTTGCTCTGGTCATTTCAGAAGGCAATTAAGGGTCACCTGTGGGTCTGGAGTCACATATAGGCCAGCTAAGATTGGCAGGTTTCCTTCCCTAAAGGACATCAGCAAGCCAGGTGCGTTTTTCATGATAATTAATTATTTTCACGATAATCAAAAAATAATATATGAAATACCATGCAAAGACGGTGAGAAATACTACGTAGGCCAACTGGAAGAAAACTGACTATATCAATAACTGAACACCAACTAGCCACCACGAGGCATGACCAATTTTCACTTGTCTCATTACACATGAACAACAAGGGACACAAATTCGACTGGGACAACACATCCATAATCGCACAAGCCAAACAGAGACACGCTACAGAATTCCTGGAGAGCTGGTATTCCAACCGGAACTCCATCAACAAACACATTGAATTAGACCCTGTGTAGAAACCACTGAGAAATAAAACTAGAACTAACACCAACCACCCGGCAAACCGAGGCCTGTAAATAACAAGCGGGACAGAACTCCGATGCTTCACTGGAAGCGCACTGATGATGCTACCCAGAGTAGGGTGATGAAACATCTGCAAACAAACCCACTGGCTTGGCAAGCATGTCTACAACCTCAATTAATTGTCATTTTGTGATCACCATTAGGAGGAAGGGTGGCATTGTGGTAACGTTGCTTGGTTAGTGATCCAGAACCCAAGGCCAGAGCTCCGGATACATGAGGCAGATGGTAACATTTAAATTTACCAAAAACCTGGAGTAGATACCTGCTCGGATGGGGACCATGTGGTGAGTGTTGTAAAAACCCATCTGACTCACTAATGTCTTTTAGGGAGGGAAACTGCCATCCTTACTTGGTCTGGCCTATGTGTGACTCCAGACCCACAGCTATGTGGTTGACTTTGAGCTGAAAATAGGACTGTGCAATAAATGTTGACCTGGCATGCAAATGAATGGAAAAGAATCATTAGGCTAGCTTTTAAGTGAATTTAATTTTCACCATCTGTCACAATAGGATCCAAACCCATATCCCTGGTACATTGGCCTGGGTCCGGATTATTATCCATTGACATCACTGGGAAGTCAGCACTAGCAGACCGTGTCTAAAGGTGTAAAAACCAAAAGAACTGTGGATGCTGTAAATCAGGAACAAGAACAAAGTTGCTGAAAAAGTTCAGCAGGTCGGGCAGCATCTGTGGAGGAGAAAACAGAGTTAACGTTTCGGGTCCGGTGACCCTTCCTCAGAAC
>JAHRHZ010000046.1:3888458-3949931 GCA_024137785.1 Ginglymostoma cirratum
TGCCCTATGACCCTCATTCCCTACAACTACTCACTCCCTATGACCCTCATTCCCTACGACCCTCATTCCCTACAAGCACTCGTTCCCTATGACCCTCATTCCCTACAACTACTCGCTCCCTACGACCCTCATTCCCTACGACCCTCATTCCCTACAACCACTCGCTCCCTATGACCCCTTGCTCCCTATGATCCTCATTCCCTATGACCCTTGCTCATTACGACCTACTCATTCCCTATGACCCTTGCTCCTTATGACACACTCACTCCATACAACCCTCACTCCCTCGACCCACTCACTCTCTATGATTCTTGCTCCCTGCAATGTACTCACTCCCTACAACCCTCACTCCCTACAACCCTCACTCCCTACGACCCTCACTCCCTACTACCCTCACTCCCTACAACCCTCACTCCCTATGACCCACTCAATCCCAAAGACCCTTGGTCCTTAGTCCTAAGACCCTCATTCCCTACGACCCTCATTCCCTATGACCCTCATTCCCTATAATGCTCATGCCTATGACCCTTGCTCCATATGAATCTTGCTCCCTATGACCCTAGTCGCTACAACCCACTCACTCCCCAAGACCCTCACTCCTTCCAACCCACTCGCTCCCTACGACCACTCGCTCCCTACGACCACTCACTCCTTACGAACTCTCACTCCCTGTGACTCACTCAGTCCCTACAGCCCACTCACTGCCTACAGCTCACTTGCTCTCTATGACCCCTCACTCCCTATGACCTTGCTCCCTACCATCACAGAGGACATGGAACACTCCATTCCAAATTACTGTTAAGACCAGGTCCCCATCTTCCATCTTCACATCCCTGATCCTTCCTGCCTTGTCCAGTGCTTCCATAGCCTGCCATTCCCCATCCCGACACACTCCAGCAGCAGCAATAGAGACTGAACTCCATTCCTTGCCCCCTTCCACGTCACAGCACTCCCAGGTCTGGAACATCTCTGTGTTCCTCTTCCATAATCTGTCCCCTCCTCTTCCTCCCACTCATACATGTCACACTCCCAAAACTATTGACCCTATGACCTTGTTCCCCCAGAAGTTCAACCCCAGTCCCTGCCTCCCCAGCATCCACAGTCAGGGCCCTCCCCTCCCACAGCCTGGAACACCTCAGTCTGTTCCTACAGCTGTAACATTGCTTTAAGTTGAATCATTGTGATGTGGGGATATTGATCCTGAGCTAATGCAGTGTGCTTCCCAGTGGCGTATTTGAAACTATTTTACCTGATGCCTGGGAACTGACTTTGGACAAGAGGAGTCTGTTTGTTCTCAGAGGGTTCTGCCTCAGAAGCCATTGGAGACAGAATCATTGAATATCTTTGAGGTAGAAATGGATAGTTTGGTCAGAATTGATTATTGGAGGGGGGTGTGCGGTTAGGGATTGGAAACGCAAACAGACCAACTATCAACTTATTGATTAGAGAGCAGGTTTAGGGGCCATGGCTCCTGACTCTAACTGGACATAACCTCTTCATCACTGAGAGCATCTGGCCTGACAGGGCTAGAAAACAGACCAGACTTTGTGTAAATAAAACAGCGTTTGTTTCTGATTACTGGAGAATTTAATTCCTTCTACGTGTTGTATTTAACACGTCAAGTTCGTGGCTTCGTGTAAGTGCAGGCTCACAACATTAAAATGTCACAGGAATGAGTGACAACTGGTGCCAATGTATCTAATAAATTAAGATTAAACCACAAAATGTTGTAATGTTCTGATGTTTGTTTAGAATTACTGCAGCAGACCTCACACCTACATTAGCAACTACAGTTAATGTCAGGAATTTCGTTATTGGAGATGATTTTAAAAGCTACTCATTTTGTCACACAAGAGAGGAATGATTAGTGCGATATTTTGGTCGTGTGAATCCATTTATATTGTTTCTGATCCGGTATCGGCCTTTCCTCCTTCTCCCCACGTGATGTGGATGGTTTGTTCCTCCTGTGTTTTGAGTTTCACTCAGGATATCAGTTGTGAGCACTGGCTCGGTGGGTTAGCACTGCTACCTCACAGCACCAGGGGCCTGGGTTCAATTCCACCCCCAAGCAACTGTTTGGAGTTTGCACCTCGTCTGTTTGGGTTTCCTTCCACAGTCTGAAGATGTGTGGGTTTGGGTGGATTGGCCATGGGAAAAATGGGGATTGGGGGTAGTGGTGGGATACTCCTTGGAGAGGAGTGGTATGGGCTAAATGACCTCTTTCTGCGCAGTGGGGTTTCTGTGGTTCAGGCGAGTGACCTCATGCATTATCTTCACTTCCAACATTGGCCACCAGATGGTGGTCAAGGACCAAAATGTTGCTCATGCTCTTCCCAGCCCTGAATTTCCCAAAGTTTCATTACCTCAGGACAAAGCAGAGAACTTTCCAGGCAGTGAGGTACTGTCACCCATGTAATGTTAGGAATGTGAGCAGTAGAACTGATTAAGGGAAGACCGTGGTTTCCTTTGTTCTTCCTCAAGACAGTGGATATGGGTTTGTTTACAGGAGCTCAGTTGCACAAAGGCAGCACCTTCTGTGTTCTCTTTAATGTTAAGCAGTGAGTATTGCTAGAGTGGGATTTGCACTTTAAACCCTCTGCCTCAGAGGTGAGCACACGCCTGACTGAGCCATAGCTCATCCCCCAGGACAGTCCATTCCTTATGGCTTTAATGAGAGCAGTCAGTTCATTCATAAACCTGAGGAACTTACCCCTGGTTTGAATTTCTTAGTGACAAGTTGGACGAATCCAGTGGGCGACTCTTTATGCTTAATATCAAGATTGAAATGTTAATTTTTAGAAGAAAATAAACCTGAGGTGTAGATTATGCTGGGTGCTGACAACCTAAAATTGATCTTGAAGAACAGAGAGATTGTTGTGACCGTACAGTGTGTGATAGACGCAGGCATTTAGTGCTCTTACAAAGCAGCGTGAAATTAGTTGTTTTATTAATACGTACGAGAGACTGAACTCTAAGCAGAGGAGAAAATGATAAATACCCGACGTGGCTGCATAAAGTAAGTTTCTGTAAAGTTGTTGATACTGTATTTCCACTGAGCTGTATGGTTCATGATGAGGATTGTACGTATTCGAATTACACCTCACCTGGAGCAATTTTTTTAAAAAGTCTGCTGGTATTTTGTTTGGACCCAAACCAACTGGAATCAATTCTTCACATGATTACAAAAGATTTTTCTTGAACATTGCTGTTTTCCCTTCTGTTTTGTTTTGCCCTCACTTCCTGGTGGTATTTGTAAGTGTGAATGGCTGACTATTCCCGCTCCCTGGTCTTCACCTGTGGATCGTTCACAGATTTTGTGTGAGCTCCAGGTGAGATCGGTTATACCCTTACCTGACAAATCACTCCACTAGCTCCTGGTTTTCAAAAATTAATTCATGAGATATGGCCATCGCTAGCTGGGTCAGCATTTATCGCCCATCCCTAATTGCCCGAGAACTGAGTAGCTTGCTGGACTATTTCGGACGGTTGTTCAGAGTCAATCTCATTGCGGTGGGTCTGGAGTCACCTGTTGGCCTGAGCGGTTTTCTTTCTCTAGAACGTGTTCTAACCGCAGTCATCTTCATGTGACCAGCTTTTCCTGATTCCAGATTTTATTCAATTCAAACTTCACGATCTGCTGGAGGGAGATTTGAACCGATAATCCCGGAGTGTTATGCCCAGAGTGCTGGCTTGGCCATCAGTGATATGACCACAGCTCCATGCCCTTTGACAAGCAGCACTGTTGTGGATGTCTTGAGCAAAAGGCCAGATCTGATATGATAGGCTGTGGGGCATATTCCAAGGCAGTGGAATGTCCTGAGGCACTTCACAGGAGCGTTATGGAAACTGACACTGTGACATTTGAGAAGAGATGTAAAGTCAGGCGACCAAAAGCTTCGTCAGAGGGTAGGTTTGGGAGGGGGAGAGGGTAGGGAGGGACTGGGAGAGGGTGGACAGTGTAGGCTTGGGGGGGAGGGGTGGAGAGGGTAGGTTTGGGATGGGGAGAGGGTGGAGGGGGTAGGTTTGGGAGGGGGAGAGGGTGGGGAGGGTAGTTTCGGGAGGGGAAGGGGGTGGAGAGGGTAGGTTCAGGAGGGGGCGGAGTGGAGAGGGTAGGGAGGGACTGGGAGAGGGTGGAAAGGGTAGGTTCGGGAGGGGGAGAGGGTGGAGAGAGTAAGGAGGGACTGGGAGAGGATGGAGAGGGTAGGTTCGGGAGGGGGAGAGGGTGGAGAGGGTAGGTTCGGGAGGGGGCAGGGTGGAGAGGGTAGGGAGGGACTAGGAGAGGGTAGGTTCGGGAGGGGAAGAGGGTGGATAGGGTAGGTTCAGGAGGGGGAGGAGGTGGAGAGGGTACGTTTGGTGGGGTGGGGTGGAGAGGGTAGATTCGGGAGGGGGAGAGGGTGGAGAGAGTAGGTTCGGGAGGGGAGAGGGTGGAAGGGTTAGGGAGGGTGGGGGAGAGGGTGGAGAGAGTAGGTTCGGGAGGGGAGAGGGTGGAGAGGGTAGGGAAGATGGGGGAGAGGGTAGGTTCGGGAGGGGGAGAGGGTGGAGAGCGTAGGATCGGGAGGGGGAGAGGGTGGAGAGGTTAGCTTCAGGAGGGGTCAGGGTGGAGCAGGTGTTGAGGGACTGGGAGAGGGTGGAGGGGGTAGGTTCGGGAGGGGGAGAGGGTGCGTTTGGGAGGGTGATAGGGTGGAGAGAGTAGGTTCAGGAGGAGGAGAGGATGGAGAGGGTAGGTTCGGTAGGGGTAGAGGGTGGAGAAGGTAGGTTCGGGAGGGTGAGATAGTGGAGAGAGTAGGTTCGGGAGTGAGCGAGGTGGAGAGAGTAGGTTTGGGAGAGAGGGTGGAGAGCAGAGTGGAGAGGTGGGGAGGGAAATCTGGAGCTTGGTGTCCAGGCCACTGAAGGCAAGGCCACCAGCGGTGGAGAGACTTTAATTGGGAATCTACCATAAGGGGCATCACTAAGGTGAATGGCCAAGGAATTTTTCCCCACAGTGGGGGAGTCCAAACGTAGAGGGGCGTAGGTTTAAGGTGAGAGGAGAAAGATTTAGAAGGGACCTGAGGGGCAAATTTTTCACACAGAGGTTGGTACATGTATGGAAGAGCTGGACGAGCTGGGCCAGAGGGCCTGTTTCTGTGCTGTATAACTCTGTGACTCTGGCAAAGTCGGCAAAGATTAGAGGAGAGCAGAGAACCCAGAAGGTAGAGGGACTGGAGGGAATCAGGGAGACAGGAGGCCGGCGGTCATGGTGGGATTGCCTCTTCATTCCCCACAATCCCCCACCCTTTCCCCCACCTTCATTCCGCTGCCTCCATCGGTTACTCTGAAACCACCTGATTGTGGAACATGTACCTGCCTCCACACAGTACAGTCTGTTGATGCTTCCGGCCCTTTGACCTCGTCTTACCTCAGAATGAGATGTGGTTGGTTGCCAACCCTGCTAAAGCCCATTGATATGAGGGAACTGGATTTTAGAGATAATCATTTCAGTTTATGAGCCGGGGGCTATTTGATCAGGAGCGAATGGTGCACGTTACTAGCTTCACATTAAGTGAATGAAGGTATAAGGGCTGTTTGACTGAAGACAGCCAGCTGGCATCTCGAGTAATGAAATTGTGGACTCCATTAAAAGGCCTGGCTTCAGATGGCAGCCTTGATTAATGCTTGAACTCTGCTAACTGAGTTTAGTCCAGTCTGTGAATCTAATTACAGCACAGCAGCTCATCCAATAGATACAAGAATTTCTGCAAAGATGTATATTACTGAGAGGTGGATGCAGAGCGTAATGGAAGAGTAGGTAATTCAAGCCACAACTACTGGAATAGATTAGCTTATGGTTTTATTCTTTTGATTCTTGCTTAAGCCAACATATTTGCAAAATGCAGATGGAAAAATGAGAGGGAGTTCTGTAAGTAATGAGCCTTGATAACCTTGGGGCTTATTGATAATGTGGGAATTAATAATGGTTGTAATGATTGTAAATTTTAGTGGATTTCTCCTGTTGTCTTTTGTTGGGAAAATTAAACTGTCACAAATGTGTCGCCAGGCTCAAACACAAAAGTTAAGGGTAGTCAGGCACAAAATTAAAGCCACACAAATCTTTTGTTACAGCCACTGCAGTAAAGGTTTAACCCTGTCAGGAATGATTTGACTTACACTATCATTCTTTTTTGATTGCAGTAGTGCGGGTCCATATAAAATGGGATGGAGCGTAGGCATTGAAGCATTAACTTCTTTTTCATCTCTTGGAGGGCTGCACAAGTTACCTTCAGTGGGTTCCGTCAGAGAGTTATTGGGTCGTTAAGAATTGGCAGGTTACTGAAAGAGTCAAACACAACAGGAGCATTGAGGGGCCAGAGGAGGTGTATCCAGCAGAGGGTCACATTTCCACAAAAATAGTTTAACCTGGGGAAGACCCTAACCAAACTGAATGTGACACGTGACAGTGATAGTAACCAAGGATAGGCCGTATTTTATTCCGAATACTCATTGTGTGTTTGTGGATCTTATGTAAGTTAATGCACTTGTTATATTTGTCAGGCATGTATTATCCTGCACTTTCGGGTTCTTAATGACTGGCTATTGCAGACCTGGGGCAGGGGGTCACAGTCTAAGGATAGGGAGTAGATCATTTCGGACTGAGATGAGGAGAAATGTTTTTACCCAGAGAGTGATGAGCCTGTCACAGAAAGTGGTTGAGGACAAAAGATTGAATGTTTCCAAGAAGGAGTTAGGTATAGTTCCGAGAGCCAAAGGGATTAAAGGCTTTGGGGAGAAAGCAGGAACAGGGGACTGAGTTGGATGATCAGCCACAATCGTATTAAATGGCGGTGCAGCCTTGAAGGGCAGAATGGCCCACTCCTGCTCAATTTTTGATGTTTCTGTGCACATTTTTAGGGACTTCTCACTTATGTCATCTTTCCTGTTCCTCTTTCAATGCTGAAGGGTTTTGCAGCTGTTGCAGGTAAAAAAGATTTTGGATGTGTTTAAAAAGTCTTTCTGTTAATTGATCCGATCCCCAGTTCAGCTTGAAAATTGGGGAGGGTATTTGAGGAATTAGACTAAGTATGTGAATGAGCAACGTATTTGCAGATGAACTTTTGTACCTCTGTGTGTATACATACCGTCCTTCGGAAGGTAAGAGAAGGTAAGAGTTAGCAGTGTATGTGCTGAAACAAGTGAAACTGATGTGATAGAGATTGAGAGACTTTTCATGGACTTGTCTAATCATAAACATGTCGACAATCAATAAGGTAAACAGAAAGCTGAGTCCTCCAACCAATGCTGTCAAACACAATGGGGAGAAATGATGGCCTTGTGGTATTACCACTGGACTGCTAATCCAGAGACCCAGGCAGTGTTCTGGGGACATGGGCTTGAATCCTACCACAGCAGATGGTGGAATAAGTGAGAGTCCAATGGTGACCATGAATCCATTGTCACTTGTTGGAGAAAAAAATCTGGTTCTCTAATTTCCTTTAGGGAAGGAAACTGGCATCCTTACAGGGTTTAGGCCCGAAACGTCAAGTTTTCCTGCTCCTATGATGCTGCTTGACCTGCTGTGTTCATCCAGCCCCACAGCTTGTTATCTCGGATTCTCCAGCATCTGCAGTACCTTTTATCTCCGGCATCCTTACCTGGTCTGGCTGACATCGGACTCCAGACCCACAGCAATGTGGTTGACTGTTAACTGCCCTCTGGACGATTAGAGGTGAGCAATAAATGCTGGCTGAGCCAGTGATGCCCTCATCCTGTGAATAAATTAGAAAGCGACACTAGAGTAGTCTCATAGAATCCCTCTAGTACAGAAACAGGCTATTCAGCCCACAGTCACCCTCCAAAGAGCACCCCACCCTCCACTATAACCCTGCATTTTCCATGGCTTACCCACCTAGCCTGCACACTGTAGACAATTTAATATGGCCAATCTACCCTCACTAGCACATCTTTGGACTGTGGAAGGAAACTACAGGACCCTTTAGAAACCTACACAGGCTGTCACCTGAGGTTGGAATTGAACCCAGGTCCCCAGCACTATGAGGTAACAGTGCTAACCACCAAGCCACCATGCCACTTGACTCTGGCCAATCTCCATAGGGAACACACTGTGTATTTTGAGAGAAGAATGTCAAAATTTAGGAAGGCCAAGCAGCATCATAGAAGCTGATTTTCTGATGAAGGGTCTAGGCCCGAAACGTCAGCCTTCCTGCTCCTCTGATGCTGCTTGGCCTGCTGTGTTTATCCAACTCTATACCTTGTTATCTCGGATTCTCCAGCATCTGCAGTTCCTATTATCTCAAAATTTAGGAAGATGTTTGTGTTCTGCAGCACTCCATGGGACGTTTAATGTCCCATTCTATCTCTCTCACTTAGGGTGGCACAGTGGCTCAGTGGTTAATACTGGTGCCTCACAGTGCTCGGGACCCGGGTTCGATTCCAGCCTTGGGCAACAGTCTGTGTGGAGTTTGTACGTTCTCCCCATGCCTGCATGGGTTTCCTCCCATACTCTAAAGATGTGCAGGTTAGGTGGATTGGCCATGCCAAATTGCCCATAGTGACCAGGGATGTTTGGATTAGACATGGGGAAAATGCAGGGGTAGGGGAATGAATCTGCATGGGATGCCCTTCACAGGGGCAGTGTGGCCTGTTCCCAAACTGTAGGGATTCTATGATTCTATGTTCTTGATCCCAGCCTCGCACAGGAGACATTCTGAACTGGAGGTGGTTTTGTGAGAAATTACCAGATTGAGCCGTGTTACCAAATCCTTAGGAAGGAATGTGCAGCCTCAGTAACAGAGAGAGAGGTGATCTGACAGAGATCTGTTGGATAGGAAACAGTGTAGAAATAAGTAAATCTTAAGACTGGTAGAGACATAATAAACCTGGAAGCCTGCACAGCAGAAGACAGACATGAAGGTAAACAATTTAAGTTAATGTCACAAATGTATTTCTGAATGAGTGTTCCACACATGAAATGGAATCAGAAACAGAAATTGCTGGCAAATCTGGCAACATCTGTGGAGGGAAGTCAGAGTTAGTGCTTCAGGTCAAGTGAACTGGAATAGAATTCTGAGTAAGGAAAACCTTGGAATCATTTAAGACGTAATTTCAGTTCTGGGAACGTAGATGACTTGAATTGTAATTAACCAAATTGCTTGTAACAGTTTCCCTTTACAAGTCAAGCATGTATTTCATTTTTTAGTGTAGACAGTAGTACTGCTTCTGGTTACATCACACCTTTCATGACCACTGGATGCCTCAAAGCTCATTACAGTGAACTGAAGTGTCTTTCAAGTGTATCAGAGATAAAAGGTACTGCAGATGCTGGAGAATCTCCCCTCCCCCAACCGCATCCCAAGACCAGCCCAGCTCGTCCCCACCTCCCTAACCTGTTCTTCCTCTCACCTATCCCCGCCTCCCACCTCAAGCCACACCCCCATCTCCTGTCTACTAACATCATCCCGCCCCCTTGACCTGTCCGTCCTCCCTGGACTGACCTATCTCCTCCCTACCCCCCTACCTACACTCACCTTTACTGGCTCCATCCCCGCCTCTTTGACTTGTCTGCCTCCTCTCCACCTATCCTCTCCTCTATCCATCCTCTATCCGCCTCCCCCTCTCTCCCTATTTATTTCAGAACCCTCTTCCCCTCCCCCATTTCTGATGAAGGGTTTAGGCCCGAAACGTCAAGTTTTCCTGCTCCTATGATGCTGCTTGGCCTGCTGTGTTCATCCAGCCCCACGCCTTGTTATCTCTGTCTTTCAAGTGTAGTCAGATGTAGAAAATGCAGCAGCCAAACTGTACTGAGCAAACTCCCTCTAACAACAGATTGAGTATAATGCTAACCATCTCTGGTTTATGTGAAAGTTAATGATTCGTTATCCTGCTCAGAATGTTTCCTTGTGAACCCACAGATAACAACCTTTTGACACCATTAAAGCCTTGAAGAAGTAAAAGTTTCAGGAATTTGGGGAAAGGAATTTGGGAAATGGAAACAAGTGGACTGTTCTTGAAAATGGCCGTTGCAGACTTTGTGGGCCGAGTGGCCTGTTTCTGTATGATTTTATACATCTCTGACCAGATAGTTCATTGTGTGATATTGTTTGATGACTTTGCATTGATCTAAATAACGATGCTGTTTGATGGTAACAAATGACAGTCTTCTGGAGAGTGCGGTAGGTTTCCCCTCAGTTTTACTGCACAGCTTCAATTGGCCAGGCACCTCCAACTTGAGACTTGATTATCTTCAGTTTATGGGGAATGGGTTCAGGTGCTTGTTGCTTCTGACAGCCATGCTGTGAGCTCAACTGCTTTTCTTAAACTGGTTTAAGGGCAGGCTGCTAGCGCACTCAGGATCATTCAGCAAGTGTTGCCCAAACACAGAATCACATCTAACAGGTGATGTTTTGGATTTTGTAAGCACACGCTGGTCGAGCACAGCCTCTACTCAGTTAGCAGCCTTTTCTCCTGCAATATAAATCATTATGATTGTTTGAAGCTTGGCATTATTGCATTTGTGTCCTAATGAATGTAAGATGAAGAGCTTCAACAACATGTCTCTCTTTGCAGCAAGCCCTATATCTACTGAGTGATGATTTGGAATGTTTAGTTTCGTGCTGGTTTGGTTAGAGAGAGTTGGAAGGATAAAGATCCTTGTTACTGTTCGCTTTGAGCATTACCATGGGAGAATATTTAAGAGGCATTTAGACAGACAGAAGAACAGGCAGGAAAAGGAAGGATATGGATCACATGCAGGCAATGGGATTAGTTTAGAATGGCATCAGAGTCAGCACAGACATGTTGGGCTGAAGGGTCTCTTATTGTGCTGTACTGGCTTGTGATCTTTACAGTGTAGAAAGCTGTACCATTACCGTGGAAGGAAGCTCATGAGCAGCATAAGCCTGGCCATTGAGCAGTCGGGCCAAATGGCCTGTTTCTGTGCTGTACATACAGAGCAAATCCCTATAATTCTCAATAATTCTACAGTGCCTCAGGGTAGAGTCACTGAGCAGAAAAACGGCTTCTGGTTTGGAGCAGAACGCTGCTCTTTCACAGGAACATGGTAGACTTACAAAGATGAGCATGTTGCCATGCTGGCAGCCTTTTATCGATTTGGGCACATATCAGTGACCAGGTAGCTCAGTGTATGTTTGCGGATACATCCCAGGGTTAACTCTTTGTGTGTTTTGTACAGGTCAGCTTTGACCTAGCAAATATGTGTAAAATATCCAGAATGGTGCTCGATGGTGTTCAGAATCATAAGCCCTTTCGATTGAGAGCATCTGTTCGCACTGACAGAGCAATCAAGAGACAGAAGATATGGTGCTTGACAAAGGAACCAGCCGCGATATGAGGAATAATGGTCACCCAGCGAGTAGGTAGGATCTGGAATGTGCAGCCCGAGAGTGCGGTGGAGCTAGGATTCAAGGGACAATTGGATAAGCACCTCAATAGAAAGGCTGAAGGAACAGAGTTACTCTTGTACTGAGCTGGCATGGAGGAACTGAATGGCCTCCTCTGCTTTCCGCTGTTCTTTGATTTCACTGCTTTGAGTGTCAGGTGGCGCATTGTGATATCGTTGAGGGTCTTGGGGAAACAATAAAAACTCCAAGCAGTTGTTGATCTCCCTGTATCTTTGGGAAAGCTACTGATTTGCATTTATTATAAATAATGTTCGCACAGAATTAAAAATATTTTAGCAGGTAAGAATGAATACAGGAATTGTATGCTGTGCTTGAGTACGAGTTGAGGTCTTTTCATAAGGCCATAAGATATAGGAGCAGATTTAGGCCATTCGGCCCATTGAACCTGCCCTGTAATTCAATCATGGCTGATAAGTTTCTGAAGGTCATTCTCCTGCCTTCTGACTGTAACCTTCGATTCCCATACCAATCAAGAACTGATCGAGCTCTGTCTTAAATACACTCAGTGAAATGGCCTCCATCGCTCTCTGTGGCAATCAGTTCCGCAGAGTCACCACCCTCTGGCTGAGGAAATTCCTTCTCATCTCAGTTCTAAAGGCTCGTCCCTTCGCTCTGAGGCTGTGCGCTCGGGTCCTAGTAATTTTACCTTCTGAAAATCCACCGCCAAATCCCCCAAATAACTGACTACATAAAGAACAAATCCCCAGAGGGCTGTCGTAAAAATGACGAAAGGAAAACAAGAAAGGGGAGGGAATTAAATCATGATAGTGTCGGGGGTGTTAATTCACTCCAGCCCCTGTGGCATCCATCTTTGTCTAAAGGTTTTGAGGGATGATCTGAGAGCTGAGTGATTTAATGCGGGAATGTTTGAGCCCATGCTGGTAACAGTGAGTCTCCTTGGAAGCCTCCAGATGTTAATGAACCAGAGCAAAAACTATCCAGGTGGTAACCATCTGAATCTTACTCCACTCTTGATGGGAAGATGGAGGATTAAAGGGAAAAGCATCCTTCACAGTGTCAGGCCAACAGTAAAGTAGATCAACAAACCCCAAAACAAATGGTTTGTGCCAAAGCAAGCTTTCATTCCACTTGATGCAGCTCAGCAGTTATTTCCGATAAAAGCTTTAAGTCACAGAGCCAAACTTGCGAGATACTCTGAGGAAGCAAGTGACTCATTTTGTCTCGAGAAGATTACGGTCTGCAATAACCAATAAATGAGAAAAGTAAACCAAAGACAGAAATTACTGGAAAAGCTGAACAATTCCACAGCTGAGGAAGGATTACTGGACCCAAAGCGTTAAATCTAATTTCTCTCCACAGATGCTGTCAGATGCGCAGAGCTTGAGAGAGACGTTCAGCATGGAAACAGACCCGTCAGTCCCATTCGTCCACTGCCAACCAGATATCCTAAATTAATCTAGTCCCATTTGCCAGCATTTGACCCATATCTCTTGTATACCCTTCCGATCCATATTTTCCCACAGTTTCTGTTTTTGTTACTGATTTTCAGCATCCACAGTTCTTTTGGTTTTTACTTAATGAGAAAAGTGAGTCATCTCATCACACAGTTTTGACAGAATTTTGAGGAATTGTCAGTAATGAGTGCAAGACTGGAGCTGTCCCAGCCAACAGGAAAACCCAGCAGGTACTGGAAAGGACAAGGGTTGACATTAACTTGTCGGATAGCAGTTGCTGACTATCTTGTTATTCATTCTTGGATGTGGGAGTCACTGGCAAGACCAGCATTTGCTACCCATCCCTAATTGCCCTTGAATTGAATGGCTTGTTTGCCTGTTTCAGAGGGTAGTTAAGTGTGTGTGTGTGTGTGTGTGTGTGTGAGAGAGAGAGAGAGAGAGATGTGTGTGAGAGATGTGTGTGTGCGCGTGCGCGTGTTGGGAGAGAGAGAGTGTGTGTGGGTGAGAGTGTGCGTGTTGGGAGAGTGTGTGCGCGCATGTGTGTGTATGCTCATGTGTATGTGTGCATGTGTGTGTATGCTCATGTGTATGTGTGCATGTGTGTGTGTGCATGCGTGCGTATGTGTGTGTGCACATGCACACGTGTGTGTATGTGTGTATGCACGTGTGTGTAAGTGTGTGTGTGTGCAGGTGTGCACACGTGTAATTGTGTATGCTCACGTGAGTGTGCATGCACACGTGTGTGTGTGCGTGTGCGTGTGCGTGTGCGCCTGTGAGAGAGAGAGAGAGAGAGAATCCTGGAGAAACTGAGCAGGTCTGACAGGGCCTATGGACAGATATGCAGAGTTAACATTTGAGCCCAGGATGGCTTCTTGAGAACACATTGTGTGTTTGAAAATGTTGCACTTGTCAACTTTATGATAGATCGATTCATTAGATAATCGAGAATTTTGTGTTGCTTCGAGACTGCTTCATGTGACATCTTACCTTCGGCTGTTTAGGTCTCGTTTTGTGAGGAACAATGCCCTTTGTTGCTCGTCAATGATTAAAATGTCAATCTTCGAGTGCTTGACACCCGCTCATTTTCCAGACCACACTGCGTTTTGAAGATGTTGTTGTTAAGGGGATAAAAGTGGACAATTTAACGTTGATACCCAGTCATTGGTGACCTAGCTTCGGCCTAGCTACACTGCCATCTAAGTAAAACGGCAGAGCTTTCGCCACGAGGGGATTTGAAACATAGCACAGAAAGTTACTGTGTTTGCTGTTTGTGTTCTCTCCAGACAGTTTAATTTGACTGATGCAGGAAGCTTCAGAGTGCAGTGTTGGCAGCTGTTTGTAATATGATGTATTTATAGCGCAGAGATAAAGCAGGACGCAATGATGTGAATGAGAGACAAAGAAAAGCAATGATTTGAATGAAAAATTCATGGGGGTTGAGGCAGTTTTTGGATGAGATGTTAAACCAAGGCCCTGTCTCTGTCTTTACAGTGATACAAACAGATCCGTGGCATATTTGGAAGCAGAATTATACTGGCTAATAATTACCCCACAATTCTCTGGATCTGGTCCACCTGGTCTCAACCATTACACTTTTGTTTGTTTAAAAAGCATTTTTCAATGTATCTACAGATGGACGCATTAATTAGGAGCAGGAGTAGGCCATTCAGCCCCTCAATACTGCTCTGCCATTCAATAAAATCACGGCTGATCTGACTGCAACTTCAAGTCTTAATTGCCACTTTGCCCTCCCGATAACCTTTCACACCAACCCCCTAATTTTGCTCATTAAAAATCTATCCGCCTTTGCCTTAAAATATCCAGAGACTCTGCTTCCACCCCCTTTTGAGGAAGAGTCCCACAGACTCACGACCCTCTGAGAGAGAAATCCCTGGTTAAATGAGTGAGACTGAGTTCACACTAAGGATAAAAACCAGGACTAAAAATAATTGAATCACTCAGTCTGTAGTTCCACACCCCCATCCTTCCCACTAAACTGTTCTTTTTATATAAAACATTTCAGTGTCGAATTGCATTTTAGTGAAATGAACATTTTCCTGTCAAACATATCAGTAACCCCACTGATTTTTAACAGCAAATATTGGATAATACCAGTGAGATTTATCTGTTAGATACAATTCACTTTGTGACTTGCATCATTCTCCCCAAGGCTCATGTTATCAACCTGCACACATTTAACAACATTCCTTGGGAGCTAACCCCTTATTTCATTAATAGCTGCGATACCACTGTGAATTCTTAGCCCCAGAGCACAGAAAAAAAATGTACCAGCTAAAATGAGCTGAAATACTTTGATTTAAGGAATATTAAGCACAGATGGATTCTGTTTCTTTAATTAGTGCAGAATAATTATGACTCCGAGTTGGGTCTTAATTTCTAACCCACGGTCTATACTGTAACCGAGAGCTACGTTTTTTGATGCAGGAGCCTGAAATTTGACAGAAAACTAGAAATTGAAGAGTTTATTTCTACTTTGGTGTGCTCTTACAGGCTCTTAAATTTATTCTCATCCATTGAAAGAGTCTCCTGGAAACTCTGAAACAGCTGCTCCTTTGAAAGATGTACCATGTCAAATTGTTGAAAATTAATGTGGGAAATTATGTGGGTGCTGTATAATTGGAGGCTGAGCAATCACACAGCCTTCTAAATCGGCTAATGGTTCTGCTGAGGTATTGGAAATTGACTTCAAGCCCTATCCCAAGATCTGTGTTCCTGCCACTGACCCCATCTGTTGTACAATTGTCTGAGGTTTAAAGCCAGCCCTTCACAAGCCTGGCATTGTATTGTACCTGGAGCTATCACGGAGAGCGGCTGTGTCTACCTCTTGGAACGTCATCTGACTCAGCCCTCGTTTCAGCTTATCTGCTGTGAAAACCTTCATCCGTGCTTCTCTGCTTACCCTGTAGACTCGACTATGATGACCCAGGCTTGGCCAGCCTCACCCACCCACATACTCATTTCGGTAAGGCCAAGTCATTTGATCAGCCTGTTGCCCATGTCCTAGCCTGTACAGTATCTCCATCAGGAATCACTGTTGTGCCCGCTGACCTGTGCTGGCTACTGCTCTGTCAGTGTCTCTCTTTTCAAAATTCCCATCCTCAGCTTCAAATCTGGCCAAGCCTCACCCATCCCTCTCCCTGGAATTTCCTCCAGCTCTACAAACCTTGTATCTAAGATCCTCTATTTCTGGCCTCTTGAGCTTCCATAGACATTTACAGCGCAGAAGGAGGCTGTTTGGCCCATTATGTCTGCGCCAATCAGCAAAGACCTTACTATACTCATCCCATTTTCCAGCTTTTAGCTTGTAACCCATGGGCACTATGGCAGTACAAGTGAATATCTAAATATTGATTAAATGTTAAGACAGTCCCCCATTCAGATCTTGGATTTGAATTGCTCCGCTGTTTGCTGGCCTTCCCGTCAGCTGCGTGGGCCCCAATGCTCTGGAATTCCATCCCTCAACATCTCCACCCGGTAACCTCTTTCTCCACCTTTTCTGGCACTTTATACCACCTTCTCAAAGGCCATTAGGAACGGGTAGTGCTGGCCCCCCAGCGATAGTCGCAGCTGAAGACCAAAGCAAAACAGTTAAACGAATGTTTGGTCACCTGGCCTCATTTCCTATTTGCTGCATGTCGAATTTTGTTTGATTACAGAGTAGAGCATGTAGGAATGTTTTGCTCTGTTAAGCTGCTGTATCAATACAAGTATTAGTGAGGAGTGTCATCGATCATTGGACAAAGACACAGGGTAATTCCTCAATGGTGGTATTTAATGCTTGAGAATTTTGACTTGCTCCCATTTTGGGTCAGATTCTTGCAGTCAACCAGGAATATTATTGTCACTGATTACCTGGCCATGGCTGGACATTACTGACATTAAACTGGAGTTCCCCTTCAATTATGATTTTCATCAAATCTGGAATAAACTAATCCGATAGCAAGCGTCTAACCACTGACAATTTCTGTAAAAGCCCATTTGGTTCGCTAATGCCCATCAGGGAAGGAGATCTAGAGATTACACAGTGTGGAGCTGGAGGAACACAACATCCAGGTAGCTTCAGAGGAGCAGGACTGAAGAAGGTTCCTGACCCGAAACGTCAGGTCCTGCTCCTCTGATGCTGCCTGGCCTGCTGTGTTCCTCGAGCTGTACATTGTGTTATCTCTGACTCCAGCATCGGCAGTTCTTACTATCTCTGAGGGAAGGAGATCTTTTTTCCTCACCCCTTCTGCTTTACATGTGACTGCAGACCCACAGCAATGTGGCTGACTCTTAACTGCCCTCTGGCCAATTAGAGATGGGCAGTAAATGCTGGCCCAGCTGGTGGGACCCACATCCCATGTACAAAGGTACATGGGATGTGGGTCTTGGGGGTTCCCTCTGGCCAACTGTAATACATTGTGGAATGATCCTTTCAAAGCATGTTTACAAGTTCAGGGCTTTGGAATTTTTGCCATATGAAATAGCAACGTGTGTGTGTGTGTGTGTGTGTGTGTGTGTGTGTGTGTGTGTGTGTGAGTGAGAGAGTGTGATGTAGTCTGAGTAAAATTAAATGCAAAATATTGCTGATGGTAGAAATCTCAAACACACAGACCCCTGGCGAAACTCAGCAAGCCTGGCAGTGTCTGCAGAGAGAGAAACAGAGTTAATAATTCGAGTCTAGTGTGACTCTTCTTCAGAACTTAGCTGTAAAGCAGGGAAACTGGACACTTTGGCCAATTCCGTCTTGAGATGGAGTTTTAAGTGGATTTTTGAAAATGTTGTGGAAGTTTTTGTAACGAAAGTGAAAGGTGAAGAGTGTCTACAGCACAAAGATTATTGATGGATAATCAGATATTTTTGTCTTGGGTTTGATAGACTCTAAGCATCATCATTAGTTTGTAAAAACTATTTACACCTTTGGCTGTTTGGCAGGGATCAGCGTCAAAATAACCAGTTTGGCAACTTCCTGTTGTTATCAAGGTCAGAAATCACATAACAACAGGTTATAGTCCGCAGGTTTATTTGAAAACACAAGCTTTTGGAGCCTCACTCCTTCTTCAGGTGTTCTGGAGCGAGGCTTCAAAAGCTTGTGTTTTCAAATAAACCTGTTGGACGATGACCTGGTGTTATGAGGTTTCTGACCTTGCCCATCCCAGTCCAACACCAGCACCTCCACATCGTGTTGTTATCAACACGTGCAAGTTCCTGAGCTTTACTGAGTTCCTTATTCCCTTGCCTTAAGCAAGTACTGCTAGTGCGAATTAATTTGCCAGCTAAATAAATTCCAATCTCTCAATTTATAGTCACTTCTTCCACTTTATTTACTGTGTTCCTTTAGTCTGGCACAGAGGTGGTGGGATGTGGAAACAAAATGGAGGCAAAAGTCTTTGGTTAGATTCAAAAGGATACGTATTGTTCCTTCCTCTGTTTTCTGAAAGTCAGTGACTTGCTCAGGTTACTCCAGCTTCAGAGAGCAAATATTAATGTTCAATGCACAACAGAATCCACAAGAGTTGACTTACATGGAGGTTCTGATCATAAAATGTAGAAGTCAGTAATCGTGCAGTTTGAAATTATTTAAATATGTACCTGTTTCAATGTCAGCAATTTGCTAAGATCTTAAGACATGGGAGCAGAAATAGGCCCCTCAGCCCATTGAGTCTTCTCCACCATTCAGTGGGATTGTGGCTGATCTGATAATCCTCACTCCACTTTCCAGCTTTTCCCCATACCCCTGATTCCCTTCCTGTTGAAAAATCTGTCCATGTCATCTTGACTAAAAGTTGCCAATGTCCTTTTGCAAAGGGGTTGGTCCACAGTCACTGTTGACGGCAGACGTCCATTGGGCATGTTCAAGTTGTACCATCCAACAGAAGATGTTGTATCTCATTGAAGGTGAGAAAAGATGCTGACCAGTAGCATTAAAAGCCTTTTATCTGATAATCCAATTAAAGGGCAACAGATTCATCCGTTTCTACCACATGGAAGGCCATTATCTTGGTTGAATGGCAATGTATAATTATGAGGTGTATACTTCAGCGGACACAGAACCAGCACTTTTTTGTTGTGTTTCACGTTTCTAGCATCTGCAGTTCTCTGTGTTTATTTTTCTATAACATCTTGTTCTGTTCTAAATCCTAATGAAACCAGGAAAGCAATTTAATTATAGGTCACGTGGAGATTGTAAAATACCGTGTTTTCATTT
This sequence comes from Ginglymostoma cirratum, assembly GCA_024137785.1. Taxonomy (NCBI): domain Eukaryota; kingdom Metazoa; phylum Chordata; class Chondrichthyes; order Orectolobiformes; family Ginglymostomatidae; genus Ginglymostoma; species Ginglymostoma cirratum. The sequence goes on from JAHRHZ010000046.1 coordinate 3,907,493, forward strand.
GAGGTCTAAATAGAATCGAAACAGAAACGTGATGGTGTTACCTCCCCAACATTAAAGGAATTTGATAACAACAGATGTTGCAGCACTTTAGAGCCTCCCAAGGTGTAAACAGGCTTCACGGTGTTTCTGTGATACCAGCAGACCCATGAGCCTCAGAGCTTTGTGTGCAACATTTGAAGCTTTCATTTTTGTGTTTGGATTATCTCTCAGTTTCAACCTTGAATTTTAATATAAGACAAACAGCAGCTAACACAATAATTTAGTAAGAGACTCCCAGTGTGAGACTGTGTATAAAGTAGTAAGGGCAAAAATTTATCAGCATGAGTTTTTGGTGGTGTCTAGTCATTGTTCTACCTCACACTGTCATTTGTAACTTTCAGTTGCACGGATGTAGCACCTTTCACTACCTACTGGATGTCTCCATGCACTTTACAGCCAAGGAGTCATTTATTTTTTATTCATTCACGGGATGTGGCCATCGCTGGGTAGGCCCAGCATTTATTGCCCATCCCTAATTGCCCAGAGGGCAGTTATGAGTCAACCATATTGCACACTGTTGGAATATAAACAACACGATGGGAATCTATGTTTGTTTTGTTGATTGAGAGGTCCCTGAAATCAGGGAGTGGACCCCTGATGCTTGTGGGAGCTTGCTGTGCACTTATTGGTTTCCGAATTTCCTACATTCCAACCGTGACTATACTTCAGAAATACTCCATTGACTGTAAAGAGGGCTGGGATATTCCAAAGTGAATGGTGCTATGGAAATGCAAGTCTATCTTTTAACATGGCTTTCCATTTGTTCTTCGATGTGAAGCATGTGTACAAGTATGAACAGCAATGATTTGGGAAAAGAGACTGAACTCCAAGCCCCATCTGTCCCTGATAACCTCTCACCTCCAGCCAACAAGAATTTACCTACTGTAACCAAAACTGCTGAAGATCACAGTGGGTCAGCCAGCATCCATGGAGAGAGAGCAAGCTAATGCTTCAAGTCTAGATGACTGTTCATCAGAGCTGATGTGAAGTGTGGAGGGGGCAGCGTTTATGCTATAGTGAGGGGGTGGGGGTGGAATGCTGCGGGAGAAAGGATGTTGATAGTTCAGATTAAGCGATCGGAATGTGAGAATGGCAAAGCAATGATGTGTCTAATTACCAGACTGGAAAGAACAGACAGTCCCACTGGGGTGGGAGATGGAGAGAGGGTGATAAAGAATGTAACAAGCAAAACTAAAAGAATGTTCACAATTTGAAGATGTTGCACTCAATATTGAGCCCAAACGGCTGGAAAGTGCCGAGTGCGACAATGAGATGTTTTTCCTCCAGTTTGCGCTGTGATTCGCTGGAGCACTGCAGCATGCTGAGGATAGATGACGGCATGTGAGCAGGACACTGTGTTAAAATGACCCGCTACAGGAAGATCGGGGTCAGGCTTGTGCACAGACTGGAGAATTTACCCACTTATCTTAAAAATATTCAGTGACCTTTCTTCCACTGCCTTCTGAGGCAGAGCATTTCCCAGAGTCACGTAACCCTCTCAGAGAAATTAATTCTCTCCTCATGTCTGTCTGAAAAGGGAGACCCCTAACTTTAACAAAGAGCCCCTAGCTCTGCACTGAGCCACAAGAGGAACCATCCTTTCCACATCCACTTTCTCCAAATCCTTCAGGATTTTACACTCATCAATAAAGTCACCCCTCATTTCTTTGAAACTCCAGGGCAGACCAGTCAGTCAGAAAATTTTCTGAAGAAGGATCCTGACCTGAAATATCAGCTTTCCTGCTCCTCTGATGCTGCCTGGCCCGCTGTGTTCCTCCAGCCCCACACTGTGTTATCCCACACATTCCAGGGATCACGCTAGTAAACCCCCTGTGAACCGCTCCAATGTACTTACATTCTTCCATGAATAAGGAGACTAAGACTGTACACAGTATTCAAGATGTGGTCTCTCCAATGCCCTGTATAACTGAAGCATGATATCATTAGTGTTCAATTCCTTCATACTTTACACTGGAGACTCAAATGTCATGATGTCATGTAACTGTCTTAAAAGTACACTGTCTGGTTTGGGATCAATATTAAAACACAACAGTCACCTGTCTGTTCTGCAACACAATGAGTGCAGAATCCAATGTTGTTTGCTTGGCACAGTGAGCTTGTTAGACCGTGATAAAAATGAGTTTTCTGTCCACAAATTAGACTGAAAGCATTAACATGCTCTGGAAGATCACAGTTATGGTTTCAGCATAAATATTTATTGTTATTAATTATATTCAAACCATTAACTGTGCTGTTTTGGAGCATGTTAAATACTTTCAGTCTAATTTATGGAGAGGAAACTTCCACCAGCTTGTTCATAATGTTTATCGAGGTGGTCTTACTGTGTAAATTGTGTCATTGAGTTTGTGGTAAAAGCCATACAAGATTTGTTTGTTATACTTCAGTGACACAATCTCCGTTAATGCTGGAAGTCAGTCATTGTGAACCTTAAGCTTATCCTGTCAGTTTATCAATGTAAATTATATAATACAGCAGTATTTGACGGTTTAGAACTCAGCCTGCAATCCACTCCTGATAAATCACTATTAATGATAACTCATGTTGAATAACAACAAAAGGATTTGAACTGGTTCGACATCACTGCACAGATTATTGACTTTTCTGAGAAGAGATAGAATAGAATTCAGAATGCCAATACCTTTATTTGTTTAAGACTAATTAAGAGATGGTCAGAATCACAACAAGCAAATAACCAATTAAATTAGCTTTTTAAATGTTTCATTTAATGTTTAGTAAAATTGCTCCAGTGTGTTTGGAGATTATACTTGAATTGGGAAGCACCTGATTTAGGTCATGGTTAGACTTAAAAGGAACTTCTAGGCAAAATAAATTTAGAACTTTAGTCGTAGGATATGAGTACAGTGTGGGTGTGATATCAGTATGGTGCAGTGGGATATGAGTACAGTGTGGTGGGATATGAGTACAGTGCAGTGGGATAGGAGTACGGTGTGGTGGGATATCAGTACAGTGCAGTGAGATATGATTATGGTTTGGTGAGATTTGAGTATGTTGCGGTGGAACATGGGTCTGATGCTGTGGGATATGAGTAAGGTGCAGCAATTATTGGTATGCGCAGTGGGATATGGTGTGGTGCGGTGAGATATGTGTATGGTGTGGTGGGATGTGGATACGGTGCAGTGGGATTTGGGTATGGTATGGAGGGATATGGATATGGCACAGTGGGATTTGGGTGTGGTGTGGTGGGATATGGATACGGTGCAGTGGGGTTTGGGTATGGTATGGTGGGATGTGGATACAGTGCAGTGGGTTTGGGTATGGTATGGTGGGATGTGGATACAGTGCAGTGGGATTTGGGTATGGTATGGTGGGATATGGATACGGTGCAGTGGGATTTGGGTATGGTATGGTGGGATATGGATACGGTGCAGTGGGATTTGGGTATGGTATGGTGGGATGTGAGTATGGTGCAGGTGGATATTAAACCTTCGGCTAAATGATGAAATTTGAAAAGGTCCACAGATTACAATTTGTAATGAATGAATGGCGCAGAATCCCAAAGACCAGGTCGTTTAAACTTCCTGCGCTTAATTCTTTGGTAAACAAAATAACACAAAGGGCTGACCGGAGCAGTGCAATGGATACAATTTACACAAGACTAAGAGAAAACACTTGGACAAGGCACTTCTGGGAGTGTGCAGTAAGAGCACAGCTGGGGTTTCAGACAGGTTTCTCAGATAAGATGGTGGGGCGGGAGGGTGCTGGATGTTCTGTTTGTCACATACACAGTTAGTTGGAACTTAGACATTTGATAAGTAGCATCAATTATGCATTTAATGCTGGGTCCAGATGATTAAAAATTGAAGATAGCAGCAAAACACAGGAAATCTGAAAGTGGCTGTGGAAATCACAGCAAATACAGTTGTGTGTAGTGGAGGATGAGGTGATCCTGCCGATGGTGGGGGTGAGGAATTGGCCATAATCTCACGTTGGCTGTGCTCTGGTGTATGGGTCGGTGGCTCGTATTTTGGACAAGTCTGTGGGGCCACCTGAGGGACAGAGAACTACACACATCAGGAACAGGAGTAGGTCACTCAGCTGCCTATTCCCACATGGCTGATCCTGATTGTAATCTCATTCCTACAGATCCCAGATAACCTTAATCTCCCCGTGCAGATGGCCTAAAGGCCCTCTGCTTCTTCCTGTCCCGCAGATCCGACCAGCTCACTCCCACAACCCCACTGACACCCTTATCTACTTAACCGAACTCGTCTTTACCCTTAACAACTTCTCCTTAAACTCCTCCCACTTCCTACAGACAAAGGGAGTGGCATGGTTATCCGCGTGGACCCATGCTATGCCTGCCGCTTTGTAGGATACGTAGAACAATCCCTCTTCCGTAGATACACTGGCCCTATCCCCCACCTCTTCCTCCGTTACATTGATGACTGTATCGTCGCTGCCTCATGCTTCCACGGGGAACTCGAACAATTCATCCACTTCACCAACACCTTCCACCCCAACCTTAAGTTCACTTGGACCATCTCTGAAAGATTTCTGAAGAAGGGCCCAGGCCCGCAGCGTCAGCTTTCCTACTCCTCTGATGCTGCCTGGCCTGCTGTGTTCCTCCAGCTTGTTATCTTGTTATTCCAGATAACCTTTGACCCGCTTTCCTAGACCAGAGTATATCCTACTATGCGGTAAGAATATTCAGCAGCTCGCTTCCACTGCCATTCCAAAGATTCAAGACCCTCTCAGCAAAAGAAGTTCACACCATCTCTGTTTTAAGTGGGTGACCCACGATTTTGAAATAGTGACCTCAAGTTTTAGACTGTTCCACGTGAAGACACGTCCTCTTGCCAGCTACCTCATAAAAACAGCCCAGAATCTTCCACATTTCTGTCACGTTGGCAACTCCTCTTCTATACTTCAGCAGATGCACATCTTTATGAGAACAGCTTGGAGAGGGGAGGGTCAGCCCAGTCTGATAAATTACATGTGAGTCTGATAAATTACCTCCAAACTTGTAAATTATTTACATTCTTCTCTTTACATTCTTCCTCAATAACACAACCGATACTGTCAAGTACTGTGCTGTACCTGCTGGACAGTTAGATTCAGGACCCCATACCATTGTCAGCGGGCATCATCCAGGTCAGCACCACACACCCATGGACACTGGCATCCAACAGATACCATCTGTTGGTGTCATTGTGGAACATTTACAACCCACGTACGGTACCCTTACAGCTCTGTCATCGCAGTGCTGCTGCAAGGACAGATAGTCTGCCCAGGAACAGACTCCCTGCTCATGTTCTTGACCCGGTGGGAGCTGATGGGGGCTGCGTACGGCAGAGACTCAGACACGCTGTTTGGGAAATGAGTGATGTTTGCTGCTGTAACTAACCCGAATGTTTCCCTTCACCCTGAGAATAGGCAGGGTTAGTTATTTATTCACAGGATGTGGGCATTGCTGGTGAGTCCAGCATTTATTGCCCATCCCTAATTGTCCCCAGAGGGTAGTTAAGGGACCACCACAATGCTGTGGGTCTGGAGTCACAAGTAGGCCAGATCGGGTAAAGAATTTAGTGAATGGGTGACATTAGTGAACCAGATGGGTTTGTCCAACAATCAACAATAGATTCATGGTGATCATTAGATTCTTAATTCCAGACTTTTTATTGGGTTTATATTCCACCATCTGCTGTGGCAGGATTCAAACCCAGGTCCCTAGGACATTACCTAGGTCTCTGGGTAATGGGTCTAGTGATAAATACCACTGGGCCATCACCTCCCAGTGGTTTCAGTCTGTGAGAGAGGAGTCTACAAGTTTGAGTAATGTGACACCCCTCAGTGGATAACAACATCACACAGACAGTGCTGCTCACCTCCCCCCGAACCCTCACCTAAACCCCGCTCCATGCCCTGAAGCCGAAACCGAGCTATGAGTATGAGCCATTCTCTGTGAACCTGGTGCATTGACCTACTTTGGGCAAGACACACCCTTCCCCAAAACCTCCAGCCCACACCATCTAACATTATGCGTGATTCTCACCAATGGCTGTGATGCAGTGACAACAATTGGCTGCCTAGAAAGATGGCGCTAAATTTCCAAAATAACAGTTACCTGCCATTGACCCACTGCCCACACATGGTGCTGGAGCTAATCAGTTCACCATCTTTCGCCATCAAACATTGTGTAGTATTAGGGATGGATAGGGTGGCGCGGTGGCTCAGTGGTTAGCACTGCTGCCTCGCAGCACCAGGGACCTGAGCTCGGTTCCGCCCTCAGGTGATTGTGTGGAGTTTGCACTTCACTCTGTGTCTGTGTGGGTTTCCTCCGGGTGCTCCGGTTTCCTCCTACAGTCCAGAGATGCACAGGTTAGGTGAATTAGCCATGCCAATTTGCCCCTAATGTCCAAGGATATGTAGGCTGGGTGGATTAGCCATGGAAAAAGCAGGGTTACAGTGCTAGGGCAGGGAACTGAGTCTAGGTCAGAGGGTTTTTGGAGGGTTGTTTCAGACCAATTGGGCTGAATGGCCTTGTTCTGTACTGTAGGGATTCTGTGATAGGCTCTATCCCTTCAGTGTTGTAGCTCAACAGAGACTCACTCTCACAGCTGGTGGTGAAGCGTGAACAAATCTTTCTCAGTGTGAGAACTTCTTTATAATGACATTTCACTCATGCCAGCTGTGTGTGCCCTCTGATCGTCTCCTTTTTTCCTTCCCACAACATCTCAGGTCTGCCCTGGGTTCTGCAGTTGGGGTGGAGAGAGGCTGCCCCCAGTGGAGCCTGTTGGTCTTGATGCTTTGGTTAGGCAACCCCAGTGGAGGTGGGGCAGGTGGGGGGACAGGGTTTATGCCCAGAGGGCCCAGGACACTGAGTGTGAGCTGCCTGGAGGGAGGTGCCTCCTCCGCGGTTTGACCTTCCCCAGGGGCTATGCCTGGAGTGCCTTGGAGGGAAACCCCAGGGGGCCTGTGTGTGCCCCTTTCTGGCTGGTTGTGTCCTGGCACATCCCTGTCTCCCTGTGAGAAGGGAAGCACCCTGGGTGAGCTCAAGGTTCCTCACACCCCTGTCTTGCTGCAGATGGTGCTGAGCGATGGAGTGCAGGACTGTATGGATATCCTGAAGATTCTGAGCCTGCTGGACCTGGCTCTCCATAGCAGTCTGGGGCAACAGAGATCCAGCTGCGCCACTGCTGTCCTGCCCACTTTGTGTCCCATTTCCCAGTACCCTGTTTCCCCCAACTCCCCCCCGCCACAATAAATCTGCCTGCTGCTTCCTGATCATACATGTCAATGACATCACTAATAACCAACACCCCAGGCTCCTGCTCTCAAGTCTGTGACTGAGCAAGTGCCTGGTCTGTAGGGTCTCTCTGTTCCAGTGGCCTGGGCATTTCCCCCTTAACTAGCTGCAGAACTTCCATCCAATACCCACCAGCAAGTGCTGCCAACTCTGTTGGAGATAAAATACCCTCCGAAGGTTCAGTATCTGTGTGTGTGTGTGTGTGTGTGTGTGTGTGTGTGTGTGTGCGCGTGTGTGTGCGTGTGTGAGAGAGTGTGTGTGTATGTTCTCTGTGTGTGTGTGTCTGTATGTGTGTGTGTGTATGTTGTGTGTGTGTGTGTGTATGTTGTGTGTGTGTGAGAATGTGAGTGTATGTTCTGTGTGTGTGTGTGTGACTGTGAGTGTCGTGTGTGTGTGAGTGTGAGTGTGTTTGTGTGTGTGGAGCATAGACGTTGGTGCTGAAGAGGGGAAGGTGGTGAGGTGACCCGAGTGAGTGGGTGGGCAGCACAGAGGGCATGTAGGGTCCATTGTGATGGGTTTAGGATGGTGGGGGTGAGTGGGAGAAGATGTTTCCAATGACAGTGAGCATGAGCCTTGGTGGGAGATGGGTGCAGTGGCAGGGGGAGAGTGAGTGTGAGGTACTGGAGAGATAGAATATGGCACTTACATTGAGGGATTGGTGAGGGTGACTCTGTTGCACTGATGGATGTTATGTGGGCTGGTGGAAACTGCACTGACCACAATAGGTCACCTCCAACCAGGACAGCGGGCTCTGGTGTCATCACCGCCCATGCAGGACCCTCCCTGTGGCACCACCCCGCCCAGCAGGACTCTACCTGTGCACCATGCCGCCCAGCAGGACTCTACCTTGCACCACCCCGCCCAGCAGGACTCTACCTGTGCACCACGCCGCCCAGCAGGACCCTCCCTCTGTACCACCCCACCCAGCAGGACCCTCCCTCTGCACCTCCCCGCCCAGACGGACTTTCCCTGTGCACCACCCAGCCCAGCAGCACCCTACCTCTGCACCACCCCGCCCAGCAGGACTCTACCTGTGCACCACGCCGCCCAGCAGCACCCTCCGTCTGCACCACCCCGCCCAGCAGGACCCTCCTTCTGCACCACCCCACCCAGACGGACTCTCCCTGTGCACCACCCCGCCCACAGTACCCTCCCTCTGCACCACATACCCATAGGACCCTCCCTCTGCACCACATACCCACAGGACTCTCCCTGTGCACCACCCTGCCCAGCAGGACCCTCCCTCTGCACCACCCCGCCCAGCAGCACCATTGAGCAGTGTGCCATCTCACTGTCTGCCGTTGCTGCATGGCCCTCCAGGGTTTGTGCATCATAGCAGCTTTTGAATGGATTTGGTTTGATTTGTCATTGTCATCTGTACTGAGATACAGTGAAAACTATTGTTTAGCATGCTATTCACACAACCCATACCTTACATCAGTACAGCAAGGGTAATTGAACAGAATGCAGAATATAGTGTTACAGAGAAGGTGCAGAGAAACTCTAATATATGAGAGGTCCATACATAAGTCTGATAACAGCGGGGAAGAAGCTGTTCTTAAATCTGTTGGAATGTGTTTTCAAACTTTTGTATCTTCTGCCCAATAGAAGAGGGTGGAATAGAATCTAACGGGAGTGGGAGGGGTCTTTGATTATGTTGGGAACACGAACAGAAGTTGCTGGAAAAGCTCAGCAGGTCTGGCAGTATCTGTGAAGAAAACTTCACAGTTAGCATTTCGGGTCCGGTGACCTGAGGAGTTCTGATACTATCAGACCTGCTGAGCTTTTCCAGCAACTTCTGTTTTTGTTCCTGATTTACAGCATCCGCAGTACTTTCGGTTTTGATTATGTTGGCTACTTTCCTGAGGCACTGGGGACTATAGACCGAGTCAATGGATGGAAGGCTGGTTTTTGTGATGGACTGGGCTGTGTTCATGACTCTCGGTAATTTCTTGTGGTCTTGGGCAGAGCAGTTGCCAAACCAAGCTGTGATACATCCAAATAAGATGCTTTCTATGGTACATCTATAAAAATTGGTAAGAGTCATTGTGGGCATTCCAAATGTCCTTAGGCTCCTGGGAAATTAGAGGCCTTGTTGTGCTTCCTTGACTGTATCATTGACGTGGGTGGACCAGGACAGATTATTGGTGATCATCGCTCCTAGGGACTTGACACTTTTGACCATCTCCACCTCTGCACCATTGATACAGACAGGGACGTGCCCTCCATTTCGCTTCCTGAAGTCGATGACCAGCTCCTTCGTTTTGCTGACATTGAGGGAGAGATTGTTGTCTTTACACCATGACTCTAAGCTGTCTGTCTCTTTCCTGTACTCTGTCTCGTCATTGTTTAACACCCGATCCACTATAGTGGTATCACCAGCAAATTCGTGAATGGAGTTAGTGCTGAATGTGGCCGCACAGTCTCATGAATGTATAAGGAGTACAGTGAGGGGGCTGAGTACGCAGCCTTACAGGGCACTGGTGTTGAGGATTATGGTGGAAGAGGTGTTGTCTCCTGTTCTTACGGATTGCAGTCTGCGGGTCAGGAAGTTGAGGATCTATTGCAGAAAATTCGGAGACATGGGATTGAGGGTGATTTAGCAGTTTGGATCAGAAATTGGCTAGCTGGAAGAAGATAGAAGGTGGTGGTTGATGGGAAATGTTCATCCTGGAGTTCAGTTACTAGTGGTATACCGCAAGGATCTGTTTTGGGGCCACTGCTGTTTGTCATTTTTATAAATGACCTGGATGAGGGTGTAGAAGGATGGGTTAGTAAATTTGCGATGACACTAAAGTCGGTGGAGTTGTGGATAGTGCGGAAGGATGTTGCAGGTCACAGAGGGACATAAATAAGCTGGGCTGAGAGGTGGCAAATGGAGTTCAATGCGGAAAAGTGTGAGGTGATTCACTTTGGAAGGAGTAACAGGAATACAGAGTACTGGGCTAATGGAAAGATTCCTGGTAGTGTGGATGAGCAGAGAGATCTCGGTGTCCATGTGCATAGATCCCTGAAAGTTGCCACCCAGGTTGATAGGGTTGTTAGGAAGGCATACGGTGTGTTAGGTTTTATTGGTAGAGGGATTGAGTTTCGGAGCCGTGAGGTCATGTTGCAGCTGTACAAAACTCTGGTGCGGACGCACTTGGAGTATTGTGTACAGTTCTGGTCACCGCATTATAGGAAGGATGTGGAAGCATTGGAAAGGGTGCAGAGGAGATTTACCAGGATGTTGCCTGGTATGGAGGGAAGGTCTTATGAGGAAAGGCTGAGGGACTTGAGGCTGTTTTCGTTAGAGAGAAGAAGGTTAAGAGGTGACTTAATGGAGACATACAAGATGATCAGAGGATTGGATAGGGTGGACAGTGAGAGCCTTTTTCCTCGGATGGTGACGGCTAGCACGAGGGGACATAGCTTTAAATTGAGGGGTGATAGATATAGGACAGATGTCAGAGGTAGGTTCTTTACTCAGAGAGTAGTCAGGGCATGGAATGCCTTGCCTGCAACAGTTGTAGACTCGCCAACTTTAAGGGCATTTAAATGGTCGTTGGATAAACATATGGATAATAATGGAATAGTGTAGGTTAGATGGGCTTCAGATTGGTTTCACAGGTCGGCGCAACATCGAGGGCCGAAGAGCCTGTACTGCGCTGTAATGTTCTATGTTCTTCCTAATTGCAAAGAGGTGGTGCAGAATCCTAGATCTCGGAGTTTGGAGATGAGTTTGGTTGTAATTATGGCATGAAGGCGGAGCTGGAACTGGAAGCCAAAGCCACACTCGGTGGGCCGGCACTGATCGTCGTGCGCGGAACACTGGCGTGGCTGTGGGCACACTGCCCCCAAAGTCCCTGTCTGCAAGACTGGGCTTTGTCCCCCAGGTCTGTGCCAAATCTCTGTGTCTGAACACAGCAGCTTTCCACTGACTGCCAGCACTTAGGCAGGTGTGGAATGGCCTTTTAAATGTGGCCCTGGGGCCAGGAATTCCTAGCAGTGGTGAACGGGAGAATCACACTAGCATTGGGATAGGAGGACCGCTGTAAGTAGTCAGTGGAGTGAGCTTAGGATGGTAATAGGAGAAAGGGCTTGCCGAGAGAAACCCTGAGTGAAACTGGATGAGAATATCACTTCAGCCAAAATATGAGAGGATTCAGGCATTCAGCTCAAGAGCCAGCACCTTCTGTTGGGTTAATTCTGTTGGCTGTTTCATTTATCATGATTATTCTTTGTAGTTTTTTGTCGTCCACCTTCTGGAATTTTTCTTTCAGAATTGTAATGAAGTTATAATGAAATGCAGGTCCAATTAAACTGCCATCTGAGCTCATCTAATTGGGCTGAAGCTTCCAATTTTATTTTATTCACCTTTCCCAATAATGAGCAGCAGACAATTAAATGCACAAAACATAAAGGCTGAAGGCTGCTGAGAACTATCAGCATATAGACATTTCCTGATATTTATACAAAAATTGGCCTTTATTAATTGAGCCTGCAGGGCTTGTTCAAGGGCCATCACTGTAATGATGTGATAATTCCTTCTGTGATACTGAAACAACTGAGGAGAATTTTGACTGAAAACAACAAATGCTGGAGATCACAGCAGGTCAGGCAGCATCCATGGAGTGAGAGCAAGCTAATGTTTCGAATCTAGGGGAGAATGTTACTTCTTTATAACATCTGATAATATTTTATAATTCTTGGCATGTAACACAATCTTTCAGTGTCACAGTCACTCTCTTTACCACTTATCCTGGCACCTTTGTATCCTCAATCTATAACTGAACAGTGAAGTCTGATTCCCTGTGATCCATAATGGGGATGTTCTGACGTGAACGTGCGTGTGTCTTTACCATTTCGCACAAAATCTACCAACATTTATCGAAAACAGAATGATCTCAAACACACAGTTAGCTTAAGTTTACAAACATGCGTTTTCTGTTTCAATCCTGATAAGTGTGAATTGATGCATTTTGGGAGGTCTAATAAGGGAAAGATATATACAATGAATGGTAGGTCCCTAGGGAGTTCTGAGGAGCAAAGGACAAAAAAACTGAAAGAACTGCAGATGCTGGAAATCTGGAACAAAATCAGAAATTGCTGGAACATCTCAGCAGGTCTGGCAGCATCTTTGGAGGGAAAACAGGATTAACACTTTGGCTCCATCACCCATTCTTCAGAATCAGTTCTGAGGATCACTGGATACTAAATGTCAACTCTGATTTCTCTCCACAGGCACTGCCAGACCTGCTGAGATTTTCCAGCAATTTCTGTTCTTGTCTGAGGAACAAAGAGACCTTGGTGTACAAGTCTGTAGATCCCCGAAGGTGTCAGCACAGATAGACAGAGTGGTGAAGAAGGCAGATGGAATGCTGGCCTTCATTAGACAGGGTGTGGAATATGAGAGCGAGGAAATCTTGTTACAACTTTATAAAACATTGGTTAGGCCACAGATGGAATACTATGTGCAATTCTGGTCACATATTATTGGAAGGACATGATTGCAATGGAGAGGGTGCAGAGGAGATTCAGCAGGATGTTGCCGTCTCAGTTATGAAGAGAGACTGGATAGGTTTGAGGGCGGAATGGCCTCCTCCTGTTCCCACATTCCTATTCCAGGAGGGCAGAGTTGCTAACCTGACTATGTAGAAGTGGTTTAAGGTCATTCCTGACCATTTCTGTCAGTGACTTGATGTTTCTTACGTTAGTCAGGCAGGAGAGGCTATATTTATTGGGTTGGAACAAAGAAACAGGATATTCTTTCCATGTAAATGCCAAAGACAACCGCTTTCTGAGAATGCATTATAAAAATGACGGGAAAGGTTTGGAAGAGCTCTGATAGCTCAGAAATTAAACAGAATTTTCACAAGGGAAAGTGGAGGGCCGGAGGAGAGGAAGAACAACCTTTCTTCCTCTGGTTGGTAAGGGGACATTTGTAGGGTAAAAATGTAAAATCTCACAAAGATTGAAGCGAGAGGTTAAGGGATTTCTTTTATGTCGAGGATTGCTAGGAATGTCCAACTGGAAGTGGCAGCGGGAGCAGAATCAATATTTCTAAAAGGGGAACGGATTTATATATCACCTTCCAACAACTCCAGTGTCCAAAAACACTTGACAGCTCATGAAGCGTGCTTGAATGGCCTTCCATGTTGCAAAAGTAGAAGACTCTAATAAGGAAAAGTAAATTTTGACTCATTTGTTCTTTTTAGTCCTGTGCATGAACGGACCTGAGGTGAAATATGTGTTTTGGATCTCCCCAGTCCTTCACTCCTGCTGTGTTCATTGGTTGAGTCCAAGTTTGTATCCATATGTTCTAAGTTTACCTTTTATTAACTTGTCTCTATATCATTGGGCAGTAATTTCTTTCTGTTCTTTTGAAGTGATATCCTGGTTTTACCTTTATCGGTGCCATTTAGTCTCCTGTACTCTGATGGAGTGAGATTAACTAATCTGTTTTTAGACTGTAACGTTTAAACTGTTCCAGACCTACTTTCGTTTCCTTTGTACTCAGAGGTAACTTCGGGGAAACTTTACAAGCTTAAAGAGAGTGAGGCTCTTCAGCCCTTTCTGTTCTGTGCTGTACTGTACTGCCCTGATTAAAACAAATGCCAGTCAGTTGTCAATTTGGATCCGAGCCAGAGCCAGAGAGTCCCCCGTCCCTGGATGTGTTGAATAACGTGTCAAATGGGTGGATCCAGTATTGTGTGCGAGACAGTAACCAAGATGCCTTTCTTTGTGATAGAGTTCATTAACTACTCAGATCTACAGCTGAGGTCCTAAGTGTTTAGTTCCGCTTTGGACCACCACCAAATTAACTAAGCGAACAATGATTAGCAAGCACTGGGGGCAGGGCAACAAGACCAGAACTGAAGGAAGAGTATGGGAAGAAGGAAGGGTTAAATTAAAGTGGAGTTGGAAGGTAGCCCAGCTCCCTGCACTGCCAAGTTCAGTCTCAATGCCTCAAGGCTGATGGTGCACACCGTGCCTGCTTTCGCTCTTTCTCCAAGGACATCCAGCCACGAACATTACGCAGAAGAAATGCAGGTGGGCAGGAATTCCGGTCACCTCCCTGCCTCGCTGCCTGGACTTCTTGATGCTGTTCCCCTTTCAGATATACCCAGTCAATCAACCCCAGTCACTTTAGTCCTTGTTATATTAGAATAAATAATTTCAATCGTCACATTTCAGAAGAGAATGTTTTGTGCCTGTACTGTCCAGTTGAGCAAGGTCATGTACGATATCAACACCCTACAGCCTGAAGTCTTAAGCTCCACCTCTGGCAGTCCTCCCTCACTGCGACTATTACTGAAAACCTGTCCCCTCTAGCAGCCTTTGAAAGGCCTTGCCAACCTCCGGTAACTTCAACTCCTCACTATCTGCACTAACTCCCTGCTCAACATTCCTGTTGGCCTGATGGGATTCTGCTGGTATCCATTGTATCAAAGTCAGAATTTTTAAAATTTTTTCATTTGCAGGACATGGGCCTTGCAGATTAGTCTTGGATTTACTTCCCCAGTCACACAAGGAAAAAGCATAAGTAGACAGAGAATAGGACCCCTCAAGGACCAAAGTTGCAACATATGTGTGGAACCGTAGGAGGTGGCTGAGGTCCTCAATGACTGTTTCTCCCTCTGTGTTTACTGTGGAGAAAGACATGAAGACTTGGGTACTTGGGGAAGTTAATGGCGATATCTTTGGGACAGTCTGTATCACAGTAGAGGATGTGTTGGAAGTATTAGAATGTACGAAGGTGGATAAATCTCCTGGTTCTGACCAGATGTATCCAAGAACCCTGCAAGGTGTTGGCTAGAGAGAAATTGCTGGGTCCCTGGCTGATATATTTGTATCATCGTTAGCCACAGGTGAGGTCGCGGAAGACTGGAGGTTAGCAAATGTTGTGCCCTTATTCAAGAAGGGCTGCAAAGAAAAGCCTGGGAATTATAGACCAGTAAGCTTAAGATAAGTGGGAGGTAAGTTACTTGAGAAGATTCTGAGGGATAAGATATACATGCATTTAGAAAGACAGGGTTTGATTAGGAGTAGTCAGCATAGCTTCGTGTGTGGGAGATCACGCCTCACAAATTTGTCGGAGTTCTTTGATGAAGTGACCAGGAAGGTTGATGAGGACAGGGTGGTACACATAGTCTATATGGATTTTAGTAAGGCCTTTGATAAGGTTCCACATGGTAGGCTGCTCAGGAAGGTTAGATCACATGGAATCCAGGGAGAGCTGGCAAACTGGATACACAATTGGCTTGACAGTAAGAAGCAGAAGGTAATAGTGGAAGGATACTTGTTGGGCTGGAGGCCTGTGATTAGTGGTGTGCCTCAGGGGTCGGTGCTGGGCCCATTGCTGTTTGTTGTCTGTATCAATGATGAGAATGTACAAGGCCTGATTAGTATGTTTGCAGATGACAGTAAAATTGGCAGTATTGTGGACAGTGAGGAAGGTTATCAGAAATTGCAGCAGGATCTCGATCAGCTGGGGAAGTGGGCGGAGAAATGGCAAATGGAGTTAATATAGATAATTGTGAGATGTTGCATTTTGGAAATAAAGGTAGGAGTTTCATGGTGAATGGTAGGGCCTTAAGGAGTGTAGTGGGACAGAGGGATCATGGAGTTCAGGTGCACGGTTCTCTGAAAGTGGAGTCACAGATAGACAAGGCAGTGAAGAAGGCTTTTAGCAGACTGGCCTTCATCAGACAGGGCATTGAGTGTAGAAGTTGGGAAGTTATGATGCAGTTGTACAGGACGTTGGTGAGGCCGCACTTGGAGTATTGTGTTCAGTTTTGGTCACCTTGCTGTAGGAAGGATGTTATTAAACTGGAAAGAGTGCAGAAGAAATTTACAAGGATGTTGCCAGGACTCAAGGGACTGAGTTATAGGGAGAGGTTGGACAAGCTGGGGCTTTTTTCTTTAGAGCATAGGAAACTGACGGGGATCTTATAGAAGTGTATGAGATCATGAAGGCATGGCTAGGGTGAATGCACTCGGTCTTTTTCCTCAGGGTTGGGGAATTGAGGAATAGAGAGCATCGGTTTAAGGTAAGAGGGGAAAGAATACATGGGAATCTGAGGGGCAACTTCTTTACACAGAGGGTGGTACGCATATGGAATGAACTGCCAGCGGAAGTGGTTGAGGCGGGTACATTAACAACATTTAAAGGGCATTGGGACGAATACATGGATAGGAAAGGTTTGTAAGGATGTGGGCCAAATGCAGGGAAATGGGGTTCGCGTGGATGGACATTTTGGTCAGCATGGTCCAGTTTGGGCCGAAAGGCCTGTCTCCGTGCTGTAGGATTCTCTGACTCTATACAGTGAAAAGTGTTGTTTTGTGTACTGTGCAGGAAGATCGTACCATACGAAGTGTAACTGGGTAGCAGAACAGAGTGCAGTGATACAGCTGCAGAGAAGGTGCAGGGAGAGAGATCAACATTAACATTTGAGAGGTCGGCTCAAGAGTCTGATAACAGCAGGGAAGAAGCTGTTATCTCGTCCTGAATTTCCCAACCTTTGGGAAAAAGACTGAATGCATTTACCCTATCCATTGCTTCTCTTGCATCTGTTTGTATAACTACAGTGCATGGAGTGCAGTGGTTCAAGAAGGCACCTTCTGAATGGCAATTAGGGATGGGAGACAGGCAATAAATGCTGGCCAGGCAGCAAGGCACACGGTGAATGAGAAAAAAATCATGAACTGTATCCTTTCTCATCTCCTCACCCTTTTATACTTTCTGCCGGACAGAAGAGGGTGGAAGAGAGTATAACTGGGGTGAGAGGGGTCTGTGATTATGGTGGTTGCTTTCCCAAGGTAGTGGGAAGTATAGACTGTGTCAGTGGATGAAAGGCAGAAACCAATAGTTTTCATGAGACTAATGACATCAAGGGGAATGGGGTTACTGCAGGAAGGTGAGGTAGATGATCAGCCATTATCCAGAATGGTGGGACAGACTCAATGGCCTGAATGGCCTAGTCCTGCTCCTGTGTCTCACCTTCTTGAAATCAATCAACAATGCAATATCTTTGTAACCAGTGACTGTCAGCTGAGTTCAGACGGATGGAGGGGAACAATCTACAGGGGAGAGGTGAGGATGCGGGTGGGGGTCATTTGTCACTTTCTGATGGAACAGTTTTCATCATTGAGTTATTCTGCCACTGAGGAATCTTCAGTGATAGCCCTCAGACTTCACAGTGAAATTGGCTGCTCTGCAGAATGGGCACAGACTAGCTCTATTGATTTGTTTTCCCAACTCACATCAAACACAAAGAAAAATTGTCTGATACAAGCCACTGACTTTAATTATCCTGAAATAGATTGGGCATCAGTTTGATTTTGTTGACTCCATTGAGAGGTGTAAGGAGCAGGATTGATGGAGTTAGTACAGTCAGTAGTAAATCCTGACCAGGCTGAAGTTGGTGAATGTTTACAGGTGCTGGTGACACAATGCGGTTTTGTTAAGGAATGCAAACAGAAGAATCAAAATTATCGAGCTCCAAAGACTGGACTCTTTTGATAATGCTAAAGTGTTACAGCAGTGTGAACTGCCAGCAAGTTGAATTTGTGTTGAAGTTGTTTACTAGAAAATGAGGATGTGTTTGAAGGATCGTAACTAAAGACAAAGAAGATCAGTGCATTCCTCAGAAAATCAACAAGAAAACTTTGCAGATGCTTTATGGCATTCAACATGGACAATGAATGGAAAGGAAATTGAATTTTTAAGAAAAGTTAAATACTATCATGAGAAAGTGGAGTAGCATATCTGAGTGATTGAGCACCAGGAATAACCTCTGGAAATACTGGGGACAATCTGGAGAGAAGAGAGAGAGAAATTGGAGTTTTGGTAAATATGATGAAAGAGCTGTAGAAAAACTCAAATTTCCGTTCCTGAGGTTGGGATTGCCGAAGAGGGAGAAATTCGCATTCTGCAAACCCAACCTTTAACCCTGGCCACCGGCACATCCCGTTTTCAGATGCGGGTAGACTGATTGCTGGGCCGAGTGACCCGGGAAAAATAGAGGAGACCTCCAGCTCTCAAGACGGGTCTGGGCAGAAAGCCCCGCCTGCTGACTTAAAATAAAGGTTAAAACATAAAACGCCCTTCCTGCTCTCATTCCTTTCACTGTCCGTGCCCTATTCATACCAAGACATGCTTTGTAATCTCCCCCAGACCCCCAGGTCTCTACTCCAGAGTGTGGTGGATGTCAAGACACTGGACTCATTTAAGGAGGAGACAGATTTTTAATTAGTAACGGCTTAAAGCGCTATGGAAAATGGACGGAAAATAGAGTTGAGGCCAAGATGAGATCAGCCCTGACCTCAGTGAATGGCAGAGCAGATGTGAGGGGCTGAATGGCCTTCTCCAGTTCTTAGTTCTTATGTAACATTCAGGCTTTGCTGGCTATATCGGTTACAATTCAGCAGATAGCCATTCTGCTTTGTAGTCCCTCTCTGGAAGGTTCCCAACATGAGTCCCTCGTGTTTTGCTTTCCCCAGCTCCCAATCTGCCACCAGGAAGATCTGGCCCTTAGAGTCTTCCAGTAATCAATAAACAAGAGAAGAAGCTGTTACACATGAGTTGATACAGTGAAATAACCCGAGCTACACCTTCTGACCCAGTTCCTATCAGTAAATTAGTGAAACCAATACATTTAGAAGCAGGTTTCGATGTCAAGATGATAAACTGAGGATGTGAGAAGGGTCAGCAGGACGCTGCTGTTGAGTGTTGACCCTGGGAACTGTGGTGAGTTTCATTTCAGTTGGAGGTGGGTGATTAAGGACCATGATTAGAGACACAATCCATAGTCATTTGTCTAAATTGAACCCAATCAATGGATGAGCTTAGATAGGACAGGTCTCACCAGACAAAGCTGTTGGGTATTTTATTTGAGGAGGTCACACAAAATGTTGATGGGGGTGATGGTGTTGACGTTTAGCTATTTGGCAATTCCTAAAGCATTTCCGAATGACCCTTGCCAGATATTTGTCTGAGCCACAAAGAATTGTGAGGGGAGGCAGAATAGATCATGTTTGAGAGTAGAAAATGGAAAGCAGTTCCTATGAGAAATGCTGATATTGGAATGCAGTAATTAGTAATGTGCCACACGAATCAAACCTAAATCTGCTCTTTCTCCTAATCTTCTTTAATGACTTGATGCAGGGATAATAAGTACCAAATCTGCAGTCACATTATAGAAAATTGTTTGGGAAAACTAACAGAGTAGTTAAGATGCAGAAGCATCTGTGTGAGGCAGAATATCTGAGCAGATGGTTTCAGGTGATTGATTAACATGTTTTGGAGTGTAATTTAGTGGCAGAGGCAGCCTTTAGAATATGTTACACATTACCGCTGGTCACTGTTTTTCGGATTTCTGTCTTTTGTTCAAGTTCTGTTAAGTCTTCAACTGGGATTTTGCAAAGTTTGTGATTTTTGGTACATTTCTGACGAACAGGATTGAAGCAATGCCACCCAGTTTGCAGACATTTGGCAAATCTTTTGTCTGCGGCCAGAAATGATAGATTGGTACAGAATGGAAAGATGATGTTCAACACATCGAGTGAGTGCTGGCTCTGTTTGTAAAGCAATCCACTTGGTCTCGATCCTCCACTTCTCTCCAAAATCCCTACCATTTGTTTTCCCTTGGATTTGTATCTAATTCCCTTCTGAAGGCACATTTTTAGATCTGTGCCCACTGCTCAATCAGACAACGGATTCAAAAACAGAAGATGCTGGAGAAACTCAGCAGGTCAGGCAGCATCTGTGGAGAGAGACACAGAGCTAATGTTTTGATTCCAGTGACCCTTCTTCAGTTCTGCCGAAGCATCCACGGTCTTTTTTTTCGTTTTGTGGATTCAAAGTCCCAGCGTCTTATGACACTCAAAAGATTCTTATCACCCTGCCTCTGGTTTCATTGATAACCTCGTGTTTTCTGATTCTCACACCTTCAGCCAATGGAGACAGTTCCTATTTGTTTATTAGGTCTAAACTCTTTCAGTATTTTAAACTCTTCTTTCAATTCTCCTGTTCGCCGTCCTTGCTGGAATCTCAGCGTTTCCAGTCTTAATAAAAGTAGAACAAAAACTCTTATGCACACATTGATTGTAATTCTCCAGAACTGAACTCATGGAATCCCTACAATGGGGAAATAGGCCATTCAGCCCATCAAGTAGCACAACCCTCTGAAGAGCAAGCCACCCTATCCCTGTAACCCTGTCGTTCCCATTGTTAATCCATCTAGCCTACGCATTCCTGAACACTACAGGCAATTTCCCATGGCCAATCCATCTAGCCTGCACATCCTTAGCCTGTGGAGCACCCAGAGGAAACCCACACGGACTCAGGGAGAATGTGCAAACTCCACACAGACACTTAGCTGAGGGTGGAATCAAACCTGGGTCCCTGGCGCTGTGAGGCAGCAGTGCTAACCGCTAAGCCACCGTGCTGCCCAGAAAAGAAGGACTTGTATTTATGTAAGGCCCCCTTCCATGACCACTGCTGTTTTTGACACATAGTCAGTCACTATTGAGCTGTAAAGGGTTGGTTAGATCAGTTGATTGGATGGCTGCTTTGTGATGCTGACTGATGCCAACAGCGTGGGTTCAATACCTGCACAAGGCAAGGTTACCATGAATGGTTCTCTGGGACTGTGATTACTTTAACTTAAAAGAAACACAGCAGCCAGTTTTTTTCTTTGATTATTCGTTCAAGGGATATGTGATCACCTGCAAGACCAACATTTGTTGCCTATCCCTAATTGCCCTTGGACTCAGTGGTTGCTGGGTATTAACAGAAGGCAGGTAAGAGTCAACCACATTTGTACGGTTCTGGAGTCACACATAGGCCAGACCAGGTAAGGACAGCAGGTTTTGTCATGTCCAAATAAACATAGCCTTTGGAAGAGTTGCTGCCTACAGATGTATGAGTCAGACAAAGCACATGTTTACTGGCTCCATCACCGCCTCCTTGACCTGTCTGTCTCCTCTCCATCTATCTTCTCCTTTATCCATCTTCCATCCGCCTCCCCCTCTTTCTCTATTTATTTCAGAATCCCCTCCCCCTCCCCCATTTCTGGAGAAGGGTCCAGACCCGAAACGTCAGCTTTCCTGCTCCTCTGCTGTTTGGCCTGCTGTGTTCATCCAGCTCTACACCTTGTTACTCTCACATGTTTACATCTATTTCTGTGGCTTGTTTTTCCTGGTCCAGGCCTACCTAACACCTTCAACATTCACACCCCTCACCACCAGTACACAGTAGACGAAGCAGGCTGCGTCTGAAAGTTGCTGTGCAGTATCTCACCGAGCCTCCCCCAACAGCACTTTCCAAAGCCCCGGCCCCTAGTGTTCAGGAGGACAAGGGCAGCAGATACTCCGGCACCTCCAGGGTTTCTCTAAACCACACAGCATTCTGACTCGGAGCTGTATCGCTATTCCTTCTGTATTGCTGAATCAATATCCTGGGACTCCCTTTCTAAAAACACTCTGAATGTCCCAAAGCTATGATCAACTATGACCTTATTGAATGGCACAGCAGACTCGAAGGGCTGTATGGCCAACTTACCTTTTCAATTCACTCTTGGGATACGGGTGTCACTGGCTGGACCAGCATTTGTTGCCAGTTCCTGGTAGCCCATGAGAACGTGAGTGGTCTTCTCGAACCGCTGCAGTCCTTGTGCTGTAGGTAGACCCCCAATGTTGGCAGGAATGGAGTTCCAGGATTTTGAATCAGTGAAGGAATGGCGGTATATTTCCGAGTCGGGATGGTGAGTGACTCAGAGGGCAGCTTGCAGGTGGTGGTATTACCATGTATCTGCTGCCCCTTGTCCTTCTGGATGGAAGTGGTCGTGGGTTTGGAAGGTGCTGCCTGAGGAGCCTGGGTGAACTTCTGCAGTGCATCCTGTGGACTTTAGGGAGTGGACCTTTTGTAGATTTCTCAGAATTGGTCTCTTTATAAGTCCCTATACTCCAAGGACTGCATCAGTTCCCAAATGGGTCTGAGCATCACCTTCTCGAGGGCAAATAAGGATGAAGAATAAATGCTGGCCCAGCCAGCATTACTTACATCCATGAATAAATAAATGAAGGAAATGTTGCTGAGCTGAAGCCTGAGTCTTTAGTTTGAAGGTTACCAGTTCCTTTTTACGTTAATAAATTATCGAGGAAGAAAGCAGATTCTCATAGAATAAACATGAAGCCACTTACAGCCCACCCCTCGTGTTGTTACTGACCCTCAGATTGTGTTCCAGATGTGCCATTCAAGTATCAGGTGACAAGGAAGTAGCTCAGGACAATAGAAAAGGATAAAATCACATCAAAGCATGTTAAACATTTTTGCTCATGAGGGTGACTGGAAGGTTAAACATGACCCAGATGGACTGAATGGCCTGGTCTAATTTCCTTACTGCTCATTCTGTTTGTAATATCATCATCTTTGAGGGTAATGGACAGTTGAAAGTTCTCAATCATGTACAATCAGAACAGAAAGACAATTTTCTTTTTCAGTGTATTTTACCAAGCCCATAATTTGGTGCTGATGTGAGTCATTAATGTTTCTTACGAAGTACTGCAGCTGACAAGCTTGTAGTCACAGCAAGAGATGCTGGATATAGATATAAAGCACATATTCCAAAAAAAATAGCATTTCACACACTGTGACAGCTGGAAATATGGTGCAGTGATTATCGCGGAGACCACAGATGATACTGCCTGAATTATAATAAGGGCTAAAGATCACAGTTTTTAATTAGCAGTGCGGTAGATTATTAGCTGTCCTTGCATTGGCAATGATTAGAGCCTCCTGCACTGTGTCAGTGACAAACATTAGTACAACACAGGTACCCTACACGTAGAGCACAGGCCCTGCCTCCTGCTGCTGTTTGTCCTTTTCCTCAAAAACTATTAATGATTTAATAATTACTGGCATCAGATTTATGATTGTTATCTCGAGCTGGTGAATCCACTTGGGTCAATTCCAAACTGCATCAATCGGCAAAGACTTCAGTATGTTAATGTGCACAAGGCAATAAGTTGGTGTGACTGGATGCACGCAAACCCATTTGGTCTTTTGTACAGTGAAGTTTGATTCCATCCTGTGCCATTCTCCTGCGTGGAATGTTGTATAATAAATAACAATTTGTCGTACAAATTGAACCGCTTTCCTTCATTATCCCACCTCCATCAACACTAGCCCTTCCCGTCATCATATTTAGAATGTGTCTTTTCTGTAGCTTTAGCTGCAGGGTGCTCCCTGATCAAATTATTGCAGCAAAAGCTTCTGTCAAATGAACTGACATTTGTGTTAGAAATTCAGTTCCCTTACCTCGTCCTGCTGGAGATTATAAGAGGAAGGAAACTCTGGAGGTAAAGTGCGATAAATCGCAAATACGTCACCCTCACTGAATACCATAATTGCGGAGTTATTTCTCTAGAGAGAGCCTAAGATTTGGCGACTCGCTGTGTGCAGATTTGCATTAATTCTTGGCATTAGACAAACATTCGGTTTGGGAGAGTTAAGCTTCAGGGAGAATCTCCTTACGTCAGGTTCTCATGTTCACCAGGGCTTGGCTTATCAGAGGTTCACACAGAAGGAACTGACCAGCTGCTCGTTGGTTATAGATGAGGAAGGTCAACTTTGCTCAGCTGTTCAGAAAGATTTCCCCAATATTTCACCATTAAAGCTTCTGGAATTGCTCCAGAGTTTTTACCGGATAACCTGAGAAAGGAGTTTTAAAATAATTTCTTCATGGGATGTGGGCATCACTGACTAGGTCATCATTTATTGTTCATCCCTCATTGCCCAAGGGGAGATAATGAAGGAAAACTGTTTAGTTTGTACCACAAATTGTTATTTTATCATCTGTGGTCTCCGTGATAATCACTGCACCATATTTCCAGCTGTCACAGTGTGTGAAATGCTAATTTTTTTGAAATATACATTTTATGTATATTCAGCATCTCTTGCTGTAATTACAGGTTTGTGAGCTACAGTATTTCTTAAGAAACGTTAATGACACACATCAGCATCAAATTACAGGCATGGTATTGCTGTAGGTCTGGGGTCTGGAGTCACACATAGGCCAGACCAGGTAAGGGTGGCAGATTTCCTTCCCTAAAGGACATGACTGAACCAGTTGGGTTTTTCCAACACCTGTCAATGACCTTATAGAGGCTTAGAAAATCATGAAGGGCATGGATAAGGTGTATAGCAAAGATCTTTTCCCTAGGGTCAGGGAGTTCAAACCAAGTGGGCATACTTTCAAGGTGAGACAAAAAAGATTTAAAAGGGACCCGAGGGGCAACTTTTTCCACACAGAAGGTGGTTTATATGTGGAATGAACTGCCAGAGGAAGTGGTAGATGCGGGTACAGTTACAACATCTAAAATGCAAATGGACAGATACATGAATAGAAATGGTTTAAAGGGATGTGGGCCAAATGCAGGCAAGTGGGACTAGTTCATTTTGGGAAATAGGATCAGTATGGATGAGTTGGACTGAAGGGTCTGTTTCTGTGCTGTATGAATCTATGACAATGATTGCATGGTCATCAGGAACCTCTTAATTCCAGATTTTTCTTGAATTCAAATTCCACCATCTGCCATAGTGAGATTCAAACTTGGGTCCCCAGAACATTACCTGGGACCCTGGACTAATCGTCTAGCAATGAAACCACTAGGCATAGCCTCCTAAAACTGATATGTCCTAAAATCAGTTCTGAATTTCCCTTGTATCAGTTTGAGCCTTACTTTATTTCCTGTGACAATTTAAATTTGAAGTATTACTGCAGACTTATCTTCACATGTCTATACACCTCATTAAGTTTTCACAAAGACTGAAAAGCTTGAAGTTGCTCAATTTTATAGGTCACAGTGTTGATATTAAAGGGATGATAATGTTGGAGGTTTTGTTTCAGAACTTGTAGTCCAGGGGCTCTGTCTAATTCTTTAGCACTTAATCACCACAGTTTCTGAGAAATTTAACTTAAATAGACGTTGAATTAAAAAACAGCTGCTCTCAGTCATGGTGACCATGCAATTCTAATAGTGTTATTACAAAAAGCAAGTCCAGTTCATCAGTATCTTCCAGGAGAGAAAATCTGCTGTCCATCTCCAGTCTAACCTACTAGTGACTTTAGATCCACAGCAATCTCGTTTCTTCGTGCCTACCTGTGAAATAGCCAATTTGCTGTACATAATTGTGGGGTAGGAAATCAAGGGTGAAACTGATAGCAAAGTGCTGATTTTCACCTCAATTAGACAGTCATTTTAGTATCAGTTTAGTGCTTAAAAAGCATTTCCCCCAAATTTCTGAAATCCAATGCCACCACCTTCTCGAGGGCAGGTAGGAATAAGCAATATCATAGAATCTGTACAGTATGGAAGCAAGCCATTCGGCCCATCAGGTCCACACTGACCCTCTGAAGAGCAGCCCACCCAGATTCACCCCCCTACCCAAGGGGCGGGAAAGAGAACGTTTTGGGCCGAAAGCCTTCATCAGTTCTAGGGGAGCAGGGCGGGAGAAGCCCAGAAATAAACAGAGAGAGGGGTAGGGCTTGGGGAAGGGTAGGTGGGATGCAGATAGGTGGATGCAGGTAGGGGGTTATTGTGGTTAGCCAGTGGGAAGGGTGGAGTGGGCAGGTGAGTGGGAAGATGGACAGGTTAGGTTAGGTCAGGGAAGCGAGGAGTAGTGGGAGGGCTGGACATGGAATAAGGCTAGGGGTGGAGAGATTTTGAAGCTGGTGAAGTCAGTACTGAGGCCATTGGGCTGTGGACTCCCAAGATGAAATATCAGGTGTTGTTCTTCCAGTTTATGTTAGGCCTCTTGCTGATGGTGGAGGAGGCCAAGCGTAGACATGTCATCAGGGGAGTGGGAGGGGGAGTTAAAGTGGATGGAAACTGGAAGTTCGGGTTGGTTGGTGTGTGCAGAGTGCAGATGCTCGTGAATCAGTTCCCGAGTCTGCGTTTGGTCTCCCCAATATAGAGGGGACCACATCAATAGCAACGGAGTGGATGAGGTTAGATGAAAGTGCAGGTGAATCTCTGCCGGATTTGGAAGGATTGTTTGGGGCCTTGAATGGGGGTGAGAGGGGAGGTGTAGGGGCAAGTATAGCACCTGCTGCGATTGTAGAGAAAGACACGAGGTGTGGTGGAGGGGTTGGTGGGGAGTGTAGAGCTGACGAGGGAGTCACGGAGTGAACAGTCCCTGCGGAAAGCAGATAGGCGTGGGGAAGAAAATATCTTTTTGGTGATGGGGCCTGATTGTAGGTGGCGTAAATGTCAAAGGATGATGCATCGGATTTGGAGGTTGGTGGGGTGGTACGTGAGGACTAAGGGGACTCTATCCTTATTGTTGTTGGGAGGTAACCTCCTACCTTAGGGAACAGAATTTCCCCTCCTCTGCAATTAAGGATGCCCTCAACCATTTCTCCTCCATTACCCACACTTCTGCTCTCAGACCCCCTCCCCGCAGAGCACAGCACTTCACATCAGCCTTTAAAATAAGAAAAAGGTTAGGATTTGAACTACCTTCTCAAAATATTTTTTTCTCGGGAACGGGGTATGACAGTGGGGAGGGTCTGGTCTGGTCTGGTCCTTAACAGCGTATCATGTCACATTTTATACCTTCAAGGTAAGTGTGGCTACAAATAACCTTTATTTTCAATTCGCAAAAGCTAGAAAAGTTTAACAATAACAAAAACAGAAATTACTGGATCTGCAGCAATTGCAGAACCTGTGGAGAGAAATCAGAGTTAGCGTTTTGGGTCCGGTGACCCTTCTTCAGAACTTCTGAGGAAGGGTCACTGGACCTGAAATGTTAACTCTGATTTCTCTCCACAGATGTTGCCAGACCTGCTGAGCTTTTCCAGCAATTTCTGTTTTTGTTCCTGAATTCCAGTATCCACAGTTCTTTCGGTTTTTATCTGGAACAGTTTATGTTGGGACAAATTACTTTGGGAGAAAGAAAACACACTAACTTCACACAAAATGCTTTGATCACAGACACCAATAAAACTCAAATTTTTGTCTCTAACAGGCGTGAATGACAAAACGTTGATATAATGTGTTTCATCAATTATTTTTTGTTTTTGGGACTGATTTGTTTGCTAGTAATAATCTGTGTGCATGCCTCTGCAATTATATCTCATCTAGATAGTTCTGTGTGCAAATAGCTAAAAAAAATGCACTTATAAATGAAAGTCATGTCATTCCTCTACAAGTAAGATGGGTTTCATTTATCAGTGTGGTTTACCTGCAGGTAGACAGATCCATGTGTCGATGTGGTTTGTATGAAAGTAATTACAGGAGATGTCAGTGGAGATTCTATGAAACCAAAGGTGACTTTGTGGTCATTGTGGATTTAGCAATAAGAAATTCTCGATGATAGAACATTTTGGGGAGCTGTTTTTATTTTTAATATGCTGCCTTGTAGTAATGCTCAGGAATCCCAGTAAAAGCATTACTTGAATGGAAGTGAAAGTCTATAATGTTTATTGTCAGTTTGGGGCATATTGAATCAAAAATGAACAAATAATTTATTGTCGGTGTATTCCTTGCCTGGCCATATTTCACGTATTCCTTATATGGATTGGATTCAACATGACCAATTGGGTCAATGTGCTGAGGTCTGGCAGATGGAGTTTAATTTGGATAAATGCAAGGTACTGTGTTTTGGTAGAACAAACAAGGGCAGGACTTACACAGTTAATGGTAGGGCTCTGGGTAGTGTTGTAGAACAGACAGACCTCAGGGTTCACGTACATAATTCTTTGAAATCTGCATCACAGATAGACAACGTGGTTAAGAAGGCGTTTAGCACGCTTGCCTTCATTGCTCACACCTTGAGTAAAGGAGTTGCGTGATGTTGAGATTGTACAGGATGTTGGTGTTGCCGTGTTCTAGGAAAGATATTATTAAACTGGAAAGGGTTCAGAAAAGATTTACCAGAATGTTGCTGGGAATGGAGGGTTTGAGTTATAAAAATAGGCAGGGTAGACTGGCACTTTATTCACTGGAGCATAGGAGGTTGAGAGATGACCTTACAGAAGTTTCAGAGATCATAAGCTGTGTAGATAAGGTGAATGGCAAGGGTATTTTCCCTAGGATAGGGGAGTTCAAAATTAGGGGGCATATTTTTAAGGTGAGAGGAGGAAGATTTAAAAAGGACGTCCCTGGAATGGACTTGCAGAGTAAGTGTTGGATCATTTGAAAGGCATTCAGATGCGTACATAACTAGGAAAGGTTTAGAGGGATATGGGCCAATTGCAGGCAAGTGGGACTAGTTTTGTTTGTGAACATGCTGAACATGGACTGGTCGGACCAAAGGGTCTGTTTCCATATTGTATGACTCTGTGACTCTTAAGTTTCATTGTCAAGCCATTAAGAGTGTGCTGCTTGACTGAATGTACTGTTACAAAGGAGGGTGGAGAAATGCGCTGTCTCTGTCCCACTGCTTCAAGGGTCACCACCTCAAATAAAAACCCTTTCTTTTTCCAGTTACCAACTTGTCCAGTCAAAAACCTTATCTATATCAGGTTGTACGTAAAAAGATCAATCCACCAGGTTTCTTGATAAACACAATTATAGATTTATTCTTTAAAGAGATAATAATTGGTTAATATATGTAATCAGGAATATAGAAACACAGTTACCTCTCTAAATAGCCCCAGAAAACATGTACACACTCTTCAGTATCAGGAAGAAAAGAAACAGATTCCTCTGTCGAGTTGATACAGCGTGGAGCTGGAGGAACACTGCAGGCCAGGCAGCACCAGAGGAGCAGGAAAGTCGGGAGTCCTGATGAGGGGCCCTGACCCGAAATGTTGACTTTCCCATTCCTCTGATGCTGCCTGACCTGCTGTGTTCCTCCAGCTCCACACTGTACCAACTCTGACTCTAGCATCTCCAGTTCATGCTATCCTCTTCCTCTGCAGATATCGGTTTTGTGAAAAAAATCTTCAACCCATCTTCAATGGGTTAATCTTCAAGACAAAAGGATAAAGCGTAGAATATTCTGGAGTCTGCTGCTCTGATGTTCTCTATATGGGATCAACTGACAAATCCAGTGAGGTTGTCTCTGAAGTCATGCTGATGCAGCTTGCTCAGGAAATGCGCTGTTGAGATGTTCTTCCAGTCAGTCTTTCAGAAGAACAAATAGGGTTTACCCTGAAATAATCTGGAGGATTGGGCATCTTATTCACAGCTAGCTTGCCTCTAACTCAGCTGATTCTTAGTAGGATTTCCTCCAGGTGAACCAGATAAAATTAAACACCTCCCTGATCCAGTCACCATTTGCTCAAAACGGATGCAGTAAAGTCTGTGGCAAAGCAAACACTAATCGCCATTTACAGGAAGCCTCTCTAAAATAAATCACAGGTGAGTCCACAGTGACCTTTCAGTTACCTCTTTTAAAGAAACCATTCCAGATATATCCACATAACTTGACCTGAATTCCTTTTTCCACAGTCCTTTAGAATGAAAGCCCTCCATGTCATTTTAAATGTATACTGTCTCTGTAACAGTGCAGTATGAGGTTTCACTTTTTACACTTACAGCTAAAAACAATGGTAGAATTTTTTTGCAGATAATAACTCATGTTCCAAGCAGGGAGGATGAAGTCATATTTGAATATGAACTAATCCAATTTAGCTGTGTAACAATTCATGATAATACAGGACTTTGGAAACTGGTCACCTGGCAACTAATTTGAACTTGCGTGGCTCTGTACTGTGGGAAGGCAGGCCCCAGCTGTACATAGTATTTGCTGTCACCTCACTGGCTGACAGCTGTGTTGTGTGACTTCTTCACAGCAATTTGCATCATAAACAACAGGACAATCAAAGCAATGAAAAAAACCACATTTTAACAGTTTTGTTTTACTTTGGACTTATTTTGAGAGGTTGACTGTTTTACACTATAGCCCAACGTCAGGGAACAAAATTGTCGATTTGTTTATAGAAGATAACAAGGCGTGGGGCTGGATGAACACAGCAGGCCAAGCAGCATCATAGGAGCAGGAAAACTTGACGTTTCGGGCCTAGACCCTTCATCAGAAAATCAATTTGTTTACCTCCTTTTTATATATTGTTATTGACCAGACCAAACCCCCTCAAAATATATTCAGTAGATATTCTAGACTCTAACTTTTCCTTATTTTGAAGGTAAATGTAAGATGTTGCATTCCAGATGCAATCCGATTGGTCAAACTACCAGATTTGAAGCAAAACACACTTTATTCAAACACTATAGTTAAAACTCAATAAAAGAAAGAAGAAATTGGAATAATTAACTCAATTGGAAAATTTAACAAAAACAGAGTATTTAACTATTAAACAGTAACTGTTCCAATATAGCAATATACCATAAACACACCCTTGGCGAAGGCAAATTCAGTAAAATAGACTGTCTCACAGGCAATGTTCTCCAGTCCAGGAGGAAAAACACCAAGAGAAAGCTCTGAGAGAGAGTAATGGGGAGAGACATGTTGCAGCTTCCAAACCCAGCTTCAAGGTCCCAGCAACTGTGACTGAAAAACTGAAACTAAAAATCTTGGTTCTATGGGAGCTTGCCCATTCAGACTGGTTCTATCATTCCAACTTTTGAAAAAAAACCCAAGGCCTCACAAACTGTTGACTTTATTGGATTCAAATAGACAGCTCGTCATCTCTTGTCATAAAACCTCTCTTCAAAAATAAT
The DNA here is from genome assembly GCA_024137785.1 of Ginglymostoma cirratum. NCBI lineage: Eukaryota > Metazoa > Chordata > Chondrichthyes > Orectolobiformes > Ginglymostomatidae > Ginglymostoma > Ginglymostoma cirratum. Next base: position 3,938,493 of record JAHRHZ010000046.1, read on the forward strand.
ACAGGCCAAAATATACCTCTTAAAGCCATGGTATCGTCACAATATTCATTCATAAGATGGGGGTGTAGGCTTGGCCAGCATTTATTGTCCATCCGTAATTGACCAGAGGGCAGTAGAGTGTCAACCATATTGCACTTTTCTTCCTTAAAGGGCATTAGTGAGCCAAATGGGTTTTCCGTCGACAATCAACAATACTTTCATGGCCGTTATTAGAGTCTGTTGATTGTCGAGGGAAAACCCATTTGTCTCACTAATGCCCTTTAAGGAAGGAAATTTTTTTATTGAATTTAAATTCCACTATCTACCATGAAAGGATTCAAATGCAGGTCCGTGGTATCTGCATTGACAGTCTAGCGATCATACCACTAGCCCATCACTTTTCAAATGATGTAACTTATCGAATTCTGGCTAGGCCTCAGCTGGAGTACTGCATTCTCTCCTGGCAGCACGCCCATGTCAGGCTATCGAAGACTGAGTGACTCTGCAGGGGAGATTCAGTACAGTGGTACCAGGCATTCTGTCAAGAGTCATAGAATCCCTACAGTGTGGAAACAGGCCCTTCCGCCCAACAAGTCCACACCGGCCCTCAGAGCATCCCACCCCAGACCCATCCCCCTACAACCCACCTAATCTGCACATCCCTGAGCACTACAGGCAATTTCCCGTGGCCAATCCATCTAACCTTCGCATCTATGGACTGTGGGAGGAAACCGGAGCACCCAGAGGAAACCCACACAGACACGGGGAGAATGTGCAAACCCCACACAGACAGTAGCCCGAGCGTGGTATCAAACCCAGGTCCCTGGTGCTGTGAGGCAGCAGTGCTAACCACAGAGCCACTGTGCTGCCTGTATATGAAAGGAGGCTCACCACCACCTTCTCAAGGGCAACGAGGGATGGGCAATAACCGCAGGCACACCCAACGATGCTCATATCGCACAAGTGAACACTGAAAAAGAATACACGGGACCGGGGGTGAAGGTGGGAGAGGAGTCACCAAGTGAGTTGCTTATTTGAAGAGATGTCACAGTCTGGATGGGCCAAATGGTTTCTTTTGGTATTGCATCCAGCCAGTGATTCAGTGAAGAGGAATTGAAGTTCACGATCAGAACCTGGGATTGTTCACCCAGGGGCAGAGAAGGTGTAAAATCAGGGATGAATTTATCTGAGTAAGGGGCCGTGTCTTCCAGTGGCAAAGGGTCAGTGACCAGAGGGGCACAGAATTAAGGCAGTTGTCTAAGGGACAGGAGGTGACCTGAGAAATCATTTCCTGCTCAACGAATCTCTGTAATCTGAAAAGTCGGTGGAACGAGATTTATTATTAAGACAAGAGAGAATCTGGAAGGAAGAAAGATTACAGCACTATGGGGAAAGAGTAGGAGAAGATGGGATTAATTTCGATAATTCTACCAGAGAACCACCACAACCACAATGGGCTGAATGGTCTCCTTCATTGCAGTAACATTCAAAGATTCTGACAAACTGTTTTGACAAACTTTCAACAACAGAAGAAACCTGAAAACATCTAACCCTAAGCCCATCAGCTGTGGGATTGGCTAAAAGATTGCAACTCTGAGCTTACGTTTACTTGGCATTTGTGTTCCAGAATGAATCCAACAGGATCTCCTTTCTAATAATCCTACCGAATTCCTGTCTGATGTTTTTCATTTTGAGATAACCTGTGGAACCGTGCCCTGTACTGAGTGGGTGCAGCTCCGGTAACTGTTCAGTGCTCATTAAGACAGTAGGAAATAGGAGTAGGCTGTTTGACCCTTCAAGCCTCTTCTGCCATTCAATAGGATCATGGCTGATTTGACATTCCTCACATCCACTTGCCTGTGTTTTCCCCATAACCTTTGATTCCTTGACCAATGAAGAGTGTAAGCATTGATCAGCCTGTGCAGTCTGGTTTCACAGCCACATCCTCCAACATGCAGTTAACAGCAAGAAGCAGACTATGTTGAATGGATGAGATGAACAAGCTGGGCAGAGGCTCATATGGAGAATAAATCCCAGCATGGATCCATTGGGCCAAATGGCCCGCAGTCTGTGCTGTAAATACTTCGCAATTCCTATTTACCTTCCCTCGTTCCAGAGTACTAATTCTTCAATTTGATTCATAGGAGCATATCCACAGTTACTCATCCTGTCCCCACGGTTCCAGGGGATGGTGGCATGGTGGCTCAGTAGTTAGCACTGCTACTCCTCATAGTGCCAGGGACCTGGGCTCAATTCCACCCTCAGTCTGTGTGGAGTTTGCATATTGTCTCTGTGTCTGCATGGGTTTCCTCTGGGTGCTCCGGTTTCCTCCCACAGTCTGAAGATGTGCAGCCTAGGTGGATGGGCCATGCTAAATTGTGCATAGTGTCCAGGGATGTGCAGGATAGGTGGGTTAGCCATGGGAAATACAGGGTTACAGGGATGGGGTGAGGGGAGTGGGATGCTCTTCAGACAGGGGAGGCGATGGCCTAGTGGTATTATCGCTGCCCTTTAATCCAGGGACCCAGATAATGTTCTGGGGAACCTGGGTTCGAATCCTGCCATGGCACGTGGTGGAATTTGAATTCAATAAATATCTGGAATTAAGAATCTAATGATGACCATGAATCCATTGTCAATTGTTGGAAGAACCCATCTCGTTCACTAATGTCCTTTAGGGAAGGAAGCTGCCATCCTCACCTGGTCTGGTCTACATGTGACTCCAGACCCACGGCAATGTGGTTGACTCTTAACTGCCCTCTGAGCAATTAGAGATGGGCAGTAAATGCTGCGTGGTCAGCGATGCCCTCATCCCATGATTGAATAAGGGGAAAAAAAAGTGTTGGTGTGGACTATGGTGGGCCGAATGGCCTGTTTCCAAACTGCAGGGTTGTTATGATTCTGTGTCACTGAAGTCACCACAAATTCCATTACAAAACTGCACAGGCTGTCTTTGGGTGAATACAACTTCAATGAAGGACACCATTCATTTGTCACCAACCAGGACGTCACATGTTTCCAATCAGTGTTCACAACTGAGCCTTGGAGAAAGCACCTTGCAGTTCCACCTCACGTTCTGCATGTGGACAGAATGAAACCATTCAGCCCCTTTAGCCTCACTCAATTTGATCATAACTGATCTGTGCCTCAAATCCATTTCGATCCCGTTGCTACATACCTCTCGATACCATTACTGAGCGCTAACTGATTGATCTCACAGTCTTCAAGAATTTTTGCTTGTTTAGGGAATTTCTGATTTCCCCACCCGTTTTAATGCTGTCAGTTATAATTTCACAACTCATTGTTCTCACCATCAGTAGCTGGAGTCAGATTTTGAACCCTAGAATGTTTCTGACCTGTAAAGATCCTCTAATTAAATCCGACAGGCAGTCCACTCAGTTGAATAATAACATAGAGAAGATTAGAATAAAAGATTGTCAAGTTGCCTAGTGATCCAAATGATTCCTCGCTAATCCTCGGATTTGTTGACATGGGTGTCTAGCTGTTTTGGCTGAAGTTCTGAGGCACTGTCACTTTTTTTAAAAAGGTACCTTCATGCATCAAGACACAGTTATGTGTGTTGGTGAAACACAGGGGTTTTGCTGCTTCTGACGACAGGGATTTGTGTCCATTGAGATTTAAGATCAATCAGAACTGAAACAGTCTTTAAAAATGGTTCAAAGCTTCCTTGATTAAAGCAAAAACTTTTTCCAGAAAAACTTGTAAATGCTGAAAATCTAAAATAGAAACTGAAATTGCTGTCAGCTACTGAGAAGCTAAAAGATGGGTTATCATTTCTGACAGTTCTTCTTGGAATTCTGTTTATGTCTTCTAAAAAAAAGCCTCTCTTTTCAGTTTTATAGCCTGCTGTGTATTTGAAATGCTTCGTGTTCACGTATACTCGCAGCACACCATCATTGACAGGCCCTTCATTTTAATAAGGGTTTTGAATTGGTTTTCAATAATTTTTCAATTAGAATGAATTTTAAGAGGCCTTTGGTTACAATCTATGCTTCATTTTCAAGAGAGCTTGATGCCTCAGGAGTTTCCAGTAACCCTAATGACATATCACTGTGAAAATGTCTCTTATTTGTTCATGGGATGTGGGTGTTGCCAGTCAATCCAAAATTTATTGCCCCTCACTAAATTGCCCCAGAGGAAGAGGTGGTGGTGAGGTGCCTTTTTGACTTACTGCAGTCCATGTGCTGTAGGGATCGCCACTGTGCTGTTAGGGAGGGAGCTCCAGGATTTTGACCCGATGATACTGAAGTAACGGTGAGATATTTCCAAGTCAGGCTGGTGTATAACTTGGATTGTAAGAGCTGAAGCAGGCTAATCACCCTATCCAATGAGAGGGGAGCGTGCCCTTGGTGGTTCATTCATCTTTTGCCCTTGTCATCCTAGATGGAAGTGGTCGTAGGTTTGGGACATGCAGCAGTGCTGAATTTCTGCAGTGTATCTTGCAGATGGTGCATACTGCTGTTACTGAGTGTTAGTGAGGAAGAGAATGGATGTTTGTGGATGTGGTACCAATCGAGCCGGCTGCTTTGTCCTGATTGTGTCAAGCTTCTTGAGTGTTGTTGGAGCTGCACCCATCCAGGCAAGTGGACTGTACTCCTTCACAATTTTTACTTGTGCCCTTTGGGTGGTGGACAAACTTTGGGGAGTCAGGAAGTGAGTTACTTGCAGCAGGAATGCCAGCCTCTGACCTGCTCTTCTAGGTAGTCCAGTTCTGCTTCTAGTCAGTGGTCACCCTTGGGATGTTGATTGTGAGGAGTTCAGTAATGGTAATGACATTGAACATCAAGGGGCAGTGCTTAGATTGGAGTTGGTCCTTAGCTGGCCCTTGTATGGTGCAAATGTTACTTGCCACTTGTCAGCCCAAGCCTGAATATGGCCATGATCTTGTTGCATTTGAACACCGACTGCTTCAGTATCTGAGGAGTTGTGAATGGTGCTGAACATTGTGCAATCATCAGCGAACATCCTCACTTCTGACCTTATCATGGAGGAAAGATCATTGATGAAGCAGGTGAAGATGGGTGGGCCGAGGAGACTATCCTGAGGAACTCCTGCAGAGATGTTCTGGAGTTGGGATGACTGACCTCACACAACCATAACCATCATCCTATGTGCCAGGAGAGTTTGCCCCCATTACCCATTGATTCCAGTTTTGCCAGGGCTCCTTGATGCCACTCTCGGTCAAATCCTGCTGTAATGTCAAGAGCTGTCTCTTTCTCCTCACTGATTAAACTCATTTCTCCATTTTGAGACGAAGTTGTAATGAGGTCAGAAGCCAAGTGACCGTCAAGAGCCGAAATGGACCCTCCCATTCTTTGTGTGTGCTACTTTAGCACAGTTGACGCCCCCTTCTGTCAGGTTGTAACCAGAGATTGTCGTGGTTTTTTGGAAGTGTGCTTTAACCTTTGGCTCTGCGTGTATGACTGTGTCGAGCTGTCGCTTGCCTCATCTGTGCGACAGTTCTCCCAATTTTATCACAATCCCTGAATGTTGATAAGGAAGAATGTTGCAATGTCATCAAGGCTGCATTTTCCATTGTCTCCTCCAGTTCCTAGATCAGTATTAGGTGCTCCTTCCCAATTTCTTCCCTTTTGTGGAGGTTTTGAGTTTCTTTATCATTTATTCCAGACAGCAGTTAAGAATCAAGCATGTCACTCTGGGTCTGGAGTCACGTGCAGTCCTGACCAGGTAAGGATGGCAGATTTCCTTCCCTAAAGGACAAGAGTGAACCAGATGGTTTTTTACAACAATGATTATATGGACACCGAGAGAATTTGATTCATAATTCCAGATTTTTGATGAATTCCAAGTTTCATCATCTGCCATGCTGGGATTTGAACCCATGTCCTCAGAACATTAGCTTGAGGGTCTGGTTTACATTAACGCTACAACACCACCTCTAAAATTCTACAAGGTTTGCTTGATGTTTTATCATGTGGATCTACAATAGATCACTTACTGGTTGGGGGATCGAGAACACAAGGTCACAATCTCAGACTGAAGGATTGGCTGTGCCAGATTGAGATGTGGAGAAGCGTCTTCACTCAGAGAGCAGTAAATCTTGGAATTCTTTCCCCCGGAGAGCTGTGGATGCTTAGATCCTGGTTGTATTCAAGGCAGAAGTTGATTTATTTGGGCATTAAAGAAATCGCGGGACCTGGGAGATGGGGGTTGAGGTAAATGATCACACTTGTTGAATGGTGGAACCAGTTTGAGGGGCTGAATGGTCTCCAACAGCTCCTATTTGTTATGCTGTTTTTTTCCAACCTAGAGGCAACTGTAAACCCACAGCCCATGTCATATAAATAAGTAATGTGTTGCACATGGTTGGTAAGGTACTATGGTGAGTTCTAATAGTTTCCTGCAGTTTTGATTTTAATCCAGTAGCTCAGTGTTGGACAGACACAAACTTCTAATTGTCACGTAATGTTTCAAATGCCCCACGTTTCTCTGTTGGTGTTGTATATGGCGAGATACATTGTGATGTATTGGACTCTTTACAATGTCAGGAACAAGTATAAAGCTAGGAACAGACCACTCAGCCCTTCAAATCTGCTCTGCCATTTAACAAAATCATGATTACTCCACAGTCCCGCCTAGTCCTGCAGGAGAGGGGAGATGATGGCCTAGTGGCATTATTGCTGGATTGTTAATCCAGAGACCGCAATAACATTCTGGGAACCTGTGTTCAAAGCTTGCCATGGCAGATGCTGGAATTTGAATTCAACAAAATATCTGGAATTAAGAATCTAATGATAACCATAAATCGATTGTCAGGAAAAACCCATCTGGTTCATTAATGCCTTCTCGGGAAGGAAACTGCCATCCTTACCTGGTCTGGCTCTACATGTGACTCCAGACCCACAGCAATGTGGTTGACTCTGAACTGTCCTCTGGCCAAATAGGGATGCCTAGCCAGCATCGCCCTCATCTTGTTAATGAATGAAGAAAAAAAGATGGCCTTAATAAGAATCTGGTTAACCCTTCCTTAAAAATATTGAAATGTTGCAGCCACTGCCTTTCTGATGAAGAGTGCACCAAAGACTGGCATCCATCTGTGAGAAAAGTAATCGCTCCAATCTGTTTGAATGGGTCCCTTTGCTTTTAAACTATGACCCTAGTTCTAGAGTCTCCAATAAAACAAAACCTCCTTTCAGCACCCACCCTCTCAAGACCCCTTAGGAATCTGAGGAGCTCAAATGTAGAAGATGAAAGTTTGGCTTGTCTTTGCCTTGCAAAGCCTCCTATTGTGTACTTCGATACCATCGATAACTCATTCTGAAGCCTGCTTCCACATTATCTTTTTTCACCGATTCACTTCGTACACATGTGAGATCTTCACACCACTTTGCTGATTAACATCACAGAGCGACTGCTGTCTGTGACAAGTGAGATTGAGTTTCCCTTCTAAATTTTAATTACAGAGGAAGACGAGCCAACTGTAACTGATAGGGTGTAATTTGAGAGTGTGACTGGTATCCCACAGTGACCGTACAACCTAGACACTAGCATGGAGAGATAGAGAACCTGAGAGATCTAAACAGGCTGAGGTGATTTGTGCTGGAATATATAGCATCATAACTTGTCTTATGATTCAAAAGATAAATTATGGACTTTTGTACCACATCACTTAGGTCTTCATTGGTGTACGGAAAACGGGCAAAACAAAAAGTTTAAAAATAATGTCCACGTTCTCAACAGTTCGGGGAGGCTGCAAATAGCAGAGACAAAGCTTCAATTGGTTTGAAGTTGTTGATCAAAATTATGCTTGTTCAATTGCCTTTAATTCCTCTTCTTCCAGTTATTATTTTCTGCTACATGGTTAATCTGAAATAGGCGAGGAAGCAGCTTGTGTGAGTTAATTATGGTTATATTAGGAATTTCAAAGCCTGCTCGCAGAAAATATTACAGTTTTCATGTTTGAAACTTCTCTTTCCCTGTGATTACACAGAACTACGACAAAACCTGGTTTCAAATTAGAATCCCCATATTGTGGGGGCAGGCCATACAGACCTTCCAAAAAGATTCCCACCCAGACCCATCCCTACCATGTTCCTGTAGCCCTGCGTTTCCTGTGACCAATCCACCTAACCTGCACACCTTTGGACTGTGGGAGAAAACTGGAGGAAACCCACGCAGACACGGGGAGAATGTGCAGACTTCACAGACAGTCGCCTGAGGGTGAAATCGAACCCGAGTTCCTGGCGCTGCAAGGCAGCAGTGCTAACCACTGAGCCCCCGTGCTGCCCCTCAGTGTTCATTGTCATTGTTCAAATGAGGTGCCAGCCAGTTGCTAGATAACTGGTTATCTATTGTAACAATTGAAATATTGACCAGTGGGAGCCTTTAATACACAGAATATTGCTGTGTTGAACTTTGGAGTTTTTGGTGTAGTTTGTGTGAACTTGTAGATTGCAAAGTTGTGTTTGGAGGAAATTATGGCGAAAAGTGGAAGGTCTGACTCGATAATTAGCCACTGCACTTGAAGTATTCCTTTCTGTAAAGATTGTAACAGGCACAACAACATTTTGCATTTACAACACCTTTGATGTAGTTAAATATCCTATGGCTCAACACAGGAGCACTTATCCCATGGACATTGATACGTAATGGTGATATTAGGGCAGGTAACCAAAAACTTACTCCAAAATTTAGATTTTGTAGGAGGAATTTCAGAGGAGGAAAGAGTTGTGGGAAGGCTAATGGGGAGAATTACAGAGACACAGGCAGCTGAAGGCTCATCCTCGATGGTGGAATGATTAAAATCCAAGATTCTCAAAAGACCAGAATTTGAGGAGCTCTGCTATCTTGTACAGTGGGAAGATATTCCTGAGATAGGGATGGATGAGCCAACAGAGGGATTTGAAAACCAAGCTGGGAATCTTGAAACTGAGGGAAGGGAGATGGGAGAAAGGGACCAAGACACAACGGGAGCAGAGTTTTGGATCACCTCAGCTTTATTGAGGATACCATGTGGGAGACTGCCCTGAATGTATTGGAATAGTCAAGTGAAGTCGCACACTGTACACTTTAACGTATAAAGTTCTCCACAGGCCAGTAGTATGAATAGCAACTTTGTACACTCTTCACCGTAACTCATTTATTCCTGTACTTGAGTACATGTGACAATGAAATCTAATTCTAGTAGATTCTGCCCTCCAAAACTTGAATCTTTCCTCAAGACAGAAGTGTAATTCCATGTCTTTCATTTTCGGGAGTAATTTAAAGCGATGAATGAAGCTGATCTCTGGGGAATTATATCACATTGAAGAAGATAACAAGCATGGGGCTGGATGAACACAGCAGGCCAAGCAGCATCATAGGAGCAGGAAAACTTGACGTTTCGGGCCTAAACCCTTCATCAGAAATGAAGAATATTAGTTTTAAATGTAATTTTCTTTTGTTGGTGTTGCCATTTTGTTAACTAGATTTACAAACAACTTTCCTTTGCTGTGGATAAGATCTGTGATGGGTTCAGGACTGGAAGTTTGACACTGAATCAGGAAATCCCTTATCCTGTCACTGATGTGGTAACTATCCAAGATTTGATCTTACACCCTTTCGCGCAAACCCCCTCCCCGCTCCCAGATCTTGCCTTTCTCTATTCTCCAACCGAAAGCCATCTCATTTCAAACTGGATTAGAAAGTCTTACAGACAGGCTTGTCATGATGAAACTTCAAACCATGAGACTACTGATACAGCCCAGTCACATCCCAGAGCCAATAGCTTTCCCACTGTTTAATGGTCAGAATCGGAGTCCATTTCGCAAAAGGATTTTTGTAGCTCTGATGAAGAGTCACTGGACTTGAAACATCAACTCTGCTTTCTTCCCACAGATGCTGCCAGATCTACTAAGCTTTGATAGCAATTTCTGTTCTTCATCTCAGATCACCAGAACCTGCAGTTCTTTACTTTATTTGTGGAGTTCAGACTCTCTTTATTCTCCCTGTCTGTCTGTGTGTGGATTGATTTAGCTCAGTTAGCTGGATGGCTGGCTTGCAATGCAGAAAAGCCAATAGTTCAATTATTACACCTGCTGAGGTTACCATGAAAGGCTCTGTTTCTCAGCCTGTCCTCGGCGTGAGATGTGGTGATGCTCAGGTTAAATCACCACCAGTTGCCTCTCTTTCTAATGAGGGAGCAGCCCCATGGTCTGGTGAGGTTATGGCAACTTTGCCACTTTTGTGTCATTGCTGATTGCAGTATATCTGCTCATTAGCTGTTACTCACTCCTGCATTATACTCTTTATAAACCTGAGATGATTCAAACTCTGTTCCTGTTGTGTCTTGGTCCCTTTCTCCCATTCCCCCGTGTGCTCACTGACTTTCACCGGCTCCTGTTTAAACATGCTGCAGTTTTAAGATTCCCAGTTTGGTTTCCAAATCCCTTCATTGACTGATCTCTCCCTACCTCATGAATATGGTCCAACTGTACAAGATAGCTGAGCTCCTTGAATTCTGGCCTTGTGACAGTTTCAGCCGATGAAGGTCCCATTTCATTTGTGACAGCTCACTGCTCCCATCTCCTGTTGCACAAGGACAGTCATTGGGAATGGAATTTGCCTGACTGTGCCATCTGCCTACGTTTGGCTTGGCTACTTGCTCACCAGTCAGGAATGCAGACGGTAAAACTCCCGACTCCACAGTCCCAACCCAATTGGAAGTGCCTCAGGCGGAATTCCATTCAGGTATTAATGGGAATTGGGAGAGCCCCCAGGGTGCAGAGGTGGTCTGTGAGAGAGGCCCTTCCTGATGCGCACAGGAAACACCTTGAGCCCTCATGCATACAGCCCCTCCCCAATACACACACACACACACACACACACGCACGCTTGTGCACGCACACACACACACTCACATACACACGCTTGCACGCACACACACACACACACACACATGCACGCACACACACATTCACACACCCAAACACACTCTCTCCCCATACCCCATCTATGCCAGCTAATGCAACCCACCCACCACCTATCCTTCAGCTCTTAAATACTCCATGACACTCCATTGCCCTTAATGGGCTTTGCGTTAACACGTGAACCCGCAAGTCCAATTCTTTGCCATGAAACCCCCTCCCCGTATCAAATCACCCAAAATCCATCAAGAGCAGACTTCAGGAACCAAACTCAGATGAAATAAGATAAATTCTTTATTGATGGAAGTACTGTGTGTAAAACATTTCTAATTGAATAAAGAACTCCTCCCACCCACCCTCCTGCAAAAATGCCATCCCCTATTCCCAATTCCTTCGCCTCCGCCGCATCTGCTCCCAGGATGAGACATTCCAATCCCGCACATCTCAAATGTCCTCATTCTTCAAGGACCGCAACTTCCCCCCCACAGTGGTTGAGAACGCCCTCGACCGTGTCTCCCGCATTTCCTGGAACACATCCCTCACGCCCCGTCCCCGCAACAATAACCAAAAAAGA
>JAHRHZ010000046.1:3950331-3978100 GCA_024137785.1 Ginglymostoma cirratum
CCCCCATCTCCTATCTACTAACATCATCCTGCCCCCTTGACCTGTCCGTCCTCCCTGGACTGACCTATCTCCTCCCTACCCCCCTACCTACACTCACCTTTACTGGCTCCATCCCCGCCTCTTCGACTTGTCTGCCTCCTCTCCACCTATCCTCTCCTCTATCCATCCTCTATCCACCTCCCCCTCTCTCCCTATTTATTTCAGAACCCTCTTCCCCTCCCCCATTTCTGATGAAGGGTTTAGGCCCGAAACCGTCAAGTTTTCCTGCTCCTATGATGCTGCTTGACCTGCTGTGTTCATCCAGCCCCATGCTTGTTATTCAGTACATTTAACTTCCTTCCACAATTTAGTTCTTAATAATACCATTCAAGTAGTTAATCATTTATAAAAACAAGCTTTTGTATTCATAGTCTTACATTAAGGACTTGGTCAGCATTTGGTTGTATCAATCAAACTGCGAGCAGACAGGCATCCCACTGTGATCTTGTTAGGTTGTAAAATAAATCATGTTCCTCAAATCTTATAATGATAACGGCTAGGTTGACTTGAATAGAAAGAGTAAAATAGCAAGCACTGATTTTCATTTTAAACTATAGACATTTTGTTTCAAGGACAGGAGATTTAAATACTTTGACAGCTTGACAGCACCCATAAGCTTTATGGTTCCATTGAGTTTCTCGACTTCTTATCCATATTTGTTATCTACTTTTAACAATTCCAAAGACCTCTTCAAAAGGACACTGTTCATCTTCCAAAGGGACCTCTGGACCAATCCAAAAAGTTCCTTTGCCTCTCCAAAAGGGTACCCTGCTCACCAAAGAACTTGGGTAAGTTTAGACTTCTCCTGAAAAATGTAAAATCCACAGGATGTATTTCTGACTAATGTCTTTATTGGAATTTAGAAGAATAAAGGGAAATCTCATAGGTCCCTAAAACATTCTAACAGGACTAGACACGGTAAATGCAGAAGGACGTTCCTGATGACTGGGGAGTCCAGAGGCAGGGGTCACAGTCTAAGGATATGGAGTCCATTTAGATCTGAGGTGAGGAGAAATATCTTCATCCAGAGAGTGGGGAGCCTGTGGAATTCTCTGCCGTAGAGAGTGGTTGAAGCAAAACATTGAATATTTTTCAAGGAGGAGTTAGATACAGTTGTTAGGCGAAAGGGCTCAAATGGTGTGGGGCAAAAGCAGGAACAGGGGACGCACACAGTTGGATGATCGGCCATGATCTTATTGAATGGCGGAGTAGGCTCGAAGGGCTGAATGGCCTACTCCTGCTCTAATTTCCTGTGTTGCTATTTCACTGAAACACTGAGTCAGTCAGGCTTTGTTTTACAGATGCAGTCTTTCTGAAAAGTAGGTCATGTATGACACGGTGTGCATTCTAATATCGAGACCATGTCACTGATACCTTTCATATGGCTGCAGTTTCTGACTGTGGATACTGTCAAGCCTGAAAGTCAATGTCACTGGCACCCTGTGGCCTCTGAACGCAGGCTTTGCAGTTGAGGGGAGAAGCAGTGTCACTTTCTGTGTTTGCTCATGTTTTCAGGACGTTTCTGAAGGTGTTGTATGAAATCAACATTTGAAGACCAAAAGCGATCATTCCAAATCACATCATTTTAAAGGGATACTTTGAGAGGTGAGGTTCTGGTCTTTTTTCCAATTTTGTCAGTGTTCTAAGAGATGTATACACCCCCTCAGACGAGATTTTCCAGGGCTGATTACTTGGGTTTATTGACTGAGCTCAATGTTGAATCATTTTGGGGTAACTGAATGCTAAAGGCACCATTTGCAGTGGAACAGCCTCCAGAATGTCTCAGCAGAGCCCAAAGGGAGGTTACAGCATAGCATTAATGGATAATAAACTGATGTCCCTGATATTCTGAGCATGTGGGTTCGAATTGTGTCATAGCAGGTGGTGAAATTTGAATTCAATTAAATATAATGCTGGAATTAAAAGCTAGTCTCATGGTAACCATGTCGTTAAAAGCCCAGCTTGCTCACTACTTCCCTGTAGGGAAGGAAATCTGCCATCCTTACCTAGTCTGACCTACACGTGACTCCAAACCCACAGCAGTGTGGTCGATGCTTAACTGAACCCTCTGAAAGGGCCCGGGGAGCTGCTCAATTCTGGAGCAGCTGGCCCAGCCAGCAAGGCCCACATCCTGTGAATGAATAAAAATATCTCTGCAATCCATTGGAGACTCATTTAGTCCAGAACATCCCATCCAGCTGAGGTGAGGGAGCACGGCAGGTTATTTCTCTCAGAATTCAAAGTCGAGTAAAGCAAATTTCGCTTTTGCCATTTTCTGACATCTTCGTATTGTGTGGTTAACAGCAAAGTTAGGATAGGCCTCTGATTGCCTGATTCATCCCTTTTCTGTCTCCAAGGACACTGCCTGGTTGACTGCATAGTTCCAGCATCTTCATTTCATTCAGGATGGGCCTCAGATCCCAATCCTCCATCCCTCGATATTTTCTTCACGTTCCAAATGGTGCATCAACGGAACACATGCCAGTTTGTGATCTATTGTAGTGCCTTCGAATATGGTCCTAGCTTGACTATAATACGACCACGGAATCTTCAGGAGACCTGAGTGATCAAACTGTAACCTTCAACATTAATAAGCAGCATGAGGAAGAAATTATTTTATTGTGCAAGACTATGAATATTGCATGATCACACATTGACTATTTTCAGAGACTTATTTTTAGACCTGAGCCACGAAGGAATTCTTCTCAGAGTTGTGGAGGCTAAACCACTGAAATTATTCAAAGAGAGGGTAGAAAGCTTTTATGAAATATCAGGGGAGTTGAGGGCTTGGAGGAGGCAGCACAAGAGAAAGGAGTGGAATTCTCGGCAGAACAGCCATGATCTTGTTAAATGACATGAGAGGCTTGAGGGGCTGAATAGCCCACTCTTACTCCTGTTCCTTACCTTCTCAGCAATATTGGCAGTAGTAATTTTTGACCTTACCCTCCAATAAGCTGCACTATTAATAAGAAAATAGGCTTCCATGATGGACGTTGCCACAGATGAGTGACTGCCTAAAGTGGGCTGCTTTCACAAAAGTACACAATTTGTACATAAAATATGTGCACGTGTGTTCCAGTGCGGTGTTGAAGGGGTTTCTGCACAGTTTAATGTAACTCCTTTATCTTGTGATTTAAGACATTTCCGCCCTCTGCACATTGTGATCCTGGTCTGAAGTATCTTGGGTTCTGGGGGCCTGTACACACACTCTCTCTGACGCTGCTTGCCCCTTATCTCTAAGTATGGCTCTTCATCTCCATGTACATGGGTATTTATCAGATAGAGCTCTCTAGTGCAGCGTCTAAGACCTCACTTTTCATTCTGGACTGATTGAGAGAGTGGCCAAGGCAGATTGGTTTGCTCTAGATCAGTTACTGGGGACACAGACTTACAGTGATTGTTAGAGGATTAAACAGAGGGTGGTGGGTGTCGAGAGTTCCCTGCCCAGTTTGGTGGTTCTGGTGGAAACCCTGAATTCATTTATATAGTGCCTGGATCTGCTCCTGAATCGCTGGAACCTGCACAGCTACGGACCAGGGGCTGGGAAGTGGGATAGAACGGATGGCCCTCTTCTTCTCAGCCAGCACTAACACAGTGGGCAGAATGGCCTGTTTCTGCACCCTAAGGTTTCTACAGTTGTAGAGTTTTGTCTTTTGCTAGTGTCAGGGATTTGTCATCAGTTTGATTTGTCATCAAACTGAGGGCAGTTTACACAAAACGTGTTATATCAGTGACAGTTTCGGGTGACATGTTAAATCCAGGCTTCATTAAAGCCAGTACATTGATGAGGAGCTGAAGTATTCACCCTGGGCTCTTGACAATATTTATTCCTCAATCAGCATCGTTATGGCAGCAGATTCTCTGGTCATTATCATTTGGTTATTTGTGAAATCTAGCTGTGCACAAATTGCCTGCATACATCGCAGCAGGAGCTGCACTCGAAATGTACCTCATTCATTGGCTTGTAATATGCTTTGGTTATGAAAGGTGCTCTGTAAGTGTGTGAGTTGCAGTGTTTCAGACTCGGTACCCTGACCCTGTAGGGATGAAGAGTTGGGAGGGTTCATCAGTTTACTTACTTCCAAGAAATGAACATGCATCGAGTTCTCATTTCCTTCTAGTCATCCCACTCAGTATTTTACCAGAAGACACAGGAGCAGGACAAAGGAACATAGAAACATAAAAGATAGGAGCAGAAGGAGGCCAGTCAGCACCTCAAACCTGCTCCACTATTCAATATGCTCGATATTCAATATGCCCACCCCCCCCACCACCCATATCCCTCGATCACTTTAGTCACAAGAACTGTATCTGCTTCCGTCCTGAAAACACATAATGTTTTGTCCTCAACCACTTTCTGTGGGAGTGAATTCCACAGGTTTCCCATTCTCTGGGCAAAGATATTTCTCCGCATCCCTGTCCTAAAAGTTTTACCCCCTATCCTTCATCTATGAGCCCTGGTTCAGGACTGTCCCATCGTCAGGAACATCAAACCTGTCTAGTCCTGCGTCAATTTTATAGGTTGCTATGAGATTCCCTCATTCTTCTGAACTCCAGTGAATACAATCCTAACTGAGTCAATCTCTCCTCATATGTTAGTTTTGCCATCCCAGGAATTAAGTTGATAAATCTTCGCTGCACCCCCTCTATAGCAAGAACATCCCTCCTCAGATAAAGAGACCAAAATTGCACACAAAAGGCCATTTGGCCTCAAGTTTTAAATAATTCCAAGGACAAGGGTCCAGTGCAACTCGGTAAATAAGAGAATTTTTGCGGGTAGTGTCCATGGGTTAACCATGTGGCTGGGATCTCATTAAAATGCAGCCCCTGTACAGCCAGCACCGCACTCCTGCAAACAGGAGGAAGGTCCATTGCTTTGTGATTCCAGAAAGTGTACCTGAGCTTTAAAGGAGAAGTGGGACCCGGTGAGTGTTTGTGAATGCGTGCAGCGCAAGCTGAACTCCTGCTGTGCTCGCTTGTTTCATTTCCTGAATCGCGGAATTGTTACAGGGCGGCAGGAGGCCATTTGGCCCATCCTGCCTCCAGTGGCTCTTCAAATGAGCATCATTAACTCGTACCCGTTCCCTGTGTCCATGCACGTTATCTATATCCAAGTAATAACCCAGTGCTGTACTGAATGTTTTGGCTCAGTCGCTAACACGCATAGCCGTGAGGTACTGTTTAAACCCCAGTGAAGCCAGGTATCGGAGTGGGCACTCAGGTGTGGTGCTGCACAGCCAGAGGTGTCATTTCCAGGGGAATCAATAAATATGGTTTTGTCTGCCCTCACAGACAAGTGTAAAAGATTCCCCTGGCACTATTCCAAAGCTTAGCAGAGGTGTTTTCCCCGGTAATATTTATGCATCCATCAACATCACTAAGAACTAAAATGTGTTCTTTTTAAAATCCCTACAGTGTGGAAACAGGCCATTTGGCCCATCAAGTCCACACCACCCCTCTGAACAGCATTCCATTCTACCCGACCCTACACCTGCATTTCGAATGGCTAACCCACCTCAGCCTGCATATGCCTACACACTGCAGGCAACTTAGCATGGCCAATCCACCCTCACCTGCCCATCTTTGGACTGTGGGAGAAAGCCACAGCACCCAGAGGAAACCCACGCAGACACAGGGAGAATGTGCAAACTCCACACCGTCAGTCACCTGAGTCTGGAATCATACCTGAATCCCTGGTGCTGTGAGGCAGGGGTGCTAACCACTGGGCCACTGGTTACCTGGTAGTTGTCCGTGTGACAGTTGTGGGGTCTTGCTGTACAATTCCATTTCTCTTTCCTTTAGTTCTTCTCCCTGCCTGTGCGCCCAGCTAGCCTTGACCCATTGCTGTTTGTGGGATCTTGCTGTACATTCATTGACTGCTTCAATTGCAAGAGCGCTTGCATGTTTGGAGTGCTCTGTCAGTTGTGGACTGTGTGGGATGTCCTGACAGTGTGCAAGGCGTCGTGTAAATGCAGCTTTCATCTTAAAAGCAAAACTGGCATTTTCAATTAAGATGAAAATATCGGACTGGCTCTGCAAGTGTATGAAGTTGCTGTCTGTGTCGGGTTGAAAGACTTACGCAGAATTGCTTGGTCTTTCCATTTTAACCTGTGCTTGCAAAATCTGTACTCTGTAATAACGATGTAAAATTGGGTTATACAAATATTCACCCAGTGAGATGACTTGTGGAGCAGATTGATTGTACAGCTCACGCTCTGGTGACCAGAGTAAAGCTGTTTCTTCCCATCATTAATGCACAGCTTGTGAACGGGGTTTGCTGAATGTGTTAGCAGATGGGAGAGAGCTGTGACCTGAATGATGATTACTAAATTCACAGACTAGTCAATCAGCATTTGGAAAATGGGAAAGTGGTTCAACTGTGCTGTCTGTCAGTGGAAGTACTTCCCAGTGTTTGACCACTTTTGGGAAGCTGGCGGTTTAATGCTTGTAATGTTCCACAACAGGATAAAAATGTGTTTAAAGCAATTTTAACTTGTACATTATTCGCTTGCGTCCGTGAAAGGTGACAATGCTGGATGATGCCTGAAGCTGTACAACAGCACAGCGGTTATCACCAGCACAGAGTATGGGATATTCAGTATCTCAGAATCACAGAGTTGGTACGGCGCAGATGGAGACCATTCAGCCCTTTGTGCCTGCACTGGCCCTGTTACCCAGTGCCATTCCTCTAATCTACAGAAAGATAGAGTGGAAAGATTTAAAAGGCACCTAAGGGGCAACCTTTTCATGCAGAGGGTGGTGCATGAATGGAATGAGCTGCCAGAGGAAGTGGTGGAGGCTGGTACAATTACAACATTTAAAAGGCATCTGGATGGGTATATGAAAAGCAGGGTTGAGAGGGATATGGGCCAAATGCTAACAAATGGGATTAGATTTATTTAGGATATCTGGTCGGCAGGGATGAGTTGGACTGAAGGATCTGTTCCCGTGTTGTATAGCTCTTATGACTGTATGACTTTATTGAAACATACGAGATTCTTAGGGACTTGCCAGGGTAGATGTGGAAAGATCATTATCTTTGTGGGAGAGTCTAGGACCAGGGGGCTTTATCTCAGAATAAGGATTTGCACATTTAAGACAGAGATGAGGAGGACTTTCTTCTCTCAGTGGTGAATCTGTGAATTCCTTGCTGTCGAGGCCTGTTTAGGCTGGATAATTAAGTCTATCCAAGGCTGAGATAGACAGTTTTTTAATTAATAAGGGAATCAAGGGTTATGGGGAAAAGGCAGGAAAGTGGAGTCAAGACTTATCAGATCAGCCGTGATCTCATTGAATGGCGGAGCAGACTTAATGGGCTGACTGGCCTTTGCTCATGGAACATATGGTCTGACCTTTGCCCCTTATCCCCACACATCATTACTATCCAAATATTCATTCCAACAAACATGCCTCCCCCACATTTCCAGGCAGTGCACTCCAGACTCTAACTGCTCACTGGGGAAAGATGTTTTTTCTCACATCATCCTTGCTTAGCCTGTGTATCACTTTACATCTATGCCCTCTCATTCCTTTCTGTTTAACAGCAGAAATAGTTTCTCCCGTTTATCTAGTCGCTAACAGTCCCCATTAACAGATATTCACAAGCCAGATCGTAATTAACACTTTTGTCTATCTAACTGCTCTTCTGTCTCTTTGGGCTCTATCCTATCGTTTAGTCCCTCCCCCATTCCCCTCCCTATTTTCTGCATAGAAACTGACATTTTCCTAGCTACCATCAGTTCTGAGGAAGGGTCACTGGACCCGAAACGTTAACTCTGATGTTTTCTTCACAGATGCTGCCAGACCTGCTGAGCTTTTCCACCAACTTCTGTTTTTGTTCCTGACTTGATCTCTGCAGCCCTGCATTTTGCATGGCTAGCCCATCCGCCCTTCACATCCCTGGACATTTTCCCATGGCCAATCCACCTAGCCTGTGATAACAAGGTGTAGAGCTGAATGAACACAGCAGGCCAAGCAGCATCAGAGGAGCAGGAAGACTGACATTTTGAGCCAAGACCCTTCTTCAGAAATGGGGGAGGGGAAGGGGGATCTGAAATAAATAGGGAGAGAGGGGGAGGCGGATAGAAGATGGATAGAGGAGAGGATAGGTGGAGAGGAGACAGACAGGTCAAAGAGGCGGGGATGGAGCCAGTAAAGGTGAGTGTAGGTAGGGGGGTAGGGAGGAGATAGGTCAGTCCAGGGAGAACGGACAGGTCAAGGGGGCGGGATGAGGTTAATAGGTAGGAGATGGGTGTGGGGCTTGAGGTGGGAGGGAGGACAGGTTAGGGAGGTGGGGACGAGCTGGGCTAGTTTTGGGATGCGGTAGGGGGAGGGGAGATTTTGAAGCTTGTGAAATCCACATTGATACCATTGGGCTGCAGGGTTCCCAGGCTGAATATGATTTGATGTTCCTGCAGCCTTCGGGTAGCATCATTGTGGTTCTGCAGGAGGCCCAGGATGGACATGTCCTCTGCGGAATGGGAGGGGGAGTTGAAATGGTTCATGACTGGGAGGTGCAGTTGTTTATTGCAAACCGAGCGCAGGTGTTCTGCAAAGCCTTCCCCAAGCCTCCGCCTGGTTTCGCTGATGTACCTAGCCTGCACATCTTTGGACTGGGGGAGGAAACCAGCGCACCGGCAGGAAACCCATGCAGACACGGGGAGAATGTGCAAACTCCACTCAGACAGTCGCCCGAGGGTGGTATCAAGCCGAGGTCCCCGGCACGGTGAGGCAGCAGTGCTAACCACTGACCCATCGTGCCACCCAGTTTTGAAACAGATTTGTAACTGATTCAGACACAAAATTTAAAAATACTGGAGAAAGTCAGCAGGTCTGGCATCATCTGTGGAGCGAGAAACAGATTTAATGTTTTGGGCTCCATCTCCACCTATCCCTTCACCTCCCCCCTCCCCTACTATGTGATAAGCATATGTACCACTTTTCCTAGCTGCTGTCAGTTCTGAACAAGGGTCACCAGACTCAAAGTGTTAAATTTGCTTTCACTTCACAGATGCTGCCAGACTTGCTGAGTTTTTCCAGCAATTTCTGTTTTCGCTTCTGAATTCCAGCATCTGCAGTTCATAGTTTTTCTGCAACTGATTCAGTTTTGACCAAGGAATTGAACGCTTTTATTGAGTGGCGGTTAAAAATAACAGGAAATCCTTTGATACAATTAATTAATTTTATAGAACTTTATCACTCAGCTCACTGACTGTCACGGAGGGCATTAGGTCTAGTTGCATCATTGTACATTGGAGGTGAGGCGATAGCTACACATCAGGAAGCTGCAATATTGTAGGCCCAGGCCTTTCAGCATCTTCATGTTCATACTGTAATGTGCTCCAGGTGCCAGTTACCCATCATCCCAGGGCTCAGTGACTGACTAACATTGGCTGCTGGTTGAGTAGGCTCTCTGTTTAAAATTTTCATCCTCGTTTTCACAGCCCTCCATGGTTTTATAGACAATAGGTGCAGGAGTAGGCCATTCAGCCCTTCGAGCCAGCACCACCATTCATTATGATCATGGCTGATCATCCACATCAGTATCCTGTTCCTGCCTTATCCCCATAACCCTTGATTCCATTATCTATAAGAGCTCTATCCATCTCTTTCTTGAAAGTATCCAGAGACTTGGCCTCCACTGCCTTCTGGGGCAGAGCATTCCATATATCCACCCACATATATCTACCACTCTCTGGGTGAAGAAGTTTTTCCTCAACTCTGTTCTAAATGGCCTACCCCTTATTTTTCAACTGTGTCCTCTGGTTCTGGACTCACCCATCAGCGGAAACATGCTCCCTGCCTCCAGAGTGTCCATTCCCTTAATAATCTTATACGTCTCAATCAGATCCCCTCTCGTCCTTCTAAACTCAAGTGTATACAAGCCCAGTCGCTCTAATCTTTCAACATATGATAATTCCGCCATTCCGGGAATTAACCTCGTGAACCTACGCTGCACTCCCTCAATAGCAAGAATGTCCTTCCTCAAATTTGGAGACCAAAACTGCACACAATACTCCAGGTGCGGTCTCACCAGGGCCCTGTACAGCTGCAGAAGGACCCCTTTGCTCCTATACTCAATTCCTCTTGTTATGAAGGCCAGCATGCCATTAGCTTTCTTCACTGCCTGCTGTACCTGCATGCTTGCTTTCATTGACTGATGTACAAGAACACCTAGATCTCGTTGTACTTCCTCTTTGCCTAACTTGACTCCATTTAGGTAGTAATCTGCCTTCCTGTTCTTGCCACCAAAGTTTTGTCCCTCCCTAACCTCCTTCAGCATCATGACCCTCTAAAATGGACTGTAACCCTCTCATTCTGCCCTTTTGCAAGGCGCTAATTTGAATGACAACCAGTGGCAGGTATCTCTTCACCTGCCTGGGGCTTATCTCTGGAATCCTCTCCCTAAACCTCTCCTTTACCTTTTTCACAAAGCTTTCGGCAGTGTGTCCTAATCACTGGCTATGTAACTCAATGTCAAATTGTTTAATAATGCTCTCGTGAAACTCCTACATTTCACATTAAAAATGCTCCATAATTAGAAGTTGCTGGTGTTATTAAAGCTGGTTTGTCTGTATTTGTTTCATTGAAGAGAATGTTACTTTTACAGAGAGTATGGAATGATTTTTCAGTGAGTATCTCTTTACACACAGCGGGTGTTCCAAAAGCTTCCTTCCCATTAGCTCCAATTGAAACCTGCCCAAGCCAAACAAAAGATACCTTTTAGGAAAGCAATTGTTTCCTGCAGTGTCCCTGGAGAGAGCATTTCAAAATGAAATATTTTCATTCAGGGTGACTTTCCCCTTTCAACAAAATTTAACTTCAGTCAGAGGATGGTGACTGTGTGGAATCCTCTACTACTGAAGGCAGTGGAGGTCAAATCACTAAATATATTTAGGAAAGGAAATAGATTTCTAGAGGTGAAAGGTGTCACGGAGGGAGCAGGGCATCGTGTTGAGTTCAAGGATCATTCATGTTGAATAGCAGAGCAGATTCGATGGGCTGAAGGGCCTGTTCCTGTTCCTATTTCCTCTGTTTTCCAATTGAGTCATATAGTCATACAGCACGGAAACAGACCATTCGGTCTAACCAGTCCATGCCGAACATAATCCCAAACTAATGTAGTCCCACCTGCCTGTGCTTGGCCCATATCCCACCAAACCTTTCCTATTCATGTACTTATCCAAATGTCTTTTAAACATAACTGTCCCCGCATCCGGCATTACCTCTGGAAGTTCATTCCATACAAGAACCACTCTGTTAAAAAAATGTTCCCTCATATCTTTTAATTCTTTCTCCTCTAACCTTAAAAATATGCCCCCTAGTTTTGAAATCCCCCACCCTAGGGAAAGGACACTTGCCATTCACCTTATCTGTACTCTTCATGATTTTATTAACCTCTGTAAGGTCACCTGTCAACCTCTTACGTTCCAGTGACAAAACTCCCAGCCTACTCATCCTCTCCTTGTAACTCAAACCCTCCATTCCCAGCAATATCCCGGTAAATCTTTTCTGAACTCCCTCAGCTTCATAATATCCTTCCTCTAACAGGGGGACCAGAACTGGACACTGTACTCCAAGAAGACGCCTCATCAACGTCCTGTACAACGTCAACATGATGCCCCAGCTCCTATTCTCAAAGGTCTGAGCAATGAAGGCAAACGTGCTAAACGCCTTCTTAACCACCCTGTCTATAGGTGACACAAACTTCAAAGAATTACGTACCTGAACCCCCAGATCTCTCTGTTCTACATAAGGCCCTACTTCTAATTGTGTAAGGTCTTGCCCTTGTTTGTTGTTCCAAAATGCAGTACCAATAATTTGGGAGGTGGCGGGGAAGGAGTGGGGTGTTGGGAGTCAGGATTCTTCTATCATTCATCAGTTTGCGGTTTGGTGAAAATGTTCCTCACTGTGGAAATTGGGTAGTGGGTGTGATTTTGAGTACATTAGTAATCATGACTCATGCACTAAGTAATTAAAGCTCACAAGCTTCGCAATTGTGGCAAAAAATGATTATCATTCCCATTGAGGGCACAACATTTAAAACAGCAATTTGACTCTGAGTAACTGAAAGAATCACACCTGATTTCCAGACAACTACTGTAACACATCAACTAAAAGTAACATTTAGGAGGTGGCTTTTACTTTCAGAAAAGATCCCCATGTGATTTCAAGCATTACTAAAAATCCCATCCTACTTTTATGCTGAGCTTTCAAGTGGACACTTCGTTCTCCCAGAATTAATGGTTTGCTACCTACTTTATACACTTTCCCAGTCTGTTATCTTCTAATCCCAGAACCAGCTTTCACCCAGCAGATTATGGTAGATATTCCTCCTCTCTAACCCAAGCTGGGCAAATCTTTTAGCCTCCTTTAACCCTTCACAGACTGGTGTCTTTAATCTAGCCATGAGCTCCTACCCATGTTCTGGATGTAGAACTTTCTCTGCTTCAGGCACAGGGCTAGCTGCTCCCATCTTCTGCTGTGTCTTCCTCCGATTTTTGCAGACTGTTTTGTCTCCTTGAAATTCAGTGATTTCTTCCGAAAGCTTGTAACTCAGTATTGCTGTGGTTTTCTGAGCAGTTCTTCCTTCCCAAAACATGTCTCTGTGATACTGTGAATCACGTGGGCCTTGTATCCAATTAGGATACAATCTATCCCATACAGCCTACCAACTCCTTTATTCTTGGAATTAAACATTTGAAAGTGCAGCATAAGTCCTGATTTTCCTAATACATCCCTGTGAGACTTGGGCTCTACCCACAGTCAGATAAATGTTTTTACCTTTGTCCACAGGTGTAAACATCTTCTCGACAAATCTTTTGACTTGAATCCTTCTTGTCCCCAGCTCAGCGGCTGAATGGTGCGCTTCTGCTCATGACCCTTGTTTTCAGACAAATTTATACTGTTCACAAGCTCACAAAAGGCTAGTCTACCGTAATTTTCTCTGTGGGGACTTGAATAGGATTGTGAGTTGCTTGCGGTGCCTAGGTTCAGTGTAAATGCTTTATAGATGAAGCATGCAGAGAATAAAGATCAGTTACATGATTTTGTGAAGAGTTACATAATTCAACATGAGAAAGTTAGGAACTGAGCTCCAATCTGTGGGTAACACATGGCGAAGGGATTCAGTGATTTCAGATAAATCTGTTCATTGACAGAGTGTTGTCCAAAAAGATTCGAGCAAGCAATCCCTGCCACTCTGAACACCAGACATAGCAATAGATTTCACAGCTTCTTGAACCTGCTCTGCCACATGGTTGGTATTTTCTTGGCTGATATTCCCTTTCGATTTCACTTTCCTCTCATTTCTACAGACACCTTGATTTCTCTGCTACATGAAAATCCATCAGCCGCAGCCTTGAATGTACTCTGACTGAACAGACGTAATCCTCTCGGGTGGAGGATTCTTAAGATACCAGAACTGTTTGAGTGACAGAACATCTCCTCACCTCAGACCTAAGTGCCTGGGACCCCATGTTTTAGATTCTGCAGATCTCTCAGCATCTACCAGTCAAATGTTCAGAGTGTCACGCACTTTAGCCTAGAAGTAGTGCTGAGCAAGTGGAACATACAAACTCATCATTGAATATGGGTCATCCTGGGGACAAGTCAGATGTGCAGGTAATAGGAAATACAGGGGGCAATTTGCATTTCCCTTTAACTGCAAAGCAGATTATAAAGGTGATAATGAAGGTGAACTGAAAGTTTCAAATGGTGGCCGCCAGGGAGCATTTTCTAACTGTGCTGTTGGAAGCAAAAGTACAGTTCAGGGTTCTTAACCAGTCTGTATTCAAAGCTCTGTCTGTGATAATACATTGCTCCCAACTTCATGAGCTCTGTTGCCTATTAACCTTTCATGCAGCATTGTATCAATTGCCTTTGGAAATCAGGGTTGGCTACATCTACTGAATCCCCAAATCCACCTTAATAGTTATATCTGTTGCATTTTCTAAAAACTCCAATGCATTTGTCAAACACGGTTTACATTTTTAGCAACAAACAAAAACAGAAATTGCTGAAGAAACTCAGCAGGTCTGGCAGCATCTGTGGAGAGAAAGCAAGAGAGAGAAACAGAGCCAATGTTTTGAGTCTAGTGACCTTTCTTCAGAACTCAGCTCTGGAGACCTACTGGATTCAAAATGTGAACTGTGTTTTTTTGTCTCTGGTCAGTGGTGACCCCAATGACGTTGACACTGGGAGGTTCAGTGATAATGAAGCCATTGAATGTCTAATACTAAGGGGCATGTATTTAAGGTGAAAGGGTGAAAGTTCAAAGGAGATGTGAGGGGTGAGTTTTTTATGCAGAGAGTGGTAGGAGTCTGGAACATGCTGCCGCAGGTGGTGGAGGCAGACAAGATAGGAGCGTTTAAGGGACTTTTAGATCAGCACATGAATATACAAGGAATGGAGGGATATGGACCAAGAGCAAGCAGAAGGGATTAGTTTCATTTGGTGTCATGTTTGTCACGACATTTTCTGCCGAAGGGCCCGTTCCTGTGCTGTACTGTTCTCTGTTTTGCGTTCTAATGTCAAGGATCAATGGTTAGACTCTGTATTAAATGGGGACAGGCCCTTTGCTTTCAGATCAAACCCACCATTTCTGATGGCTCCTGGAGGTTTCCCAACTCCATAATAACTTGGTTCCACTGTCTTCATCTCATTTCTAGCAAAATCACTGAGAACGCCAGCCTCTGTGAACAATTTTCCGAGCATTTCTGCATCGTCAAATGAAAGGCAAAGGTACAATGGCCTTTCAGCAGGTAGTGTTTTAGATTTTCTTTGTAAAATACGAAGAAAGCTTTGACTGTATTTCTCATTCCCAGTAGCTGACTCTCAGAGAATCTTAATTTTCTTTCCTCGCTTCACTCTCCTAGCTTTCTCTAGATGATTGACAGCTTGTCTGGCCACTTTGTGAGTGCTACCTCACCACAAAAGCAGTATTCAGATTATTTGATCCAGCTGTTTGAGTGTCAGGTGGCTGAAGTAAGTAAAATTCACTGAAGTCATTAAAATTCTACACATCAATTTCTTCATGCCTGACACCATTTTTCACTCTCTGTCTGCATCAGAATGAATTCTAACAAAATATACCATGCCTGTAAAGTCTGACGGCAAAAATAGATATAGAGGTTCCTCACAGAATACTTAGCCAATACTGTTAGCTATATTCATGGTATTTTCTTGTTCTCTGTGAGTTGGTGCCCTTTCATAGCTTCATGTTAATAGAGACAATCCTGACAACTGACACAATGAGCTATTGATACTCTTCTCGTACAAATACTCATGTCTTACAGTTGTAGCAGCCAGCTTCTGCAAGGCTGCTCCCCACTGTACAATACACTTCACTGTGGATAGCCATCTACAAAAGGTCAGCAGTGAACAGAAAGAAGTTCAAAGTTGAGAACGAACTGCTCCCATAAATATCACTGTCGATCGGTGGGTTATTTTGCTGCATTTTCACACACTGAGACAGTCTCTCATACTCAGTGCCTAACACACGATGGTTCAGAATCACCCTGAGCACAGGTTTGAGGAGACATTTCATCGCAATTATTGTCAGTAGAGCTTGAGTAACTGAACGAACTGAAACTGTAATTTCCGACCGGTGGAATCAGTCTTTAGGACATTCTGGACAGGAGGGCAGAGATCGTGATCAGGATCACAATGACTCTGGCTGCTAAACTGGAAGACCTAGAAGTTAAGATGGAACATCTTCTTATGGATGTGTTTGTAAGTACAATGCAGTCTTCTTATTTAGCGACGCCAATGTAGTGCTTAAAACTTGGACCTACTATCAGAAATTCTGAATTAAATCTGTAGACAGCACCTTGTTAAGGAATTGTCAGCAAACCTTGAAGTTTATGAAGCTAAGTGTTGATAGAACTGATCAATTACAGTGCTGTATAAGACAATGTAATCAGATCCTGCTGTGTTGAGAACATGCAAACTGAGACTTCAATTTTAATAGAACTGCTTTAAGGCAATTCTATAAGAATTAATAAGGTACTTCTCACTGCATTGGGACTTCACTCAGCAACTCAACCAGTCTGAAGACTGGTTGAAGACTCAACCAAGAAGAAATGCAGTGGTTCAAAACAGCCACTCACCATCACCTTCTCGGGGGTATTTTGGGATGTGGGCTAAACCGCAATGTTCACATCTGCTGTACAAATCAAAAGAAAATGTTAATACCAGTCACTATCACGGTGTGATTATATAATAAACATACATGGAGTTGGTTCAAAAGTATGTGGTTGTTTTATCCAGTCACCTCTGGCCTGATAATAGCACCCATCAGTAAAACAGGACACAATTTTACAGACTGCATCTCAAGTTTAAACTTCTTCCCATGCAATCTTCAGGACTCTGTTAGAAGTGGGAGAACTGGAAAACAACGGGATGTTTATCACACAAACAGTGCTTCCTGTCTAATCAGAAGAGGAACATTTAATTTGTTCCGACTATTAATATTCAGATGTAAGAGAGAACTTTGTAATTAATATTTTCCCAGTCTCAGTGAACTGAGGAAAAGAGTCCCCTATAAAATAAACCCAGTAATGCATTACTAATGTTGTAATTTCATACATGTTGCGTCTGGGATAATGCGTACTGGACACCTTAGTTTATGGGAGTAGGTGGTACATATTTATGGGTGCAGGAGATTAAAATTGTGTGTACATGTGCAACGTTGCACCTACATTATGTAGTTCAGTAGTGGAATTAGCATATTTTTTGCAAGAAACACACTCAATTAATTTGCTTAAATTAGTCGTTGGTCCTTGAGTTTTGTAATCCTGACACTTGATAATGAAGGTTAGTGGAAGTATAGAGTCATTCATTACCCTGAATATATATCGCAGCTGTCTTTCAAATAGGCTGAATGAGTAAAACATTGTTCACAATTTTAGAGAAATAGGTTTTGTATTGTCTTTATTGCTGTAAGCACTGTGTGATTTGTTTTTACCCTTTATAATAAACCTCTTAGTTCAGAAATCCTCCTTTAGCTAGATGGCACAAGGCATGCGCTGTCCCAGTGACAGCCCTGTTAGTTAAGTGGTTTTATAACCACTTGACACCACCACCTACGAATAAAGACCTTTGATGGCTCAGAAACACGCCTTTTGTGCAAGTCATTTTTCTGTTTTGTACAAGCATACAATATTAACCACTAGTGGCTGTGGTACACTGACTGAGACATTCAACTGTATTCACATGAAAAAGAGTTGTGTAATATGTACGATGTGTAGAATTCCAAATAGCAGTTATTCACCAAACAGTTGCTGGGTAGGATAGTAACTTGATTAATGCTGAGAGGAGAGAGGTGTCACTGAAGCTTTGTTATTTTTCAGTCATCAGGACACACTCAAGAATGCCAAGTTTCAAATGGTCACAACAATTTATATTCTTCTCTTGTCGTGTAAATTATTGGATTGCTTCTCATGATAATGCCGTTGAACATTTAAGTTACTATTCGTAATGAGAATGTAAGAGATGTTTGATTTGTACACCTGCCCTTTACACAGAGATGGGTTATCTCGTAGTCTGGATTTCCCCAGACATTTCACCGTTCTATGGAGTGTTTAATTTCACAGTGTGCATCTTATGTCGTTGACTGGTTCTTTACCTAGAACAGTGCCCTGTCAGTTTCTAATTTTTGGGTATGTATCCACCTTCCTTTCCAAAGTTGTTTAGAGAATCAGTTTCTACCACCTTTTCTGGGAAGATGTTCCAGATCCCAAAAACTCTGAATGAACATATTCCTTCTCATCCACTCCTGCTCTCAATCCTTTTTCAGTGCAGACCAGTAGACATCCTGAGTAGCTGGATAGGTTCTCTGCTTGGTGTAGTGCTCAGTGAGGTTTCAGTTAGCTGGTCAAAAAGAGCTCGTTGGAGATTAAGTTTGTAGTGAGTGAGTAATCAGTAACCATGAAAGACAGCACAGCCCAGGATAAAACACAAGGACGTTTAATTGGCTTTCTAACCAGTTTCCACACTGATCAGATCTGTGTCATGTTTATACTGCTTGAGCTCGAGTCATTTGCTATGAAGAAAGACTAGATGGGCTGGGGTTGTTTTCTTTGGAGCACGGAATGCTGAGGAAGGATTGGATTGAAAGCTCTGAGGGGCACAGATAGGAAGAAATGTTTACCCTTAATAAAGGTTTCAATAACAAGGGAGAGTGGAATTAAGTTAAAGAGCAGGTTTAGAGGTTTTAAGAAGGGTCCCTATAAGGGGGGTAGAGACGGGAACCATCACAACATTTATTTGGACGATCATTTGAAGCACCATAGCTTACACAGGCTGACTGTTGGGAAATGGGTCTCGGGTGGATAGGTGCTTGGAGGCTGACACAAACACTATGGGCTGAATGGCCTCTTTCCATGCTGTAAAAAACCACAACTTGAATTTATTTTTCACCAGCTTGCTTAAACACCGTTCCAGGGTTGAACAAAAAGCAGTACAGCACAGGAATAGGCCCTTCAGCCCACCAAGAGTACGCCAACACATGATGCCTTTCTAAACTAAAACCTTTTGCCTCTACACGGTCCCTATCCCTCTATTCCCCATGTATTCATGTAACTGTCAAGATGCCTCTTAAACGTTGCTATTGTATCCACCTCCACCAGCTCCTCTGGCAGCACATTCCAGGCACTTACCATCCTCTGTGTAAAAAAACCTGCCTTTCACATCTCCTTTAAACTTAATCCTTTTTACCTTAAACGTATGTCCCCTAGTAATTGACATTTATACCCTGGGAAAAAAGACTCCGACTATCCATTCTATCCATGTCTGTCATAATTTTGTAAATTTCTATCAGGTCACCCCTCATCCTTTGATGTTCAAACGAAAACAAACACGGCTTGTCCAATCTCTCCTCATAGCTAATGCTCTCCAAACCAAGCAACATCCTGGTAAATCTCTCTCTGTACCCTCTCCAAAGCCTCCGCATCCTTCAAATGGTGTGGTGACCAGAATTGCGCGCAACATTCCAAGTGTGGCCTTACTAAAGTTTGATACACGTGACTCGCTAATTTTTATATCCTGTGCCCCCACTGCTATATGCCTTCTTGACCACCTTATCCACTCATGTTGCCACTTTCAAGGAACTGTGGACCTGTACACCTCAATGGTCAGGAGTTAAATCCAGACCTTCTTGCCCAGAGTTAGGGACAGTATAGTCATTTCATTTTGGAGCTGTCAAGGCATTCAAACAATTAATCTGTTTCTTCATAAAATATTCATTTTTTCAGGAATATTAAGAACCCTTAATGCCACATTTGTGTCTTGTTCCTAATGGGTTTCCAGATGTGACACTTTTTTTGTTACACTAATGGGGAAACCATCTTTCAGCATTGTTTCACAGTGTTACCGGGAGTGACAAACGCTACCTCAGCAACACAATGTAAAGCAAGTTCACTGACATCTAGCCTCCACATAAAATTCAAATAAAATAAATTGGTAAAGGCAGGCTAACCTTGTGAGCAGCAACTATTGTAATCTATTGTTCTGTTTGGAAACAGTGAATGAAGTCATGTCGAATTGAGTGTGCGTTAGTTCAAATCGGTGCAGCACGTAGCAGGTAGGTGACGAAGTGCAAGTTTTTGCATTAAGCAAGGTCAGCCCAAGATATGATGGTGAGAGACTAAAAGGCTAAAAGCTTTGTGCTGCAGCAATTCTGAGAATTAGTGAGCCTGGATCATAGCACAAAAGGCTGGTGCTGCCAAATAACATTTGACAGACCTCTACACAAAAAGGTTACTCATTAACCTCCCAAAGATGCAGAGATGTAGGAAATGGATAGAAAATGAATTGAAGGTTAAACAGAATGGATATTTGTGCAATTTGTGGGGGGGAGGTACAGAGTGGAGTGTATGCAAGGTCAGTGTCGGGACCACCGCTGGTTCTCATTATGTCCATGAGGAAACCAATGCAAATTGTGTAGGCAGTTGATAGCAAACTGAGGAAGCAGACAGGTCAGAAATTACAGAATGGATCAAAAATATGTAAGTGGATAAAGAAATAGCAGGTGAAATTTAACAGACTGCAAAGGAAGGAGAGATGAGTGATGCTTACACAGCATTAATGATAATAAAATAGCTGCCATCGAGACAAAAGGAGTCTCAGGGCCTGAATTTAAATTTAAGCAAATGGTTTTCAACTTAAAGTTGTGCCCTGATCAGATTGTGATTGTTCTTGTCACAGCTAATATGTAGTATAATTTTAAGAGATGTGTCAATGATTGCCATATCATGTGATAGCGTGGAGGTCTCAGTGGGGTCCTTGTGGTGCCATGGTGGTGTCCCTGCCCCTGAGCTAGGAGGCCCAGATTCAGGTGATCCAGAGATATGCCACAATGTCTCTCACAGGTTGATTAACACTATCTATGAGGGTCACAGTCTCCATCATGATGGAAGCCATCAGCAGCATGATGCGCTATGGGAAGTGTGCTGCAGTTTAGAACTGCATTGCTCAGTACTGGCTAGACAGTGCACTGTCCCTGACTGCCATAGATATAGATGACAGGAACCATAATAGACATCTATGGTTCTTTCAGTACCATATTATCCACACATTCTGGACTCCCTGCTATAGAAAAAATGTTGTCAGGGTTCAGAAAAGATTTACATGGATGTTACTGGGACTGCAGGGTTTGAGCTGTAGGGCGGGGCTGAATAGGCTTGGGGCTGTTTTCCCTGGAGCGTCGGAGGCTGAGGGGTGACCTTAAAGAGATTTAAACAGTCATGAGGGGTGTGGATAGGATGAATAGCCAAGGTGTTTTTCCCAGGGTAGGGGAGTCCAAAACTAGAGGGCACAGGTTTAAGATGAGAGGGGAAAGATTTAAAACGGAACTAAGGGGCAACTTTTTCACACAGAGGGTGGTGCATGTATGGAGTGAGTTGCCAGAGGAAGCGGTGGAGCCTGGTACAATTACAACATTGAAAAGGCATCTGGATGGGTATGTGAATAGGGAGGGTTTAGAGGGATATGGGCCAAATGCTGGCAAATTTGTCGAAATCAGTTTAGGATATCTGGTCAGCATAGACAAGTTGGACCCAAGGGTCTGTTTCCGTGCTGTACATCTCTATGACTTTATTACAGAGGCTAACTTAAATATTGCCCTGTCTAGTACAAATGACCTGCTGGAGGTTTCACTGTATCTTTAGGAGTTCAGTGATCGAACTGCACAACAGAAGTCAAGAAAGTCATCTTAGATTGCAAAGCAGAGGATACTCATGGTCAAGTTTTGAAGGGCTCTGCTCATGTCCAACTGAAACAACTATCAAAACCTGATAAAGCCAGTTAAGCCTTAGAGATGGCGAAGAGAAGGACAGGCTCATCCCTGGCCCCTGAGCAAAGGGCATCTCAGAAGGATTGACGTTTGCAAACCTCTGGCATCCAGAGAAATGTTCTGGATAAAACAGTGTGAAAGTGGGACAGATCACGAATATGTGTGCAGTGTAGAGAATGCTGCCTTTAATGGGTTTCTGGTTGTATTGTCTAGTTCTATAACAGCTCTGTGAAACACTTTGGAACACTTTATTGTGTTGTCGGTGCTAGATTAATATAAATTGTTGTTGTAGTTTCTCTCAGGAAGGCTGTGAGAGGAGGAGTGCAGGAGTTTTCCTGAAAGCGTTTTGTAAATACTCTTCACATGGATCAGAGCCTCCCTGCTCTGTGTATAGTGGAGATTGGAAGGAGTTTATGATGAATCATCCATTTGAAAAGAAGGCCTTTAACCAAAAAAGAGTGGAGCCCCTGCCTCGGACCTTGCAGTGCTGAGGAAAGTTTGGAGAAGGGTTTACAGCTTTGTTAAGAAAGCCCTGACATTGGAGTTTCGTGTCACAGTGAGCCGTCTGCACAATCTAATCGGAAACATGAAGTAGTGAGGGTTCGAACAATTACACTTGACTTTGCCGAGACCTCCCCTGCAGTGTTGGAAATCCTTGTCAACCACGCTCTCCCGTGGTCAGCCATTCTGCTTTGTTGCCTGGCAACAACCTCAGCATCTCCAGCACCGGCAGCATTTTCCTTTTGTGAAATGCAGGCAAATGTCAGTAAGTAACAGCACTGGGACGCATGCAACCAGGGAGTAGGACAGTCCATGTGCAAAAACACCCAACAGGCAGCTCAGTGATACATTTCCGCTGATGATTTGATTTGGTGATGATTTATTGTAGTCACTTGTACCTAAGTACAGTGAAAAGCTTTGTTTGTGAGCAGTACATGCAGATCAGAGTACATAAGGACATACAGATCTTTGGCTGCCTGGACAGAGTGCGCAGGAGGTACACAAAGCAGGATCAACACTAACAAGATCGATATTATTTGAAGTTAGAGAGCCCATTCATCAGTCCAATAACAACAGGGAAGAACAGCTGTTCTTGAACCTGTTGGTGCATGTGTTCATATTTCCGTAACTTCTGCCTGATGGAAGAGGTTGTAGGAGAGCATTACTGGTGTGGGAGGGGTCTTTCATGATGTTGACTGCCTTTACATGGCAACGAGTGCATAAATAGAGTCCATGGATGGAAGGTTGGCTTCTGTGATGGTCTAGGCTGTGCACACCACCTTCTGTAGTTTCTTACAGTCCGGGGCAGAGCAGTTGCCGTACCAGGCCGTTATGCAGCCGGATAGAACGCTTTCAGTGGTGCATGTAGAAGTTGGTGAGGAACCTTATGGACATGCTGAATTTCCTGAGCCACCTGAGGAAGAAGAGGCATTGTTGTGCCTTCTTCACACCTACATGGGAAGTCCAGGACAGGTTGTCAGTTATCATCACTCCAAGGAACTTGACCCTCTCATCCTCCACTCTGTTGCTGTAGATGGTGTTCTCCTTGTTTCTTCCTGAAGTCAATGATCAGTTCTTTTGGTTTGCTGACATTGAGAGAGAGGTTGTTATCATTGTACCATGACACCAAGCCCTCTATCTCCTTTCTGTGTTCTGACTCATCGTTGCCAGATATCTGTCCTGCTATGGTGGTGTCATCAGCGAACTTGTAGATGGTGTTTGTTTGGAATTTGGCAACACAGTTGTGGGTGTACAGGGAGTAAGTAGGGGGCTGAGAATGCATCCCGGGGGGCTCCAGTGTTGAGTGTTATTGTGGAGGAGGTGCAGTTACCTACCCTCACTGATTGCAGCCTATAGGTCAGAAAGCTGAGGATCCAGTTGCAGAGTGTGGAACCGAGACCAAGGTCACGGAGTTTTGAGATCAGTCTGGAGGGGATAATAGTGTTGAGGGTGGAGCTGTAGTCAATGAGCAGGAGTCTGAAAGGCCAGTGTGGGGGTGGGGGAGTGGAATCATGCATGCCAATCCTCAGAGCTGCTTTCAAGGGATGTCCACTTTATTAAGTCCCAGAATATTTTAATGCCTCCTGGTTCTTATAACTTTGGAGCATGGTGTTGCCAGCATCCTATAATGTCAGATTAACATCCACTGGAACTGCATGGGATGTTTTGACCATATTGACTGTCACTACCACACCAAGTCTTCAGCAGGAGAAAACCTCAGTCCTGAACAATACTGGTTCATTACATAGTACTTAGAGGCTAGATACATTATGTCTGAGTGCCCATATTAAGGCTTTGTTTAAAAGGAAGCCCACATTATTACTTCTGAGATGCTTTTGCACGGAATTAATAGCAAGCAGTATCTTTCAAACCCATGACCACTTCCATCTAGAAGGACAAAGGCAGCAGATACATAGGAACTCCACACCCTGCAAGTTCCCCTCTGAACAATGCACAATCCAGACTTGGAAATATATTGTCATTCCTTCAGTGTCGCTGGGTCAAAATCCTGGAATTCCCTCCCTAAGGGCATTGTGGGTTAACCACAACACATGGACTGCAGCAGTTTAAGGAGGCACCTCACTACCACCTTCTCAAGGGCAACTAAGGACGGGCAATAAATGCTGGTCCGGCCAGTGACACCCATGTCCCACGAGTGGGAAAAAAAAAACACACAGAATGAGTTTGGTCCTCTCAGGAGCAGTCCTTTATATCCTGATGGGCAGAGGTTCTATCTGTGATGAACCCGTTCAGATGCTAACTGCCTCATACTACAGTGGTTCATGCAAGCAGAGGTTTGCATGTATTCATAATTCCTGCATTGAATCTACAGCATGTAAAGAAAATCTTCAGAAGCAAAATGGCCTTTCTCTGTTATTGAAGTTGCCTGATCTATCAGCCTGAGTGGTTTACACAGAGGTTCCTAAAACCTTTGCTGCTGACTTTTCATTAAATTCCACAGCATCTAATTTACTTCTGGCTCATAGTCTTGTTTTACTGGGTAATTCTCTGAATGACTGATTGGGCTGATCACATTGTTCAGTGCCCAGTTGTGAGGGGTGTGGTGGCACATGTATAAACTGATTCAAACATGTTGCTGGAAAGCAGCTGCTCGTTTTTAACCTGACGTGAACCAACCTCAGACCTTTCACAGTCCACGTTCCATCTCCTGAAACCTTGGACTTTAGAAAGGGGATGAAAAATAGTTGGCATGAAATCAGACACGCCTACTTTTGCAACAAACACAGAGAAATTGCTGGAGAAACTCAGCAGGTCTGGCAGCGCCTGTGCAGAGAGAAGCAGCGTTAACATGGAACATAGAACAGTATAGTACAGGAATGGGCCCTTCAGGCCTAATGGCGTCAAATTAAAACAACCCCTTCTGTCTGCCCTTGGTCTATATCCCTCCATTCCTTGCATATTCATGTGAGTATCTAAAAATCTCTTGAAAGACCCTATCGTATCTGCCTCCACCACCACCCCTGGCAGCACATTCCATACCCCTACCACTGCCTGTGTAAAAAACCTGCCCCTCATGTCTCCTTTGAACTCCCCCCCCCGCCTCCTTACATGCACCATAGTATTAGACATTTCAGCTCTGGGAAAAAGATTCTGATGGTCAACCCAATTATGCATCGCATAATTTTGTAGACTGTAGCAAGTCTCCCCTTAACCTCTGTCGTTCCAGAGGAAAGCAACCTGGGTATTTTTTTTCTGAAGAAGGGTCCCGACCCGAAACGTCAGCTTTCCTGCTCCTCTGATGCTGCCTGGCCTGCTGTGTTCCTCCAGCTCTACACTGTGTTATCTGAGTTTTTCTCGCCTCTCCTTATAGATCATACGCTCTAATCCTGGCAGCATCCTGGTAAACCTCTTCTGTACCCACGAGTCCTTCCATAAAACTGCATGTTGTTTAATGTGTTGCTGTTTGCTCCCACTTTGTCTACTTAATCAACTCTGTCTATTTTGTTACAATTTAACTTTTCATTCTTTAATAATTCAGATACAGAGTATAAGTTTTGACATCTTGACAAAGGTTTTGAAAAGTTGAGCTGTTCCTGTACAAAACAATTTATTGTTTCCTCCACAGGAAACAAAATGCGTTTGTAATCTGTTCGTGTCTTAGTTGCAGCTTATTTACACTTGCTCCAATGTAACCTTCAGCTGTTTTCTGTCACTGGCACACACTGGACGAGAGGTTACTAAAGGTTTTCCCACCGGGACAAGGCTGGAGAATTGTCATTAGTAAGAAATGTAAAACTTACGGGGAGTGAGAGGAGAGGAGCTCTAAGAGCCAAGTATTTTTTAAAAGTTCATTCATGGGATGTGGGCATCGCTGGCTAGGCCAACATTTATTACCCATCACATATCGCCCAGAGGACAGTTAAGAGTCAACCACATTGCTGTGGGTCTGGAATCGTACGTGGGCCAGACTGGGTAAGGATGGCAGATTTCCTTCCCTGAAGGACATTATTGAACCAGATAGGTTTTTACAATTGACAATGGTTTCACAGCCATCATTAGATGATGATCTTGATTCCAGTTTTTTAAAAATTGGATTTAATTTCGACCATCTACTCTGATGGCATTCAAATCTAAGTCATAGAGTCATACAGCATGGAAACAGAGCCTTCAGTCCAACCAGACCCTGCCGACCATTTTCCAAACCAAACTTGCCCCACCTGCCTGTGTTTGGTCCACATCCCTCCAAACCTTTCCTATTCGTGTACTCATCCAACTGTCTTTTAAACATTGTAACTGTACCTGCATCTGCCATTTCCTCTGGAGGTTCATTCTATACACAAACTACTTTCCTGTAAAAATGTTTTCCCTCATGTCCTTTTTAAAACTTTCTCCTCTCACCTTAAAAATATGCCCTCTAGTTTTGAATTCCATCCCCTCTATTCACCTTCGCTATGCCCCTCATGATTTTACAAACCTGTTTAATGTCCCCCTAGAACATTACCTGGGTCTCTGGGTTAATAGTCTCACCATAATACCACTGGACCATCATTGTGCAGGTAGGGGCAGAGAGAAATCCCATATGTTTTGGTGGGATATGGGGTTGTGGCTGAGTTGTGTGTGTTACACGCAAGAGAGTTATGAGGCAAGTTCATGGCTTTTAAAAAGTATTTAAGGCAGACCATTTCTACTGCTGAGGAGCCAGACTTTTAAGGTAAGCTGTTCAGGGCCACGCATATAGTTTGAGCTAAAGCTCAAAGTTAAAGTGGAATTAAAGCTGCCTGGTAGATCTCCACCCAATGGCAGCCATCACTTCTTCAGAGATTGTGATGAAGAGTAAAGGCAGATGTTGTTAGAGTTTTTAAACACCCGTGGTGCATTAGTCAGGGGAGGGGTGGGGTGATATTTTACAGCAAGCTGACAATTCCTCTCCTGTTTACAAAAATTAAAGAACAATACAGCACAGGATCAGGCCCTTCGGCCCTCCAAGGCTGCACCGACACATTTTGCCCTTCTGTACTAAAACTGTCTTCACTTACAGGATCCGTATCCTTCTATTCCCTTCCTATTCATGTATTCGTCCAGGTGTTTGTTGAATGCTGCTGTTGTGTCTGCTTCCTCCACCACCTCTGGCAGCGCGTTCCAGGCACTCACCACCCTTTGTGTGAAAAACATGCCTCGCACATTTCTTTTAAACTTCACCCCTCGTACCATGAGCCTGTGTCCCCTAGTAATTGACCCGTCCACCCTGCGAAAAAGCCTCATACTTTCCAGTCTCTCCGTGCCACTCACAACCTTGTAAACTTCTATTAGATTGCCCCTCAACCTCCTGCATTCCAGTGAAAACAAACCCAGTCTATCCAGCCTTTCTTCATTGCTAAAATCCCCCATACCAGGCAACATCCTGGTAAACCTCTCCAAAGCATCCACATCCTTCTCGTAGTGTAGTGACAGTTTTAGTCTGGAAGGGCAAAATGCAGGCTTGGAGGGCTGAAGGGCCTGTTCCTGTGCTGTATTCTCCTTTGTATGCAGATCTGTTACTTTTATGTGGAATTGCAATAGTATTTTTAATGGAGTCTCCGTTGTTGTAAACAGTTTATGGATAAGCCTGATGAGCAGCCTGTCTGTGTGTCTGTGCTAAAGAGCCCCTTAGAACAGCAGTGGTGACAGTGTTCCGCTCTGGCTGCTAACAGGGCTGGCACAGATGGTATGAGCTTGCAGGGAGGGGCCAATTCAGCAGGTGCTAAGAGAGCACATGGGTAGCCCTGATGTGCAGCCCGGTCCATCCTGTGAGCTGGGTGCCTGCCCCCGGGCACAGTGTCCCTTCAGTGACCCTCGCAATGCCAGTTACTGCGATGCTCAGCAATTCCCATCTGTGCCTTGTGAGTGTCTTGCCAATGTGTCGGAGAGATGACTTTGAGGAACCGGCAGATGCCGGGTACTGCAGTCAGCAGATGGAGGGTGTGTGCAGCTGGTGCC